>JAOWCC010000035.1:0-387553 GCA_030867875.1 Actinernus sp. WN-2022
TTCAAGACTAAGAGAAAACCATTAACATGGATCCAGTACTCATGACCGACTTGCACAAGAAGGCAATCCTAAAGACAGCAGTAGCATTATCGGGAAGTTTGAATATAGAAGCAATAATGCCGCCTCTTCTTACTGCGGAAATGTTCACCAAATTCGATCTTCAAGATATCAATGCTCAAGCAACCAAAGCTGGGAAAGTTAATAAGTTCATTGAAATTCTTCCTATGAAAGAAGATAAGGCATTTGAAGAGTTTTGCAAGGCTCTCCGTGAAACAGGGCAGAAGCAGCTGGTCACCGAACTTAAACGCAACTTATCAAGTCTGGAGGCAGAATCTTCGGGTGGTAAGCGGTATTTTTATGCATACGAATACATACGAGTACCAACATACGACTAACATACGAGTGCACACGACTAACATATACGAGTAACATATACGAGTAATATACGAGTACATACGACTAATACTGTCGCTTAATTAAGTTGCATGAAAAGTTCGCTGTCTGAAACGGGCCTAATTAAGTCACATCTTATTGCTAATTCTTCAAGAATGTCTTCAAAGAGACAAAAGTGAGACTGAATTTAATTTTCCAGCACTAAATTCAGATGAAATCGATGAATTCAATATGGCATAAATCATCAAGTCTATTTAAATATAGAGTACTGAATAATCTGTTGTATTTTTTTGGCAGAAACCGATCAAATGGGACCCCAACCATCAGACCAAGGTAAGTCATTACTGCTCTTCTCACTGAATAATAAAACATAGCAAAAACCGTATACGACAATTCTGTCGGTGGTACGTTGGATCTTGCGGAGAGATCTGATCAGCCAAGTACTAATAAGTACACAAGTCCAAGGACTACAGAAAAGCTGATCGAACAACGTTACTGGTATGTTCTGGGCTCCATGAACCGTTCTCAAATTAAGGACTCCATTAAACCTTTTCTATGTTGGGACTTACGGCCTGTCTGGACACAGAGTGCAACAAATTTACCTAAAGAGTTAATCGTGTGAGCCCGCGTTCCTCCGCCACACCAACGGCTGGATTAATGGTCTCTCTTATTGTATTCTAAGCCAATGAGGACAACGCCTGCAAGAATCTTGCAGGCAAGGCTGCGATTGGTCGGTTAGATCATGTGATAGACGGCCAAAGTGTCATTGACATTTTAAGCTTACTTATAAAGTTTGATACAAGTTACTCTGAAGTCCATGGCCTTCCTCGCCGTTCTGAAGATCAAGGTTAAAAAAATATACTGAGAATTTTTTTACTGACATCGCCAGTCACAACTTTCTGTGCTGAAACAAAGATAGTATAGAAATATTTATTTTAACTTTTAAGGTATTCAAATGAATTTTAAAGCGTTTAGAATCGCTCGCGATCGCGGAGAGTCTGGCAAAGTACCGTAACTGTAAAAGAATGAAATCGATGGCGCGTATTTAGTTCATCAATTAGAGTCGATAAACGGGAACCACCGCTGAGAGTTGTCTTAAAATTAGAACTACTTCTTCAAATACTTCGGAGACAGTTTATATTTGGGAATAATACGAGCTAATCGACATTTTCTGGAGATTTTCATTCGCAACATATCCTGCGTGCAGGCGTTCTCTCTCCCTGAAAAAATCAGGAATTGGGAAGAGACGTCTTTGCCGATTGATTTTTGCAGGGAGAGAGAACGGCTGCACGCAGGCTATTCGCAACACTGCTCCCGCCAGATACTAATATTCCTCGAGATCGGCACAACAAAAATATAAACGCCTTAAAATTCACGTAAACCCTATAAACGTTCGTTTGAATGTTTCTATACTATTTCTATAGCAGCACATTAAGTTGGTTGTGATACTATGATTAAATAGAAAGTGAAATATCAAACTTACCGTGCCATTCTATTTGACCTTTGATGGTAATTAGCATAAATATCGGATGTGACGTCACGGACAGGCCTCGCGCAACGGGTGCCGGGAATAGAGCCTATACTGCAGAGGCTGATGTTGTAGTATATTTTAACCTAAGTCCTGTGGATATCGGGCCTTTTCTGTAATCGTCTCTAAGCTATGGAATAACCTTCCGCTAGACATTAGAACCAGTTCTACAATTTATTGTGTTCCTAAGTCTAAGTTGAAAACTAATCTTTTTGAACTTGCATATAATTTTATAGTTTCACATTTTTATTATTTTTTGTTTGTATTGATATACCTACATTATTATTATAATTATAATATTATTATTATATCGACGAATTCCAGGTAGAATTTAGGTTGACCTAAAAAGCAATGCCGAGATACCAAATATCTCAACTTACACGTTGCACCGAGTTCAGAAATCGATTCCGAGCCCCAGCAGGGATAGACGAAGCATATGACTGTTTCCCTTACTCATTTGTTTGTTTCATTTCACGACTTTCGACCTGATATCTACTAGTTCACATCAGATATCTGTTACAATATGTAATCAGGCACGTGATTGGCCTACATGATTGTTATGTTTATGTGGAGTGTTAGTATTGCGTGACACGCTACGGGGTAGAAGTAAATAAACCAGAGGTCAGAGTTAGCTTGATTTATGTCTATTCGCCGCTATTCCTGATAGAGCAGAACCTTTTGAAACATGGTGGCAGCATGAGTAACGACCCACGACCGTAAAAGAGAATTAAGAATCATGGGAGATCCTGAGCCGGTAGATGCAGCAGTGCCACAAATGCCAATTCAAGGAATCCTACCACCAGCGCAGTTAGCCATAACCGGGAACATTGCTGAGAACTGGAAGACGTTCAGGCAAATGTGCTCAAACTATACAGTCATAATGAACATCAATACTCAGCCTGAAGCGTATAAGGTAGCGCTGTTTCTACACTGCATTATAGGACCTGACGCGCTCAAGATATACAATGGTATGTCGTTTGAAACACCCGAGGAACAAGGAACGATAAAAAAAATCATCGAAAAGTTTGACCAGTTTACTATTGGAGCCAGTGAATGAGACGTATGAACGGTACATCTTCAACAGCAGAAACCAAGAGCCGAATGAATCGATTGATACCTACGTCGCTTCATTGCGTACGCTAGAGCAAACATGTAACTTCTGCGACTGCATGCGAGATTCCCTACTTCGCGACAGGATAGTGTTTGGCGTGAGCAGTGGTCAGACAAAAAAGAAACTTCTCGGGGAAAGAAAACTGACGCTGAATCGTTGCATAGATACCTGCAGAAGTACTGAAGCGACAGCGACACAGTTAAAAGCTATCGCGGGAACAAACACAGTTGAGGATGTTCATGCCGTGAACGCAAGACAGAGCCGACAAAAAACCCGAGTTTCCAACCGGACACAAAGGCATGTAAAGAATGCTAGCGCTCAGAAGACATGTCAGTACTGTGGTGGAAACCACCCGATGAAGAAGGAAGAATGTCCTGCCTGGGGCCAACTCTGTAATAACTGTGGCGCAAGGAACCATTTTTCGAAGGTTTGCCGTAAACCCGTGAGCCAAGTTCATGGCATTTCGCAAGAACAAAGCGATTCGGATAGTGATTCTGAGTACATCGGAAGTGTGGCTGTCAACGCAGGAACTGTTTGCTCAGTCGAACCTTCTGATGCAAAGTACCCGAAAGAAATATATGCGGAGATTTTAGTGCAAACAAAGCCGGTTAAATTTCAAGTAGACTGTGGGGCGTCGATAAACATTCTACCCGAAGCATTTATCGACAACCATGATGTTTCTCCGACCACGAAAACACTGATCATGTGGAACAAGACCGAGGTCAAACCCCCGGGGGGGGGACTCCCTTATTTGAGGGGTACATGGGTGCTCGTCGTACCTTTTAGGGGTCAAAATCAGGAGTTTGGTACCACTTAGGGTATCCACCATCAAACACAGACATTTCTATGTAAAGCGGTACCTGTTAGGGGTCGGGTGTCAATTGAACGAAAAAGCTGTTATCAATTTACATTTTTATTATCTTTTAGGGATCAAATCGAAAATGTCCGACGAGCATCCCTACCCCTTTTATATGGGAGACCCCCCCCCCTCTCCCCCCGGGGTCAAACCGCTAGGGACCGCGCGAATTGTTATCAAGAATCCCAAGACCGGAAAGAAGTTTTCGGTGGAGTTTGTTGTTGACCGCGAAGACCCAACTCCGCTGTTGGGTTCGCGAGCGGCACAATAAATGCAGCTGATAACCATCAACAAAGAAAACTTTGTATCGGTGACATCGCCGCAACGAAACGGGATGAATGCTAATCAGCTGTTGACTGTAGAAGGAATTGTACAACAGTATCCGGAGGTGTTCGACAGCCAACTCGGGAGTTTTCCCGACAAAGTTCATTTGGAGGTGGATGAAAACGCAAAACCCGTGATAACTCCGACACGAAGAGGTTCCAACGGCGCTGAAAGAAAACTTCAAGAAGGAATTGGACAGGCTTGAAGAGCTAGGGGTTATCGCCAGAGTCGACAAACCAATGCCGTGGGTTAGCAGTGTAGTCGTGGCAACCAAGAAGTCGGGAGCGCTTAGAGTGTGTATTGACCCGAAACCGCTAAATGCAGCCCTGAAACGAGAGAGATACCAACTCCCGGTACTGGACGACATATTACCAGAGCTTTCACAAGCAAAAGTGTTCTCAACCGTAGATTTTCGCTCTGGGTACTGGCACTGTATTCTTGACGATGATTCTAGCCTGTTGACAACGTTCGCAACACCTCACGGGAGGTATCGATGGTGCATACTTCCGTTTGGACTGTCGGTTGCATCAGAAATATTCCAGAAGCGAGTTGACCAGGTGCTCGATCGGCTGGACGGAATTCTTGATATCACCGATGATATTCTGATTTACGGAGTTGGTGCCACAGAGGAGGAGGCGAACGCGGACCACGACAGAAAGTTGGCGAGCCTGCTAGAAAGATGTCGCGAGCGTGGTGTCGCATTGAATCCTGATAAAGTAAAGTTGCATACATGGGTCATGTGTTTACGAACAATGGACTCAATATAGACCCCGAAAAGGCGAAAGCGGTACGAGAGATGCCGAGACCTACAGACGTAGAGGCGGTACAGCGGCTAAACGGATTCGTGAATTATCTAGCGAAATTCCTACCGAGACTAGCAGACAGCATGGAACCAATCCGTCGCCTGACTCGTAAAGACGCGGAGTTCGTGTGGGCTGAAGAGCAGCAGGAGGCGTTCGAAGAAGTCAAAAGGCTTGTCACTGATGCGCCTGTTTTACGATATTACGATCCGAAGAGCGAGTTGGAACTCCAGTGCGATGCGAGCCAGAAGGGACTTGGGGCTGCTCTGTTGCAAAACGGAAAACCGATCGCATTCGTCAGTCGTGCACTCACAGAAACCGAACAGTGATATGCTCAAATCGTAAAGGAGATGCTGGCGATAGTGTACTCTCTTGAGAAGTTTGATCAGTATACATTTGGCCGGCACGTCAGAGTTCAGAGCGACCACAAGCCCTTTGAAGCTATCCTAAAGAAACCCCTTGCCTGTGCTACGCGACGCTTGCAAGGCATGATGATGAGGCTTCAAAAGTACAACATTGAAGTACAGTACGAGCGAGGCAAGAACATGCATTTAGCTGACGCACTATCTCGAGCCATCCTACCAACGACTACGCACCCGTCGGGAGCTGAGTTCGATAACGTCAATCTGACAAACTTCCTCCCAATCTCGAGTGAGCGGCTACAATAAATTCGGTCCGCGACCGGTGAAGATGAATCCTTACAGCTGCTGAAAAATGTCATTCTGCACGGATGGCCTGAGGAAAGGAAGCAATTACCGACACCTGTAACGCCTTATTTCAGTGTGCGGGACGAGCTTGCGATGCAGGACGGAATGATATTCCGAGGGCAAAGAATAGTCATTCCAAGCAGCATGCGCCAATAAATGAAGCAGAAGCAACATTCTTCCCACCAAGGGGCAGAGTCGTGTCTGACGAGCGAGAGAAACGCTATTTTGGCCAGGAATGTCCGCCGAAATAAAGGAGCTAGTTGCAGCGTGTGAAACGTGCCGAGCGTATGAAACAAGTCCCCAGAAAGAGACTCTGATGCCTCACGAGACTCCAACCCGTCCGTGGTAGCAGGTCGGTGTTGACCTGTTTACGTTTGACAACAAAGAGTTCTTAATCACGGTGGACTATTATAGCAACTTCTGGGAGATAGATAGATTACTGAACACCCGTGCATCTTAAAGCTTAAGAATCATTTTGCCCGAGACGGCTGTCCGGATCGTTTAATCAGTGACAATGGCCCACAATTCAGTGCAGAAGAATTTGAGAAGTTTGCCAAGACATGGGACTTTGAACATAACACGAGCAGTCCGGGCAACAGCAAGGCCAATGGCAAGGCGGAATCAGCGGTGAAAACAGCTAAGCAGCTTCTCCGCAAAGCACTTGAGTCAGGAACAGAGCCCTATCTGGCGATTCTCGACTACCGGAACACGCCAACCCATGGTTTGGAGTCGAGCCCAACCCAGCGCCTAATGAACAGGAGGACGAGGACTCTTCTTCCAACTACAAAAACCTTGTTGCAACCCAGAGTTGTGTATCCGGAGAAGGAAATCAAGGAGTTGGATAAGCGACAAAAGCAGCAAGCTAAGTTATACAATCGTACTGCGAAAGACCTGGCAGTGCTGGAAGAAGGCGACGTAGTGCGATTAAAACCATTTCAGTTGGGAGGAAAAATCTGGAAGAAAGCAACCATGACGGCTAGGCTGGATGAACGGTCTTACAGCGTTGAAACACCGGAAGGGGATGTGTACCGGAGAAACCGGTGCCATATGAAGAAATCAGCGGAGAGTCCGGAAGCCATGACAACATAGAAACACGCTCAGCCAGGTGAAAGTTCGCCGGGGCGAGACCTTCAAGGAAGGATCACACCTGCCTTACAACAAGGGCACCCAACGAGTACTTTTTGAAATTCGTTTGAAACCAGTTGTGTGCAGCTCATCTAGCCATTTTAAGGCGCCTACTATGTCTTTTGACGTATTTTAGAAAGCTATTAGCTGTTCGGATTTTCTAGGTGGAAATCGCGTCAACCGAAAATACTATGGTAAAATATTCCCGGCCTACGAATTTGTTAGTAGTCTAGAACAGAAACAAGAATTTTCTAGCCCAAGTAACTTCATGTTGCAAAGTTTTGTGGAGGTACGAATTTTTTAGGGGTTCTTTTTTTCCTTTAGGCAATTCTTTTAGGTGACCTCCATTTGCTAAAGGTTTATTCTTTCGGATTTTAGATGTCAGAATTTCTTAGGGGGCCGCTTCACTAAATGATTTGTGGTTTTTTTTTCATTCCAACCAATGTTTGTTTTCCGGATCGTTCTGACTCTATTGATCAGACGAAAACGTACGAATATTTTAGGAGAAAGCTCTTACTCTATTGATCAGGCGAATACGTACGAATATTTTAGGGGAAACCTCTTAGTCTCCCTTTTCTTCTATAATTTTCTAGGGATTGAAAACAAATTTTCTAGCCAGTAATTCAGAAAACAAATTTCTAGTGACAATTTTTTCAAATCCGAAAGTTTTAGGCTAACTTACACCCGAACAGCTTTTTAACCGAAAACTTCATTGGGTGCCCTTGTTACAACATGAGCCAACAAACCAGCCTCCTACATCTTCACAGACCAGTCCTCCTACCGCGCACACCAATCAGCCAAAGGAGCCAGTGCGGCCTCAGCGTTCGAGGAGGGCTCCTGGTTACTTAAAAGATTATGTTCACTCCACAATACTCAAAGTTACCAACAAAGGACTACGTGCGTACTACGTCCAGAAATAGCATGATATACGGAGAGTGACATTAGACGTTTTGTTTTATTTAATCAGTAACCGTAAATAATTTTACATGGACACGAACTCGTATCATTTCGTGTAACTCATTTAAATATACCTGATTCCTTATGTATATTGGCAACCATACGTCATCTTGTCTTTAGAGTATTGTTATTCTCTTAAAACGAGGAGGATGTTACAATGTATAATCAGGCACGTGATTGGCCTACATGATTGTTATGTTTATGTGGAGTGTTAGTATTGCGTGACACGCTACGGAGTAGAAGTAAATAAACCAGAGGTCAGAGCTAGCTTGATTTATGTCTATTCGCCGCTATTCCTGATAGAGCAGAACCTTTTGAAACAGTATCCATTTCACCTTAGGAGCACTTGGACGCCTCCTGCCGATATAGAGACACTGGTACGGTGGTCATGGACAGAACATGGTGACCTACGATGATAGAAGCCGAATGTAATCGACAACTTGCTAACTGTAAATCAGTTTACTAACAGCTCGACACTGACATTACTAATAACATACAAACACGTATCACTTTTTATGTTAAACGTATGCTTAACGACAAAATTATCGATGACAAAACCAAACAGTACCTTATAGAACCTTATACATACTACTGACGTGAAACCTGGACGATTTTACATACTGCCAAACCTGGTACTGAACCCTGGCCGGCGTCCTATAGTTTCATCAATAGCCATCCCACAGATAGCCTGCTATGCAGACGTATTTTTTCACTCTCATAAATTCGAAGAAAAAAGTAACGTCTGCTTACCCGAGCGCTTAATTAGTTTCCAATAATGCACACCTCATTGTGTTATGGACCAATCATATTTTACCTTCCATATTCTGGAAAGTGACGTATGTTGCATTTAAAAGGAATTCAAACAATACATTTGCCATTGACTAATCAGAGGAGAGTGTTCACTGGCGCGCCACTTCACTAAAATTCTAATAATGGCTTTGATTGGGCAGAAAATAAAACAAACGTGCTGACGTCGTGCTCTAATTAAGCGCTCGGGTAAGCAGACGTTACTTTTTTCTTCGAATTTATGAGAGTGAAAAAATACGTCTGCAGAGCAGGCTATCCCACAGAACGCATCTCTGAATTTGTTGATCATCAACTCAAACCTTTAGTATCTTCTCTTTCTTCTTGTATTTAAACGTTAAAGACACTAACGATTTCATAGTGCCCCTCAACCCTTTTGCAATTTTTATATATATGAAACTTTGAAATGTTTTGAGTACTTCTGCGAAGAAATTTTTGGCTTACAGAGGATACTCTATGTTCTAGGCTTGTTTGAAATGGTGAAAATGTGACCTCTCCTGACCCATTACCGTGTAAGAAAAAGCCTGGGTCGATTCCCCATCTTACGTCATCCAATTCATTCGACTTTGCAATAACTTGAATAAATATTTAGCATTTTGTCTAAAATAGCTGTTTTCTTTACTAAAATCTCACAGACTGTGTATATTCTCTATATATCGATGCTGTTGTGATAGAAAGGCGTCATGGACAATAATGCATTAATGAGGTGACGCAAGATAGGGAAACGACCCACGCTTTTTCTTACACGGTAATGGATCAGGAGAGGTCACATTTTCACCATTTCAAACAAGCCTAGAACATAGAGTATCCTCTGTAAGCCAAAAAAATTCGCAGAAGTACTCAAAACCTTTCAAAGTTTCATATATATCAAAATTGCAAAAGGGTTGAGGGGCACTTTAAACTTCACAAAATCGTTAAACCTCCAGCTAACGCTATGCTTGTCACTCTTGACGTTTCTTCGTTATTCTAACATACCCCACAATGAAGGTATTGATGCATGCCGTCACTTCCTTCAAACAGATCAGACCAGACATCTGGTGGCCAAATAAACAAAGATTTGTACAACTGCGCATGAACCTTAAACTGGTTTGTAACAACAAACACATTCCCACTGAAACGCTGTGTGATGTAATACTTGTGATCCGTACTATGAATAACAGCTCTTTTCATTTAATAATAAACACGTACTATCTCCAGATCCACGGCGGACCCGTGTGGTCCCCTCTTTTGCAAATCTATTCCTTGGTAATTCTGAAACTAACGCTCTTTCTAAAGCCCCTTACAACCACACACTTGGTTGAGATATATATCGACGATATTTTTATGATTTGGACGGAGGGCCAAGATCGTTAAAAAATATTCATCGATTATCTCAATGCTCTTCATTCCACCATTAAATTCACTTGTTCCTACAGTTTCACAGACATTTTATTTCTCGACGTTACAGTCATCCTCAAAGACGGTAGCATATATCGAAACTGATCTCTACACCAAATCTACTGATCAACACCAACACCTATGCTCTACTCTTCTTGCCATCCCTTGCATACTAAAAACACTATCCCTTTTAGTTTAGCACTCCGCATTCATCGCATTTGTTCCAATGACGAAACATTCAAGCTTCGAACTAATGAGTTAAATTTTTTACCTCTTAAAACGAAGTTACAAGAGTTCCTTTTCTCAATTTACAAATACAACGTGCTGCTAATATTTCTTATAACGATACTTTACAGACTAAAGTTGCACAAGATTCTATATAATCGTGTTCCTTTCGTCATCACATATAATCCAGCACTGCCTAACATTTTATGTACTGTTTAAAACACGAACAGCAGTGTTTTATCAAGTTTAAAAATTCAGGCTAGATAAAATACGTGCTGTGAGTGTTTTAAACGGCTTCAAAAACGCTTTAAGAATGCAATGAAAGAAAGACGCACATCTCAAGGGAATGGTTACTTAATGAACCATTGAACCTTTGTATTCACAACGCCATGCAAAATATTCGAGTAATCACTGCCTGCAATTACGAACATCTCAAGGGAATGACATGAAGAAATTACCATACTATGTCAATACGTTGTTTGAAGCGGCGTTTCGCAATGCAAGAAGAACCTGCACTTGAAGGATTTGGTGTCGTGGTTTACCTCGATAGTTCAAGACTTAATTGGAAAGCGATGTGACTGACATGACGGCAGACTCTAAATTTTGGAATCCGGCACAAAATATGTAAGTTTAATGCACGTTTTTATTATTTTACGGCTTTGAGTTTGGTTTAATAATTGGAACTAAACAGTGGCTCGGTAAACAAGTAATGGTAGTTGGATAACTTCATTTAAAAAAATAGTATCTGTGTATCTCGGTAGTCTGCTGATATTAGTAAATTTAATGCAAAATGTATTATCTAGGTACCTTATGTTCCGTGTACTTTTTGCTATCTTTGGGTCTTTATCAGTGAATTCTTAATTAGGATGAAACTTTATATAAAATTTCATGTTCATTAGTATTCTTTATATAAAACGTTCATCCTAATTAGCAATTCAATGGCAAGCTGAAACATCTATAGAAATTCCATTGTCTCAATCATTAACCCCGTTTCCCTCTGGGACAGAATTCAAATCCCTACGCGGGCCTTTTAGAATGATGAGATTTTATCAGGTATAAAGGAGCATGTACGTGACTGATTTGCTTCATCTGATTGGACAAAATGCTCATTAATTATTCATGAGTTTTTGAACATTGATTCGTAAACATTCTCGGCCCATACTATTTTCAGTCTTCTAATCGCTGTAAAGACGTTTTTAAAAACCTACCTCTCGTCGCTCACCGCCGTTGTCCTAACCTTCGTGACCTATACATGTGGAATCGCAACTGCGTAATATATCTAACAAACCTGCTCTTCTATCTGGCTCTTTTCGTTGTGGAAAAACTGTACGACTTGTCCTTACATTCACCATGGCCTTACACGATACACATTTTCTTCCACCGGGGAAACCCGTTTCATTAAGTCACACATTACTTGTAACACCAGAAACGTCATTTACATGGTACAATGCAATCGCTGCCACTTACAATACATCGGAGAAACTAAACGACGACTTAAAGACCGATTTAATGACCACAGACGAGCAGCACAGTCTCTGAACATTTCCTTTCCTGCTCTACCCACTCTAACACTGACATGGAACTTATCATTCCCTTTAGAACTGGATAATTTACTCTTCGCGAGACTCAATTCGTAAAGCCAGAGAATCATTCCTTGTCGACTAAAACTCTTGAACCATTCGGAATGAATAAGCGTGATGAAACTTAATGTGTATATTTTTCCCCGGGTTATCTCTTATCCGTCAGTCCACTCTTACGTCATTTCCTTTTTCCTCTCGTATTGTGTAATCACGGCTTTTTATATTTTTACTTATCATTGTGAAATATTATTCACTTGTAAGATCTAACTGAAGAAGGCTGGTTTGACCAGCCGAAATATTGTAAACTCATCAATATATACGTTGTTTGATCAGCTTTTCTGTAGTACTTGGACTTGTTCACTTACACGCAGTATTTATGACGGTTGATTTTTAATTCAGCAGTAGATGACGTCATCATATGGAGACAAGGTGAACCAAAAGACGTTGAACTACACGATTTGGCTGATGACTTGCCAGACTGGAAATATTTCGGTGCCAAACTAGGTGTAGCAGATAACAAAATAAGAGGCATTGATAACAATAATGTAACACACGTAAATATCCAACAGAAAGGATACGCAATGCTCGCCCTCTGGAAAGGGTCAGGGCTCAGCCAAACATACAAGAAGCTTGGTGTAGCACTAGAAGAACTAGGGGAAAAACAATTGGCTGCAAAACATTGTGGAAGGAAAAAATGACAGAAACGCCAAAAGTCTTTAGTATATCTAAAACGTTTTAACCGTATACTTATGTAACGAACGGCTTCTAAGTGACCCTGTTTGACTGTACTTGCATACAAACCGTTTTGTGAGTATTTGGATCCAGGGTAGATACAAAGGTAACGAGGCCTGATACTCAGGTTAAAGGAGCTGTGTCACGGGCCGGAACAAAGTTATTTTGAGTAGTGTTCATATAAACAGACTATCCTAGCACACGTATGGGATGGATGAAATCAAAGTAAATGCAGAAATGATTAACAAACCGTGCGTAGATCTAGTCTTCAAGGAAAATATTGCATATCCTTTCAATCGAGCATTAAAGGAGGGGGCTTTAACTATTTGAAGGCAATTAACAGCCACCAATCGGACATTTATTCCAGGCATGCGCAGAACCATGACACAGCGCCTTTAATACAAAGTAGAATATCCGCACCTTCCCGGCATGCACCATGGTCAACTATTTTATCAAACTCTTTAAAGTGCCTATAACCCTTAACCAGCTATCATTTTTCGTAAACTAGGAAGGTTGAAATTATTTTCTTCAAAAGAAAAAAATCATCTTCGGTTTTTCCTTCATAATTTTAATGCCATTCAAAGCCATACATCAGCCCTAAAAATATGGGCACGCGAGGAGCCTGGGCCGAGTTGTTTTGTGACGTAGGTCCGAGAAAGTCTGGGGCTGTTTTCGGAGGTAATAACTAAATAATAATGTCAGACTGCAGTTCAGGTCGCAGTTCTGACTAAGGAGGCAGTCAAAGTTATGATCATCAGCCGACTAGACCCCATGGCCAGACCTTTTCACGATTATGAAATTATCCCACAGAGAGCCAAAATGATTTTTCGCTAGCTGTGAAAAACAAAAAGATTGGACGTTTTTTTTGCAAAATCATTTTCTGAAGCAGATATCTTCGGAAACTAAATAAGGTGAACAGGGGCTACAGGCACTTTAACAGAGTTACGTAACAAAATTAAAGATTTGGATATCAACATTGTAATTTTCACTCGTCAGTTCACACTTTAGATTCTGATATAAATTTACTCTGGTGCTGAAAACCCTGTATCTTTGCCACTTATTGATTATAAACCTAAGAAAAGAGGAAAATGCAGAACATTTCTTGACTTAGTTTGCACGAACTGCTGACGCCACCAGCACGCCATTTTCGGGGAAAGAACTCACTCGTGCATGTAAAATTGTTTTTGTTAGTACAAAGAACGCGCAACTGCAGTCTCGTACCCAGAGCTCATCTCACAGAGAGAGCTCTGGTAACAGCCATTTTTTGGTCCTTGCTGATTGGCTGAAATGATAACGCATGCGTAAGAATCAATAGAAATACTTAACCGTGATTGGATAATTGTTACTTGTCATGTAAATAATAAAGTTCGCGCATAAGGCATGCTGGCCGAAGTACAGAGAGGCTCATCGAAAATGGCGGATTGAGATTTGTGAAGCCACCGAATATAAAGAAAAGAGAAATATCAACGTAGAACTCTGTTCTGAATAAGTTCAAGCTATTTCTGTGGTTGCACAGGAGCGTAAGGACTGTCTTTGTGTTTTTCCTACCGCTACGGGATACAGAAACCACTTGTTTACCAGCTTCTGGCGTCTGCAATTGTCTCCGAGTTCGACTGCAGTGCAGCTTTTATACAGCTTTGAACAGTCGTTTATATCCCCTTTGTCTTTGGATGCTATACAACGGAGGACCAGATATATATAAGTGAACTCCTGATTACCATGCAGTGATGATCAATCAACAATCAAAGGCAATAAGGAATTTTATTATAACAGTTAACTACATGACCAACTTTGTGCTGTCACCATCAGTTTTAAAGTACAAAATCATTATTGGGAACAGATGGTTGGTAGAAAAATAACGACGGCATAATGCTAGATCAGAAAAAGCACATGGCATTGACACGATCTGCTCTTTACAGGGCTATCAACTAATTGAATAGAAAGTTCCCCTCACTCCCTCGTTCAATGTCCAAACCATGTGATTACAACTGCAGTTACTTATTAACATTGACAGGTCAATAATTTCTTAATGTTTGTAGGTTCCAGTTGTATTAATCCTTTCAGATTTAAATAATCAAATTCTCAAAGAAAACAGCAGAAAAAAAAGTTTAACAATATATTACATTCACTGTACTTCACAATCTTAATAAATATAGTGATACTTACTGCCACATCATCCATTGTCGTTAATGTGCCAACCAGAGATCCATTGGTTCCTGACACAAAGTGGCCTTTTGAAACCATGGTTGGTACATTAGCATAATAATTGTAATGTTTATCAACACGAAGTATCGCTATAGTGTTGTTTCAATAATTTGATTGGTACATTATTAGCCAGACAGGTAGTTATTCAGAAACTTGTATTACAGTTATAATAATAGTATTTAGAAACATGTTTTCTTTTCAATCTTGGGAGAGTCAGGTTTGTAGTGGTTATTCCTAAATAAATTTAACTTATCCACTTTCCCAAAAATGACTTGTGTTAATTGCCAGTGCAGTGTTCATTCAGGGGAATTTCATATGTCAATACATGTTTTGGTGGCTGCATATTTATTTATAGAAATCCTACTGAAATACACGTGCAATGCAGCCATATATAGACACTTCTACGTTTGGGTGTTGTTTTTAGCATGATTTATAGGTCATTGACTCCATATAAATTAAGCTGTGATTTTCTGGCTCGAAGGCGGCAATCGAGCTTGCTCATAGTTATATAAATCAGTAAGCTTAAATAATATGCAGCTTGCCCAAGAAGTTCCAGCTTATTTTCCTAAGCCTGCTTTGCTTTCCCCCCCAAAAAAACATTTATAGTGAAAATCAGTTCTGCTAACCTTTGCAGTATTTCTGCCTTCTGCCGTTCTGGTCCCGACTGCATCGTCGGCTATTTTATGGCTTTGTGCCGGAGTTCCCATCTTTTTCCTTGTACTGAGTAGACTGGTGGAAGGAGAACTTGGGTTTCGACTGTTCCAAACGCTCCTCATATCTTCTGCCATCCTGGGACTATCGATTTTTCATGGCTTCCTTTTTGTACGAGTGGATTTATTTTGACCGGAAATCGACTTCAGTTCCTCGTTTTCGAAACATGATTCCTACGCATGCGTTCTGTTTTAGCCAATCAGCAAGGACCAAAAAATGGCTGTTACCAGAGCTCTCTCTGTGAGATGAGCTCTGGGTACGAGACTGGCGCAACTGATGAAAGAAAATAAAGTACATCTGCGCAGAAAACGGGCCCGCTGAACGCCACCTTTAGCTAGCTCAAACCTGGAGACTTAAGAAGACCTTTAATTGACTGATATATTTAACATCCACGTCAATTCGTCTCGCTGTGGTTTTCAACGTTGTCTACCGGGAAGACAGGTCTCCAGGTTTGAGCTAGCTAAAGGCGACTGGACCTCGAGGTAGTGACGACGGACGTAGAAATTCTCCCGAAATTTGGTGTTTATTATTTCCCTTGTTCTCCTTCGATTGTTTTTTACAACCAGATTTTCGAAGAATATAATGACTATATATATATATAGAGTTCCGATCACGCCCAACAACCGTTGAAATGTAAGAGACCACATGTATTTTCACGTGCAGTTATTGTATTTTGTAATTAAGGGTATTGTTTTATGCAGTCTTCCTAGACGTTACCGTCCTGGTTGCGTATAAGGGTATTGTTTTATGCCGTCTTCCTAGACGTGACCGTCCTGGTTGCGTATAAGGGTATTGTTTTATGCCGTCTTCCTAGACGTTACCTTCCTGGTTGCGTATAAGGGTATTGTTTTATGCCGTCTTCCTAGACGTTACCGTCCTGGTTGCGTATACGGGTATTGTTTTATGCCGTCTTCCTAGACGTTACCGTCCTGGTTGCGTATAAGGGTATTGTTTTATGCCGTCTTCCTAGACGTTACCGTCCTGGTTGCGTATAAGAGTATTGTATAATGCCGTCTTCCTAGACGTTAACGTCCTGGTTGCGTATAAGGGTATTGTTTTATGCCGTCTTCCTAGACGTTACCGTCCTGGTTGCGTATAAGGGTATTGTTTTATGCCGTCTTCCTAGACGTTACCGTCCTGGTTGCGTATAAGGGTATTGTTTTATACCGTCTTCCTAGACGTTAACGTCCTGGTTGCGTATAAGGGTATTGTTTTATGCCGTCTTCCTAGACGTTACCGTCCTGGTTGCGTATAAGGGTATTGTTTTATGCCGTCTTCAGTCCTAGAAGTTACCGTCCTGGTTGCGTATAAGGCCCCTATTGTGGCATTCTTTAACGTCTGTGATGAAGCGTTTTTACACTGAGCCCGGTTCGTATTTTTAGCCGAATGTTTCCAGCGAGTTTGGTTTCTCTTGTCAATCGCAAGCATTTGCGTAATTTTAATTTTAATGTTAATGATGTTGCAGCCAATTGGTTGACCAAACAAGAGAAGCTAACAACTTAGTAACCGTATTTTGAACAGCGATTCTCGTAAGTCGACACAGAAGCCCATTACCAGGAGCGTGCATCTTCCAGATTAGGTCTGTCCAACAGCAGAACAGATGTAGCTATTTTTAGCTTTGTTTCCCGCGAGAAGAAACAAAGGCTGTCACTTTTAACCAATCAGGATGCACTGAAAAATTGTAATTAACACGGTTCAAACTGCGGGCAAGAGAACAAAAGACAACGTAATCGCATACCAGAACTTCGCGACTATAAATAGCCACATCGTCTACTGTGCTGTGGGCGCTACCCATCACATAGGTACGCTCCTGGTAATGGGCTCCTGGTAATGGGCTCCTGGTCAACAATGACAACGTGAACCCGAAACACCTCCACCTGTTAAATTTAAACTCTCTTCTTACGTATGGAATAATTTGAGAATAATTGCAAAATAATTTGAGACACAGCTCGCTTTTAGAGACCCTCTCTCCCCCTCTTTAATGTTGTGTTAGGTGCACTTTCAATCTAGAATTCATTCACTACCAACATTGAAATGGGTGGAGGGGGTTGGGAAGCCTGAACTGCTTTAGCTTTGTGTCCAGAATTTTTTCTTCTCGTATATTACAATTTTTTTCTTGACTGTCTCAACATTTTTGCAGAAACGGCAACAAAGGTATCATGGCTCTTAGGAAAAGTCGGCTCTTTGTTTATGTGGGCACATGGGAAGGTGTGAACACCACAATCTGATTTCAAATGACGTGATCACATAACATGGAAAAACACCGGTCTGTATGAAATGTGTATGTATTTAGAGTGTAATAAAGTTGACGTATCACCAAATTTACGGAGAAATAAATCACTCATTAGAACTCGTACGAAACTACATCCGGGTATTGGATGGCGTATTTTCCATATCCTCACTAGTGAAAATATCGATGGCGTCACGTTTGCCGCTTTCTGAACTACAAAGATGGCGGCAGGTTTGTGAAAATCACAGAGGAAGATGTAAACAGTTTAAATGAGCTGCATGACAATGAATCATTCCGAGCACAAAAAGCCATATACGATCTAACTCTCTCTAATTAAACATTATCTCGACTGCAACGAGGAGACAAGAAAACCCAATTAAACTCCCCCGCCAAGATCACGAAGAAGTTTGTACTGACAGTGAGTAAAATGAATAGGTCAGAGTTCTTAGAGCAGTTTAATTGTTCATATAATAAAAAGAAAATTACACGGTGGTATGAAGATATGAAGTTTATCCTATCCAGTCGAAAACATTTCACTCGTTCGCTGCGGTCACTCGTGAAATGTTTTCCACTCTCGAGGATAAACTTCACATCTTCTCACCACCGTGTAATATCCTATACATACGAATGAGAGCTTCGCGCTTCATTGATCCCTCGCATTCACCTGATTTATTTAAGTATTTTAGTTTTGACAAACTCCGTGCAGTTGTATTTATACAATAGAGTGAAACGCGCGCTCTGATTGGTCGATAGCCATGTGATATTAATATGACGTCAGATTTCGTTTCGTAGCCTCCTTGTTTTGCTAATCATTGTATAAAATTAATATATTTCATTTTGCCGTGGGTCTGTAGATGGACAGATGACGTCACAACGTGAAGAGAACAACAGCCACGCTACTCGACTTCGTCTCGTGATGTACTTCTTTGTTCTCGTAACGTTGTGACGTCATCTGTCAGACGCACGAAAAAATGACCTCTATTTGTTTTACACACTGAAGAGTTTTCAAGAAAAAATTGAACGCTTCAAGTCGTGTGATGAATAGAAAATAAGAGTGCAGTAGAGTCGACCATGACACGCTCTTAAACAAGCTGGTCTATACACACTATGCATAACTCGCGCAGTCACAACACGAAAGAGAGGCCGGTAGGTCTTCTAGACAGTTGAAACACTAGCAGGAGGTGTGAAACGTGTTTTATAGTACAATCAGCCAGGCGCATAGCAAATTAACGGCAGTTTCACTGAACATTCATTCAATGCATTTCACAATCTCCCCGGGCGCTTCAATTTCAACATTCCAGAAGACCTACCGGCCTCGTTGACATGCTAGTTACCAGGACTTATGCATAGGGTCTATTATGCAAATGTTTTTTGATTTTACCCAAACAATCGAACCAAAACATGTAACGACATCGGTCGGTTTGCGCCTGCTGCTCTGCAGCCATTTATCTGATTCGAACTCGGACTTCCAATGGAAAAAGGGATGAGGAGAGTAGACTGGGGAGAAGAACGGGGAGGCTCTAGTCCTGCGCAGTAATTCTATATTTCCCAACATATCGTTTCCCCATTCCCCGCTCTTCTTCTCCGAGTTCGGTTTCAGCTAGTTCGGTTTCTACTTTCCGATCACCTGACTGAGTTTATTGTCATTGGATCAAGAAAAACGTTGCACTTGTTGCTTAGAGACCGACTCTAAAAAACAAGTAGTTCCAAATTTGTAAATAAATTGTAGTAAATAAATTAGGGCGCCCATATTGACCAATTAGGAAAACGAACTTCTACGCCGGTATAGGTGCTACCAAGAGACTGATAAAGGGTTCGGATACTCAGCGCAACATTGTGCGCCATTGCATTAACCAGGGCCCGGTTGCTCGAAGCAAAGGTAACTTTATCTCTAGTATAGCGCTAAATCTGTAATTGTAATCCTTGCGTTAGTGATATAACCCTAGGATAGCGCTCAGCCTTTGCATCGAACAACCGAGCCCTGGTGTAGATACACGCTGCAGCATAACATGCAAGCAGTGTTGCATGCTATGTTGCAGCGTGTGTACCATATACCTTGAAGGTACGGATACGCTGCACCATTGCTGGCAATGTTGCAGAAGTAGGATCGAGTTCTACTTCGGCAACATTGCGTGCAACAAATTGCACCGTGTGAACAACATTTGCTGGCAATATTGCGCGCAATGTGTCCGTACCCTAAAGTGCCTATGAATCCAAAATTAAGTTGATCTCATTTGGAAATCGTTTCAAAATGAGGAAGGGTGGCGTTTTCCGTTTCTCATCTCAATATCTCATCTCGTTCCAGAGATATTCAGTTTTTTAAATATATGAAATGACCTATGACGTCATTACCTTGACAGAGCCTGGAGACAAATCACAAAATAAGAATAGCTCTACAAATAGTGGGTAAAAACAAATGAAACTTTGCACATGTGTAGTACTAAGGAAAGTACAAAGTTTCAAATGATGTTGCCATGGAAACTCTTGGCCCCAGGCTTCTTCCATGAGGAAACAAAGACCCCGTCCACACGTATCCGTTTTCGTATCGTTTTTGTATTGTTCTCCCTCCTCAAGGGAATAGAAAACAATGGTCTAATTACCTGAAACAATACGAAAACGCTACGAAAACGGGGATACGTGTGAACGGAGTCAAAGTTTCTCTAATTTCTCCTTTGTTAAACACAATTACTGCTGTGTATGCATCAGGCGATTTTGAACAACATAGGTATTGTATGTGAGTGGTTTAAAGCAAATTATTTTTTATAACAGAAACAAAATTTGTAATGTTATCTTCAAGGTGAAAAAGGGCCTAGGGACATGGGTCTATGGCAACGTTATGATTTCCACAGTGATGTATATTATCTTTAGTACTATGCATATGCAAAGTTTCAATTGTTTTTACCCACTATTTGCAGAGATATGCTTCATTTTGTGATTTGTCTCCAGGCTCTGTCAAGGTAATGACGTCATAGGCCATCTTATTTGCATATTTTAAAAAACCTGAATATCTCTGGAACGAGATGAGATATTGAGAAACGGAAAACGCCAACCTTCCTCATTTCGAAAGGATTTTCAAACGAGATCAACTTAATTTTGTATTCATAGACACGTTAAGGTCTTTGTTCTTTCCAAATCTGAACTCTATCTATTACTGAGACACTTAGCACATCACACTTTCACGACTTATTACAGTGTTGTGTGGGACGGTCACATTTGGTCTCTTTCTGTAATTATAAGTTATACCATGGCATGAGGGGTATTAGTGATTTAAATTGCCCCGAGAGCCGCGGGAAGATCTTCCCACGGCTCTCGGGGCAATTTAAATCACTAATATCCCGAAATGCCATGGTATAAGTTTGTTATACCATGATCGCCGAGGAACGGAACAAATCTCTGAGAAGTTTAGTTTTCTCTGCCGAAACTAAAGACGTCGCAGTCGAGTTGCTTTCGAAAACGTTTTGTTTAATGCTTGACTGAGCGTCATTGATTAAACGACCCTGGTTTCCCCTGGGGAAAAGTGTGTTGTTTTTGAGAAGAATAACACTAAAATACAATGTAATTATGCGGTTGACTAAATATTCAAAGAGCATGAATGGATTTTAATTACGTCACGTTTATGGTTTTAAGTATCCCACATGGAGGAAGCGGGTTTGAGAAATTAAGAGAAGAATATGCAGATTGAAAAGGTCATCCCACATGGATTAAATTGAAGGTTATGATGAAGACAGGTCAGTTTGGATTCAGTATTTTTCATCCGGGAGCGTAGGGCTAGTCGTGCCAGAGGGGAGCAGGAGTTGATGCTTTTGACCTTCTCACTTCCAGCCTGCATTCTCTTCTAATTTTCCCTCATTACGCATGCAGGGGAAATTTAGAAATATGCATTGTCTCGAAACAATGCATATTTCTAAATATCCCTGCCAATCAGGGAAAATTAGTGCTTTAAATGTGCCTCGGAGAACAAAAGAATCCGAGGCTACCATGGTATAACATTACAAAAGCTCCAAACTAGAGCTGCTCGTAATTTAAAACAGTTGTTGTATACTACGAATGCCAGTGATGTATTTGAGAAACTACGATGGAGAAATCTAAAAAGCCAATGCCTAACTAAAACATAGGTCCGCTTGGCGTACGTTTAAATCATCACCTAAGTGAAGATTGGTAACTGTGTAAATGACGTAATCAGAGAACTATAATATCAAGTCGCAGGAGGGGATCAGGTTCAGTACTCATTGGCTCGGTGTCAATTAGGTCTGTTCCTGCATGTGCGATTACTTCACCTCGACCAAGCGCGCCCCACCCTTATGTCTTCGTGGTGCATGTCTAAAAAGAGGAAATACGTTTTGAAGGTCTAAAAATAGCCGATTCTCCACTGATAAAGCTAGTTTGTGTGCTTTTTTCCTCATATCGTACGTCATGCAAACCAAGGAAAAACAATAACACCTCCAGCACAAAGAAAGCACAATATTGCGCAATTATAAGTCGTTAGTCCATCTATTCAAAGCCAAGAACAACATGACAAAACTAATTTATTCCCCGTATCATACGTCAGAGATTACAGGAATTGAGCCGTCTGTACTTGTTGGCGGTTGGGAGGAAGATTTGCAGATTTTCTTTCCTTTGACGCAAAACACAGTAAAATAAATTTTGGTAGGAGTCTTTTCATGCTTAGATCTACTCAATGAGCTAAAGTTGATTTTAGGCTTCAGCTCTCCTTCAAGAGTCTAACGCCAAAATGATGTTGACAGACCCAGCTCACGACCGCGCGCTCACTCTTTCAGACGATCGGGACGACTATATGGGAACCAATAATATGGGAACCAATAATATGGGAACCAATAATCGCCCCGATTATCTCAGTCGTTTCAAAAACTGCTTGAGACCACTCGGACGATTATACGAGAAGCAGCCTTTAGGATTCAATGAGCTGCAGTAAACAGAAACCGAGAAGAGGCTTATTTCACTTTGCTTTTTAATATTACTGTAATTCATTTCAACTTTTTTTAATTAAAACAATCAGTATAGACAATGTTCAAAATAATAAGCAAAAACAACAATATTGATCAGGGTATTGTGAAAAGGAAAAGGAGGTAATGTCGAAGTCAGATGGCGAAATTATCGACACATTAATATTCCACCTTATTCATTATAATTTTAAACCATTGATTGTCTATATATAAATTTTGATTGATGTGTTCTCAACAAAATTAGAATAGGGTCACACCCACCCAGCTCCCATCATTTTAGTGCACTACATCCCTAAGAGTATCTCAATGAGTGACATTAGTATTCAGAGTCGAGCTCTATATAGTACTTATTACTCATGGCGATGAGCCTTTTGTTTTCCTTTGTTAATCTACCTCATCAGTATGAATAATAAGTACTATATAGAATCCACCTATGAATAATAATTATTATTTTTAAAGCCCTATGAATAATAATTTTGCCTTTTGTAAGATATCATCACGACCATTCAAACATTAAAATCTTAAAAGTATTCAAAACATGGAAAAAGAAGTTAAAGATCAGAGCCAAATAAATTTAAAATTATTATAAATTGTATACCAAATGAAATCGAAGCGGTACATTTTCGAACGTTATTGACTCTGTTGTTTGTTTTTTAGTTGAAACTTAGTTACGAGTTTTCATCGTGTTCTAAAACAAGTGTTGATGTACTCGCCGGCTTTACTTCACGCGATTCCCTCGATTTATCCGTCTCCTCTTCATCCCTTTTCGCCTCTTCATCCCTTTTCTCCTCTTCATCCCTTTTCTCCTCTTCATCCCTTTTCTCCTCTTCATCCCTCTTCTCCTCTTCATCCCTCTTCTCCTCTTCATCCCTCTTCTCCTCTTCATCCCTTTTCGCCTCTTCGTCCCTTTTCGCCTCTTCATCCCTTTTCGCCTCTTCGTCCCTTTTCGCCTCTTCGTCCCTTTTCGCCTCTTCGTCCCTTTTCGCCTCTTCGTCCCTTTTCGCCTCTTCACCCCTTTTCGCCTCTTCACCCCTTTTCGCCTCTTCATCCCTTTTCTCCTCTTCATCCCTATTCTCCTCTTCATCCCTTTTCTCCTCTTCATCCCTTTTTGCCTCTTTTAGTGGTACCTCGCAAGCTGGTGACTGAAGGTCATCGGATACAGCCTTTGTTAATGTGCTGCTTGGCCTCTTGTACGCTCTGTCAGCGGAACTACGATGATCGGTGCACGCCATTACAGGTTGTTCATCACATGTTCCACCTACGCAGCACACCTTGATTCCAGAAGCAACTTTTCCGGATGATGATAATGATTTCTGTAAACCTATAATTAAGAACACAAATTAAATAAAGGAAAAACTGAATATGCCCTCGCGATCTTCTAATCTAATGCTCGACACTCATACTCGTATTCATTGTTTAACCCATACTTCTGGAATTTTTAGATAATGGGCGTAAGGCTAGTGCCACAGGGTGTGATAACTAATTTTCAACCCTACAAAGAAAATTAGGGTATTTGTTTCAGAAAATAAGAACAAAACGCGTTTTTCTCTACTTAAGTAAAACGTGCGTAAAAAGGGAAGCAAAAACAAGAGTAAACTCCCATTTCAAAAAGGTAACTAAAAAAATCGCCGCATCTTAAATTACGAACTTTCAACGCAGTGTAATTATTTACATACGTTTTATTGGCGCACGATTTACGCACATAGAAAAAAACGCGACAGTAGAAACCACCTTAAGCCTTACTTAAATGTCCGCTTTCATATGCAGCTAGACCGATTCAGCTAGTCTTTTTGTTGCCCCATTTCAGATATCTTTTTTTTAGTATAGAAATTTTGCATATGCTAAAAAAACACTTGAGGGTGAAGTCAGGTGCAACAAAAACGGTCTATTGTGAAAATTAAAAGCCTATGAAAATGTTTGTACGAGGTGAACAAAACGAAACAATGAACGTGATGTTGTGAAACGACTCGTTTCGAGCTTTATCGTCTACTCGCGTGTATGAATAACAATAGATTGTTTAAGCGAGACAAATCCAAACACGAGATTCTTGTCATAGAGCTGTTTTCGATCTAGTGTCGAAAACAACAAGTGAGTGCTTTGGTTTTGCATAGCTTTCCTATTGGCTGAGAAAATGTTTTAGTCGAAGTCAACAAATCAAATTCCAAACTAAAACCAATCACATTAACAACAACAATTTGTTTCCACAACAAAATCAGACGTCATACAACAATACACTAACCCGCAAATAGCAAAGCTAATCGAGGAGGGTTAGGTGTAACATACAGAACTTAAAAGCTACCTGAGTAAAGTAGAAAAGTTCCAGACAACGAATCATGAAGAATGAGTTGTTGCTTTATTTTATATTATATGTATTACTTTTATCATTGTTCATGCATAAACTCCGTATTAGCTACTGTAAAATGTTTATATTATGTTTATTACATGTATAATGAAATGAACGTTAAAATCTCGTTCCCCAAGCGTCCGATGAACGAAAGTGCTCATTATTTGTCAAAGCAAGCTTTGCTTTTGTATCGACTTCGGAAAAATAAATGAATTTTTGACGAGCATTTTTTTAGCATTTTAGTGATTTTTTTTAATGAAATACCACTAGCATTTTAGTAAGAAAGTTGAGCATTAAAGCATTAGCATTTTAGTTGGGGAAAAAAACAATCTACAAAGCCCTATTTGCAGAAGATAGGCTAGTTTTTATGCCTTTAACTATTTGCTACATTTGTACAGTGTATCAAACATAATTAATTAATTAATTGATTGATTGATTGATTAATTAATTATTATATTATTATCGTTAGGAATTACTATTATTCAAGGATGGAAATTGCGACTGAAATGGTTGCAAATGCGACTAGAACTTTTCGTTTTGTGACTAGAATTTTTCATCCAGTCGCAATTTTGCGTATAATGTATAATGAAAATAGTTATGTTTCTTTTGATTAAGAATCAGATTTTTCATAACATCACTCAAAATCCTACCTTACACTTCCATTGTTCATTCACGAGCAAAACTGGCCGCCATTAGAGCGGTGATACGTTTTTTTATGGTTACACTGCTGAACTATCCACCAGTGATATTATTTTCTGTTCAAACTGCATTGTGGGCACAGTATTTTATGGTTATATACACTGCTGAACTATCCACCAGTGATATTATGTTATGTTCAAACTGCATTGTGGGCACAGTATTTTATGGTTATATACACTGCTGAACTATCCACCAGTGATATTATTTTCTGTTCAAACTGCATTGTGGGCACAGTATTTTATGGTTATATACACTGCTGAACTATCCACCAGTGATATTATTTTCTGTTCAAACTGTATTGTGGGCACAGTATTTTATGGTTATATACACTGCTGAACTATCCACCAGTGATATTATTTTCTGTTCAAACTGTATTGTGGGCACAGTATTTTATGGTTATATACACTGCTGAACTATCCACCAGTGATATTATTTTCTGTTCAAACTGTATTGTGGGCACAGTATTTTATGGTTATATACACTGCTGAACTATCCACCAGTGATATTATTTTATGTTCAAACTGCATTGTGGGCACAGTATTTTATGGTTATATACACTGCTGAACTATCCACCAGTGATATTATTTTCTGTTCAAACTGTATTGTGGGCACAGTATTTTATGGTTATATACACTGCTGAACTATCCACCAGTGATATTATTTTATGTTCAAACTGCATTGTGGGCACAGTATTTTATGGTTATATACACTGCTGAACTATCCACCAGTGATATTATTTTCTGTTCAAACTGCATTGTGGGCACAGTATTTTATGGTTATATACACTGCTGAACTATCCACCAGTGATATTATTTTCTGTTCAAACTGTATTGTGGGCACAGTATTTTATGGTTATATACACTGCTGAACTATCCACCAGTGATATTATTTTATGTTCAAACTGCATTGTGGGCACAGTATTTTATGGTTATATACACTGCTGAACTATCCACCAGTGATATTATGTTATGTTCAAACTGCATTGTGGGCACAGTATTTTATGGTTATATACACTGCTGAACTATCCACCAGTGATATTATTTTATGTTCAAACTGTATTGTGGGCACAGTATTTTATGGTTATATACACTGCTGAACTATCCACCAGTGATATTATGTTATGTTCAAACTGCATTGTGGGCATAGTATTTTATGGTTATATACACTGCTGAACTATCCACCAGTGATATTATTTTCTGTTCAAACTGCATTGTGGGCACAGTATTTTATGGTTATATACACTGCTGAACTATCCACCAGTGATATTATGTTATGTTCAAACTGTATTGTGGGCACAGTATTTTATGGTTATATATACACTGCTGAACTATCCACCAGTGATATTATTTTATGTTCAAACTGTATTACGGGCACAGTATTTTATGGTTATATACACTGCTGAACTATCCACCAGTGATATTATGTTATGTTCAAACTGCATTGTGGGCACAGTATTTTATGGTTATATACACTGCTGAACTATCCACCAGTGATATTATTTTCTGTTCAAACTGTATTGTGGGCACAGTATTTTATGGTTATATACACTGCTGAACTATCCACCAGTGATATTATGTTATGTTCAAACTGCATTGTGGGCACAGTATTTTATGGTTATATACACTGCTGAACTATCCACCAGTGATATTATTTTCTGTTCAAACTGTATTGTGGGCACAGTATTTTATGGTTATATACACTGCTGAACTATCCACCAGTGATATTATTTTATGTTCAAACTGTATTGTGGGCACAGTATTTTATGGTTATATACACTGCTGAACTATCCAACAGTGATATTATTTTATGTTCAAACTGCATTGTGGGCACAGTATTTTATGGTTATATACACTGCTGAACTATCCACCAGTGATATTATGTTATGTTCAAACTGTATTGTGGGCACAGTATTTTATGGTTATATACACTGCTTAACTATCCACCAGTGATATTATTTTCTGTTCAAACTGTATTGTGGGCACAGTATTTTATGGTTATATACACTGCTGAACTATCCACCAGTGATATTATTTTCTGTTCAAACTGCATTGTGGGCACAGTATTTTATGGTTATATACACTGCTGAACTATCCACCAGTGATATTATTTTCTGTTCAAACTGTATTGTGGGCACAGTATTTTATGGTTATATACACTGCTGAACTATCCACCAGTGATATTATGTTATGTTCAAACTGCATTGTGGGCACAGTATTTTATGGTTATATACACTGCTGAACTATCCACCAGTGATATTATTTTCTGTTCAAACTGTATTGTGGGCACAGTATTTTATGGTTATATACACTGCTGAACTATCCACCAGTGATATTATTTTATGTTCAAACTGTATTGTGGGCACAGTATTTTATGGTTATATACACTGCTGAACTATCCAACAGTGATATTATTTTATGTTCAAACTGCATTGTGGGCACAGTATTTTATGGTTATATACACTGCTGAACTATCCACCAGTGATATTATGTTATGTTCAAACTGTATTGTGGGCACAGTATTTTATGGTTATATACACTGCTGAACTATCCACCAGTGATATTATTTTCTGTTCAAACTGTATTGTGGGCACAGTATTTTATGGTTATATACACTGCTGAACTATCCACCAGTGATATTATTTTCTGTTCAAACTGCATTGTGGGCACAGTATTTTATGGTTATATACACTGCTGAACTATCCACCAGTGATATTATGTTATGTTCAAACTGTATTGTGGGCACAGTATTTTATGGTTATATACACTGCTGAACTATCCACCAGTGATATTATTTTCTGTTCAAACTGTATTGTGGGCACAGTATTTTATGGTTATATACACTGCTGAACTATCCACCAGTGATATTATTTTCTGTTCAAACTGTATTGTGGGCACAGTATTTTATGGTTATATACACTGCTGAACTATCCACCAGTGATATTATTTTATGTTCAAACTGCATTGTGGGCACAGTATTTTATGGTTATATACACTGCTGAACTATCCACCAGTGATATTATTTTATGTTCAAACTGCATTGTGGGCACAGTATTTTATGGTTATATACACTGCTGAACTATCCACCAGTGATATTATTTTATGTTCAAACTGCATTGTGGGCACAGTATTTTATGGTTATATACACTGCTGAACTATCCACCAGTGATATTATTTTCTGTTCAAACTGTATTGTGGGCACAGTATTTTATGGTTATATACACTGCTGAACTATCCACCAGTGATATTATGTTATGTTCAAACTGCATTGTGGGCACAGTATTTTATGGTTATATACACTGCTGAACTATCCACCAGTGATATTATTTTCTGTTCAAACTGCATTGTGGGCACAGTATTTTATGGTTATATACACTGCTGAACTATCCACCAGTGATATTATTTTCTGTTCAAACTGCATTGTGGGCACAGTATTTTATGGTTATATACACTGCTGAACTATCCACCAGTGATATTATGTTATGTTCAAACTGCATTGTGGGCACAGTATTTTATGGTTATATACACTGCTGAACTATCCACCAGTGATATTATGTTATGTTCAAACTGCATTGTGGGCACAGTATTTTATGGTTATATACACTGCTGAACTATCCACCAGTGATATTATTTTATGTTCAAACTGCATTGTGGGCACAGTATTTTATGGTTATATACACTGCTGAACTATCCACCAGTGATATTATTTTCTGTTCAAACTGTATTGTGGGCACAGTATTTTATGGTTATATACACTGCTGAACTATCCACCAGTGATATTATTTTCTGTTCAAACTGCATTGTGGGCACAGTATTTTATGGTTATATACACTGCTGAACTATCCACCAGTGATATTATTTTATGTTCAAACTGCATTGTGGGCACAGTATTTTATGGTTATATACACTGCTGAACTATCCACCAGTGATATTATTTTCTGTTCAAACTGTATTGTGGGCACAGTATTTTATGGTTATATACACTGCTGAACTATCCACCAGTGATATTATGTTATGTTCAAACTGCATTGTGGGCACAGTATTTTATGGTTATATACACTGCTGAACTATCCACCAGTGATATTATTTTATGTTCAAACTGCATTGTGGGCACAGTATTTTATGGTTATATACACTGCTGAACTATCCACCAGTGATATTATTTTATGTTCAAACTGCATTGTGGGCACAGTATTTTATGGTTATATACACTGCTGAACTATCCACCAGTGATATTATGTTATGTTCAAACTGCATTGTGGGCACAGTATTTTATGGTTATATACACTGCTGAACTATCCACCAGTGATATTATTTTATGTTCAAACTGTATTGTGGGCACAGTATTTTATGGTTATATACACTGCTGAACTATCCACCAGTGATATTATGTTATGTTCAAACTGCATTGTGGGCATAGTATTTTATGGTTATATACACTGCTGAACTATCCACCAGTGATATTATTTTCTGTTCAAACTGCATTGTGGGCACAGTATTTTATGGTTATATACACTGCTGAACTATCCACCAGTGATATTATGTTATGTTCAAACTGTATTGTGGGCACAGTATTTTATGGTTATATATACACTGCTGAACTATCCACCAGTGATATTATTTTATGTTCAAACTGTATTACGGGCACAGTATTTTATGGTTATATACACTGCTGAACTATCCACCAGTGATATTATGTTATGTTCAAACTGCATTGTGGGCACAGTATTTTATGGTTATATACACTGCTGAACTATCCACCAGTGATATTATTTTCTGTTCAAACTGTATTGTGGGCACAGTATTTTATGGTTATATACACTGCTGAACTATCCACCAGTGATATTATGTTATGTTCAAACTGCATTGTGGGTACAGTATTTTATGGTTATATACACTGCTGAACTATCCACCAGTGATATTATTTTCTGTTCAAACTGTATTGTGGGCACAGTATTTTATGGTTATATACAACACTGCTGAACTATCCACCAGTGATATTATTTTATGTTCAAACTGTATTGTGGGCACAGTATTTTATGGTTATATACACTGCTGAACTATCCACCAGTGATATTATTTTATGTTCAAACTGTATTGTGGGCACAGTATTTTATGGTTATATACACTGCTGAACTATCCACCAGTGATATTATTTTCTGTTCAAACTGTATTGTGGGCACAGTATTTATGGTTATATACACTGCTGAACTATCCACCAGTGATATTATTTTCTGTTCAAACTGTATTGTGGGCACAGTATTTTATGGTTATATACACTGCTGAACTATCCACCAGTGATATTATTTCTGTTCAAACTGCATTGTGGGCACAGTATTTTATGGTTATATACACTGCTGAACTATCCACCAGTGATATTATTTTATGTTCAAACTGCATTGTGGGCACAGTATTTTATGGTTATATACACTGCTGAACTATCCACCAGTGATATTATTTTATGTTCAAACTGCATTGTGGGCACAGTATTTTATGGTTATATACACTGCTGAACTATCCACCAGTGATATTATTTTATGTTCAAACTGCATTGTGGGCACAGTATTTTATGGTTATATACACTGCTGAACTATCCACCAGTGATATTATTTTATGTTCAAACTGCATTGTGGGCACAGTATTTTATGGTTATATACACTGCTGAACTATCCACCAGTGATATTATGTTATGTTCAAACTGCATTGTGGGCACAGTATTTTATGGTTATATACACTGCTGAACTATCCACCAGTGATATTATTTTCTGTTCAAACTGTATTACGGGCACAGTATTTTATGGTTATATACACTGCTGAACTATCCACCAGTGATATTATTTTCTGTTCAAACTGCATTGTGGGCACAGTATTTTATGGTTATATACACTGCTGAACTATCCACCAGTGATATTATGTTATGTTCAAACTGTATTGTGGGCACAGTATTTTATGGTTATATACACTGCTGAACTATCCACCAGTGATATTATTTTCTGTTCAAACTGCATTGTGGGCACAGTATTTTATGGTTATATACACTGCTGAACTATCCACCAGTGATATTATTTTCTGTTCAAACTGCATTGTGGGCACAGTATTTTATGGTTATATACACTGCTGAACTATCCACCAGTGATATTATGTTATGTTCAAACTGTATTGTGGGCACAGTATTTTATGGTTATATACACTGCTGAACTATCCACCAGTGATATTATTTTCTGTTCAAACTGCATTGTGGGCACAGTATTTTATGGTTATATACACTGCTGAACTATCCACCAGTGATATTATTTTATGTTCAAACTGCATTGTGGGCACAGTATTTTATGGTTATATACACTGCTGAACTATCCACCAGTGATATTATTTTCTGTTCAAACTGTATTGTGGGCACAGTATTTTATGGTTATATACACTGCTGAACTATCCACCAGTGATATTATGTTATGTTCAAACTGCATTGTGGGCACAGTATTTTATGGTTATATACACTGCTGAACTATCCACCAGTGATATTATTTTCTGTTCAAACTGTATTGTGGGCACAGTATTTTATGGTTATATACACTGCTGAACTATCCACCAGTGATATTATTTTATGTTCAAACTGCATTGTGGGCACAGTATTTTATGGTTATATACACTGCTGAACTATCCACCAGTGATATTATTTTCTGTTCAAACTGCATTGTGGGCACAGTATTTTATGGTTATATACACTGCTGAACTATCCACCAGTGATATTATTTTCTGTTCAAACTGCATTGTGGGCACAGTATTTTATGGTTATATACACTGCTGAACTATCCACCAGTGATATTATGTTATGTTCAAACTGCATTGTGGGCACAGTATTTTATGGTTATATACACTGCTGAACTATCCACCAGTGATATTATGTTATGTTCAAACTGCATTGTGGGCACAGTATTTTATGGTTATATACACTGCTGAACTATCCACCAGTGATATTATTTTATATTCAAACTGCATTGTGGGCACAGTATTTTATGGTTATATACACTGCTGAACTATCCACCAGTGATATTATTTTCTGTTCAAACTGTATTGTGGGCACAGTATTTTATGGTTATATACACTGCTGAACTATCCACCAGTGATATTATTTTCTGTTCAAACTGCATTGTGGGCACAGTATTTTATGGTTATATACACTGCTGAACTATCCACCAGTGATATTATTTTCTGTTCAAACTGCATTGTGGGCACAGTATTTTATGGTTATATACACTGCTGAACTATCCACCAGTGATATTATTTTATGTTCAAACTGCATTGTGGGCACAGTATTTTATGGTTATATACACTGCTGAACTATCCACCAGTGATATTATTTTCTGTTCAAACTGTATTGTGGGCACAGTATTTTATGGTTATATACACTGCTGAACTATCCACCAGTGATATTATTTTATGTTCAAACTGTATTGTGGGCACAGTATTTTATGGTTATATACACTGCTGAACTATCCACCAGTGATATTATTTTCTGTTCAAACTGCATTGTGGGCACAGTATTTTATGGTTATATACACTGCTGAACTACAGTATCCACCAGTGATATTATTTTATGTTCAAACTGCATTGTGGGCACAGTATTTTATGGTTATATACACTGCTGAACTATCCACCAGTGATATTATTTTCTGTTCAAACTGTATTGTGGGCACAGTATTTTATGGTTATATACACTGCTGAACTATCCACCAGTGATATTATGTTATGTTCAAACTGCATTGTGGGCACAGTATTTTATGGTTATATACACTGCTGAACTATCCACCAGTGATATTATTTTCTGTTCAAACTGTATTGTGGGCACAGTATTTTATGGTTATATAGACTGCTGAACTATCCACCAGTGATATTATTTTATGTTCAAACTGCATTGTGGGCACAGTATTTTATGGTTATATACACTGCTGAACTATCCACCAGTGATATTATTTTCTGTTCAAACTGTATTGTGGGCACAGTATTTTATGGTTATATACACTGCTGAACTATCCACCAGTGATATTATGTTATGTTCAAACTGCATTGTGGGCACAGTATTTTATGGTTATATACACTGCTGAACTATCCACCAGTGATATTATTTTCTGTTCAAACTGTATTGTGGGCACAGTATTTTATGGTTATATACACTGCTGAACTATCCACCAGTGATATTATTTTATGTTCAAACTGCATTGTGGGCACAGTATTTTATGGTTATATACACTGCTGAACTATCCACCAGTGATATTATTTTCTGTTCAAACTGTATTGTGGGCACAGTATTTTATGGTTATATACACTGCTGAACTATCCACCAGTGATATTATTTTCTGTTCAAACTGCATTGTGGGCACAGTATTTTATGGTTATATACACTGCTGAACTATCCACCAGTGATATTATTTTATGTTCAAACTGCATTGTGGGCACAGTATTTTATGGTTATATACACTGCTGAACTATCCACCAGTGATATTATGTTATGTTCAAACTGCATTGTGGGCACAGTATTTTATGGTTATATACACTGCTGAACTATCCACCAGTGATATTATGTTATGTTCAAACTGCATTGTGGGCACAGTATTTTATGGTTATATACACTGCTGAACTATCCACCAGTGATATTATTTTATGTTCAAACTGCATTGTGGGCACAGTATTTTATGGTTATATACACTGCTGAACTATCCACCAGTGATATTATTTTCTGTTCAAACTGTATTGTGGGCACAGTATTTTATGGTTATATACACTGCTGAACTATCCACCAGTGATATTATGTTATGTTCAAACTGCATTGTGGGCACAGTATTTTATGGTTATATACACTGCTGAACTATCCACCAGTGATATTATTTTATGTTCAAACTGCATTGTGGGCACAGTATTTTATGGTTATATACACTGCTGAACTATCCACCAGTGATATTATTTTCTGTTCAAACTGTATTGTGGGCACAGTATTTTATGGTTATATACACTGCTGAACTATCCACCAGTGATATTATTTTCTGTTCAAACTGTATTGTGGGCACAGTATTTTATGGTTATATACACTGCTGAACTATCCACCAGTGATATTATTTTCTGTTCAAACTGTATTGTGGGCACAGTATTTTATGGTTATATACACTGCTGAACTATCCACCAGTGATATTATTTTATGTTCAAACTGCATTGTGGGCACAGTATTTTATGGTTATATACACTGCTGAACTATCCACCAGTGATATTATTTTCTGTTCAAACTGCATTGTGGGCACAGTATTTTATGGTTATATACACTGCTGAACTATCCACCAGTGATATTATGTTATGTTCAAACTGCATTGTGGGCACAGTATTTTATGGTTATATACACTGCTGAACTATCCACCAGTGATATTATGTTATGTTCAAACTGCATTGTGGGCACAGTATTTTATGGTTATATACACTGCTGAACTATCCACCAGTGATATTATTTTATGTTCAAACTGCATTGTGGGCACAGTATTTTATGGTTATATACCTGCTGAACTATCCACCAGTGATATTATTTTCTGTTCAAACTGCATTGTGGGCACAGTATTTTATGGTTATATACACTGCTGAACTATCCACCAGTGATATTATTTATGTTCAAACTGCATTGTGGGCACAGTATTTTATGGTTATATACACTGCTGAACTATCCACCAGTGATATTATTTTCTGTTCAAACTGTATTGTGGGCACAGTATTTTATGGTTATATACACTGCTGAACTATCCACCAGTGATATTATTTTATGTTCAAACTGCATTGTGGGCACAGTATTTTATGGTTATATACACTGCTGAACTATCCACCAGTGATATTATGTTATGTTCAAACTGCATTGTGGGCACAGTATTTTATGGTTATATACACTGCTGAACTATCCACCAGTGATATTATTTTATGTTCAAACTGTATTGTGGGCACAGTATTTTATGGTTATATACACTGCTGAACTATCCACCAGTGATATTATGTTATGTTCAAACTGCATTGTGGGCATAGTATTTTATGGTTATATACACTGCTGAACTATCCACCAGTGATATTATTTTCTGTTCAAACTGCATTGTGGGCACAGTATTTTATGGTTATATACACTGCTGAACTATCCACCAGTGATATTATGTTATGTTCAAACTGTATTGTGGGCACAGTATTTTATGGTTATATATACACTGCTGAACTATCCACCAGTGATATTATTTTATGTTCAAACTGTATTACGGGCACAGTATTTTATGGTTATATACACTGCTGAACTATCCACCAGTGATATTATGTTATGTTCAAACTGCATTGTGGGCACAGTATTTTATGGTTATATACACTGCTGAACTATCCACCAGTGATATTATTTTCTGTTCAAACTGTATTGTGGGCACAGTATTTTATGGTTATATACACTGCTGAACTATCCACCAGTGATATTATGTTATGTTCAAACTGCATTGTGGGCACAGTATTTTATGGTTATATACACTGCTGAACTATCCACCAGTGATATTATTTTCTGTTCAAACTGTATTGTGGGCACAGTATTTTATGGTTATAACACTGCTGAACTATCCACCAGTGATATTATTTTATGTTCAAACTGTATTGTGGGCACAGTATTTTATGGTTATATACACTGCTGAACTATCCACCAGTGATATTATTTTCTGTTCAAACTGTATTGTGGGCACAGTATTTTATGGTTATATACACTGCTGAACTATCCACCAGTGATATTATGTTATGTTCAAACTGCATTGTGGGCACAGTATTTTATGGTTATATACACTGCTGAACTATCCACCAGTGATATTATGTTATGTTCAAACTGCATTGTGGGCACAGTATTTTATGGTTATATACACTGCTGAACTATCCACCAGTGATATTATTTTATGTTCAAACTGCATTGTGGGCACAGTATTTTATGGTTATATACACTGCTGAACTATATCCACCAGTGATATTATTTTCTGTTCAAACTGTATTGTGGGCACAGTATTTTATGGTTATATACACTGCTGAACTATCCACCAGTGATATTATGTTATGTTCAAACTGCATTGTGGGCACAGTATTTTATGGTTATATACACTGCTGAACTATCCACCAGTGATATTATTTTATGTTCAAACTGCATTGTGGGCACAGTATTTTATGGTTATATACACTGCTGAACTATCCACCAGTGATATTATTTTCTGTTCAAACTGTATTGTGGGCACAGTATTTTATGGTTATATACACTGCTGAACTATCCACCAGTGATATTATTTTCTGTTCAAACTGTATTGTGGGCACAGTATTTTATGGTTATATACACTGCTGAACTATCCACCAGTGATATTATTTTCTGTTCAAACTGTATTGTGGGCACAGTATTTTATGGTTATATACACTGCTGAACTATCCACCAGTGATATTATTTTATGTTCAAACTGCATTGTGGGCACAGTATTTTATGGTTATATACACTGCTGAACTATCCACCAGTGATATTATTTTCTGTTCAAACTGCATTGTGGGCACAGTATTTTATGGTTATATACACTGCTGAACTATCCACCAGTGATATTATGTTATGTTCAAACTGCATTGTGGGCACAGTATTTTATGGTTATATACACTGCTGAACTATCCACCAGTGATATTATGTTATGTTCAAACTGCATTGTGGGCACAGTATTTTATGGTTATATACACTGCTGAACTATCCACCAGTGATATTATTTTATGTTCAAACTGCATTGTGGGCACAGTATTTTATGGTTATATACACTGCTGAACTATCCACCAGTGATATTATTTTCTGTTCAAACTGCATTGTGGGCACAGTATTTTATGGTTATATACACTGCTGAACTATCCACCAGTGATATTATTTTATGTTCAAACTGCATTGTGGGCACAGTATTTTATGGTTATATACACTGCTGAACTATCCACCAGTGATATTATTTTCTGTTCAAACTGTATTGTGGGCACAGTATTTTATGGTTATATACACTGCTGAACTATCCACCAGTGATATTATTTTATGTTCAAACTGCATTGTGGGCACAGTATTTTATGGTTATATACACTGCTGAACTATCCACCAGTGATATTATGTTATGTTCAAACTGCATTGTGGGCACAGTATTTTATGGTTATATACACTGCTGAACTATCCACCAGTGATATTATTTTATGTTCAAACTGTATTGTGGGCACAGTATTTTATGGTTATATACACTGCTGAACTATCCACCAGTGATATTATGTTATGTTCAAACTGCATTGTGGGCATAGTATTTTATGGTTATATACACTGCTGAACTATCCACCAGTGATATTATTTTCTGTTCAAACTGCATTGTGGGCACAGTATTTTATGGTTATATACACTGCTGAACTATCCACCAGTGATATTATGTTATGTTCAAACTGTATTGTGGGCACAGTATTTTATGGTTATATATACACTGCTGAACTATCCACCAGTGATATTATTTTATGTTCAAACTGTATTACGGGCACAGTATTTTATGGTTATATACACTGCTGAACTATCCACCAGTGATATTATGTTATGTTCAAACTGCATTGTGGGCACAGTATTTTATGGTTATATACACTGCTGAACTATCCACCAGTGATATTATTTTCTGTTCAAACTGTATTGTGGGCACAGTATTTTATGGTTATATACACTGCTGAACTATCCACCAGTGATATTATGTTATGTTCAAACTGCATTGTGGGCACAGTATTTTATGGTTATATACACTGCTGAACTATCCACCAGTGATATTATTTTCTGTTCAAACTGTATTGTGGGCACAGTATTTTATGGTTATATACACTGCTGAACTATCCACCAGTGATATTATTTTATGTTCAAACTGTATTGTGGGCACAGTATTTTATGGTTATATACACTGCTGAACTATCCACCAGTGATATTATTTTATGTTCAAACTGTATTGTGGGCACAGTATTTTATGGTTATATACACTGCTGAACTATCCACCAGTGATATTATTTTCTGTTCAAACTGTATTGTGGGCACAGTATTTTATGGTTATATACACTGCTGAACTATCCACCAGTGATATTATTTTCTGTTCAAACTGTATTGTGGGCACAGTATTTTATGGTTATATACACTGCTGAACTATCCACCAGTGATATTATTTTATGTTCAAACTGCATTGTGGGCACAGTATTTTATGGTTATATACACTGCTGAACTATCCACCAGTGATATTATTTTATGTTCAAACTGCATTGTGGGCACAGTATTTTATGGTTATATACACTGCTGAACTATCCACCAGTGATATTATGTTATGTTCAAACTGCATTGTGGGCACAGTATTTTATGGTTATATACACTGCTGAACTATCCACCAGTGATATTATGTTATGTTCAAACTGTATTGTGGGCACAGTATTTTATGGTTATATACACTGCTGAACTATCCACCAGTGATATTATGTTATGTTCAAACTGTATTGTGGGCACAGTATTTTATGGTTATATACACTGCTGAACTATCCACCAGTGATATTATTTTATGTTCAAACTGCATTGTGGGCACAGTATTTTATGGTTATATACACTGCTGAACTATCCACCAGTGATATTATGTTATGTTCAAACTGCATTGTGGGCACAGTATTTTATGGTTATATACACTGCTGAACTATCCACCAGTGATATTATGTTATGTTCAAACTGCATTGTGGGCACAGTATTTTATGGTTATATACACTGCTGAACTATCCACCAGTGATATTATGTTATGTTCAAACTGCATTGTGGGCACAGTATTTTATGGTTATATACACTGCTGAACTATCCACCAGTGATATTATGTTATGTTCAAACTGTATTGTGGGCACAGTATTTTATGGTTATATACACTGCTGAACTATCCACCAGTGATATTATTTTCTGTTCAAACTGCATTGTGGGCACAGTATTTTATGGTTATATATACTGCTGAACTATCCACCAGTGATATTATGTTATGTTCAAACTGCATTGTGGGCACAGTATTTTATGGTTATATACACTGCTGAACTATCCAACAGTGATATTATTTTCTGTTCAAACTGCATTGTGGGCACAGTATTTTATGGTTATATACACTGCTGAACTATCCAACAGTGATATTATTTTCTGTTCAAACTGCATTGTGGGCACAGTATTTTATGGTTATATACACTGCTGAACTATCCACCAGTGATATTATGTTATGTTCAAACTGCATTGTGGGCACAGTATTTTATGGTTATATACACTGCTGAACTATCCAACAGTGATATTATTTTCTGTTCAAACTGCATTGTGGGCACAGTATTTTATGGTTATATACACTGCTGAACTATCCACCAGTGATATTATTTTATGTTCAAACTGCATTGTGGGCACAGTATTTTATGGTTATATACACTGCTGAACTATCCACCAGTGATATTATTTTCTGTTCAAACTGTATTGTGGGCACAGTATTTTATGGTTATATACACTGCTGAACTATCCACCAGTGATATTATGTTATGTTCAAACTGCATTGTGGGCACAGTATTTTATGGTTATATACACTGCTGAACTATCCACCAGTGATATTATTTTCTGTTCAAACTGTATTGTGGGCACAGTATTTTATGGTTATATACACTGCTGAACTATCCACCAGTGATATTATTTTATGTTCAAACTGCATTGTGGGCACAGTATTTTATGGTTATATACACTGCTGAACTATCCACCAGTGATATTATTTTCTGTTCAAACTGCATTGTGGGCACAGTATTTTATGGTTATATATATACACTGCTGAACTATCCACCAGTGATATTATTTTCTGTTCAAACTGCATTGTGGGCACAGTATTTTATGGTTATATACACTGCTGAACTATCCACCAGTGATATTATGTTATGTTCAAACTGCATTGTGGGCACAGTATTTTATGGTTATATACACTGCTGAACTATCCACCAGTGATATTATGTTATGTTCAAACTGCATTGTGGGCACAGTATTTTATGGTTATATACACTGCTGAACTATCCACCAGTGATATTATTTTATGTTCAAACTGCATTGTGGGCACAGTATTTTATGGTTATATACACTGCTGAACTATCCACCAGTGATATTATGTTATGTTCAAACTGCATTGTGGGCACAGTATTTTATGGTTATATACACTGCTGAACTATCCACCAGTGATATTATTTTCTGTTCAAACTGCATTGTGGGCACAGTATTTTATGGTTATATACACTGCTGAACTATCCACCAGTGATATTATTTTATGTTCAAACTGCATTGTGGGCACAGTATTTTATGGTTATATACACTGCTGAACTATCCACCAGTGATATTATTTTCTGTTCAAACTGTATTGTGGGCACAGTATTTTATGGTTATATACACTGCTGAACTATCCACCAGTGATATTATTTTATGTTCAAACTGTATTGTGGGCACAGTATTTTATGGTTATATACACTGCTGAACTATCCACCAGTGATATTATTTTCTGTTCAAACTGCATTGTGGGCACAGTATTTTATGGTTATATACACTGCTGAACTATCCACCAGTGATATTATTTTATGTTCAAACTGCATTGTGGGCACAGTATTTTATGGTTATATACACTGCTGAACTATCCACCAGTGATATTATTTTCTGTTCAAACTGTATTGTGGGCACAGTATTTTATGGTTATATACACTGCTGAACTATCCACCAGTGATATTATGTTATGTTCAAACTGCATTGTGGGCACAGTATTTTATGGTTATATACACTGCTGAACTATCCACCAGTGATATTATTTTCTGTTCAAACTGTATTGTGGGCACAGTATTTTATGGTTATATACACTGCTGAACTATCCACCAGTGATATTATTTTATGTTCAAACTGCATTGTGGGCACAGTATTTTATGGTTATATACACTGCTGAACTATCCACCAGTGATATTATTTTCTGTTCAAACTGTATTGTGGGCACAGTATTTTATGGTTATATACACTGCTGAACTATCCACCAGTGATATTATGTTATGTTCAAACTGCATTGTGGGCACAGTATTTTATGGTTATATACACTGCTGAACTATCCACCAGTGATATTATTTTCTGTTCAAACTGTATTGTGGGCACAGTATTTTATGGTTATATACACTGCTGAACTATCCACCAGTGATATTATTTTATGTTCAAACTGCATTGTGGGCACAGTATTTTATGGTTATATACACTGCTGAACTATCCACCAGTGATATTATTTTATGTTCAAACTGTATTGTGGGCACAGTATTTTATGGTTATATACACTGCTGAACTATCCACCAGTGATATTATTTTCTGTTCAAACTGCATTGTGGGCACAGTATTTTATGGTTATATACACTGCTGAACTATCCACCAGTGATATTATTTTATGTTCAAACTGCATTGTGGGCACAGTATTTTATGGTTATATACACTGCTGAACTATCCACCAGTGATATTATGTTATGTTCAAACTGCATTGTGGGCACAGTATTTTATGGTTATATACACTGCTGAACTATCCACCAGTGATATTATGTTATGTTCAAACTGCATTGTGGGCACAGTATTTTATGGTTATATACACTGCTGAACTATCCACCAGTGATATTATTTTATGTTCAAACTGCATTGTGGGCACAGTATTTTATGGTTATATACACTGCTGAACTATCCACCAGTGATATTATTTTCTGTTCAAACTGCATTGTGGGCACAGTATTTTATGGTTATATACACTGCTGAACTATCCACCAGTGATATTATTTTCTGTTCAAACTGTATTGTGGGCAAAGTATTTTATGGTTATATACACTGCTGAACTATCCACCAGTGATATTATTTTCTGTTCAAACTGCATTGTGGGCAAAGTATTTCATGGTTATATACACTGCTGAACTATCCACCAGTGATATTATTTTCTGTTCAAACTGCATTGTGGGCACAGTATTTTATGGTTATATACACTGCTGAACTATCCACCAGTGATATTATTTTATGTTCAAACTGTATTGTGGGCACAGTATTTTATGGTTATATACACTGCTGAACTATCCACCAGTGATATTATGTTATGTTCAAACTGCATTGTGGGCACAGTATTTTATGGTTATATACACTGCTGAACTATCCACCAGTGATATTATTTTATGTTCAAACTGCATTGTGGGCACAGTATTTTATGGTTATATACACTGCTGAACTATCCACCAGTGATATTATTTTATGTTCAAACTGCATTGTGGGCACAGTATTTTATGGTTATATACACTGCTGAACTATCCACCAGTGATATTATTTTATGTTCAAACTGCATTGTGGGCACAGTATTTTATGGTTATATACACTGCTGAACTATCCACCAGTGATATTATTTTATGTTCAAACTGCATTGTGGGCACAGTATTTTATGGTTATATACACTGCTGAACTATCCACCAGTGATATTATTTTCTGTTCAAACTGTATTGTGGGCACAGTATTTTATGGTTATATACACTGCTGAACTATCCACCAGTGATATTATTTTATGTTCAAACTGCATTGTGGGCACAGTATTTTATGGTTATATACACTGCTGAACTATCCACCAGTGATATTATTTTATGTTCAAACTGCATTGTGGGCACAGTATTTTATGGTTATATACACTGCTGAACTATCCACCAGTGATATTATTTTATGTTCAAACTGTATTGTGGGCACAGTATTTTATGGTTATATACACTGCTGAACTACAGTATTAACAGTATTAACAGTTTTATTTGCCATCAAAAAATAATAATAAATGATTACAAAAGTAATTAACAAAATGGCGAGGAAGCCCAAAAAGAAACCAGAAGGCTTATGAAGCATTGGGCTGCCTCTTTACAATATATGTGTATATAAAACAAAGTGGGAGTGGCGCGAAAAGAAAAATAACAGAATGGAGAAAATCACACTAAGATAACAATTTATACAGTATTGAGGTAACACGTATATGAAAAAAATTAATGAATAAATAATAAGCGATTTCAAAGACGGGAGAAGAGATACTTTTTCAGCTTGGATTGAAACGAGGAAACGGTCATGGCATCACGAATGTCTGCGTTCAGCGAGTTAAAAAATACTGGACCCTGATAATAAACAGAAAACTGTCTAATTTTGGTTCTACATAAAGGAATATAAAAAAGTTTATAATGTCTAGTATTATAATTGTGAACTTGATAAATTCGTAGAAAAGATTTGTCAAAACTTCTAGGTAATAAATTATTTTTGAACAGGAACATGAACTTTCCTAAATTGAATAAGTAAATATCTTCAAATTTCAGAATCATATTTTTTTTGAATATAGGGTCAGTATGCGCATCAAATGCCTCATTATTAATAACTCGCACTACGCGTTTTTGAAGCAGAACAATACGATTAAGGTTGGATGGATAGGTAGAGCCCCAGACTGTGATACAATATTGAAGATATGGATAAACTAAGGAATAGTATAAAGTACGTAATGCTGGCTTGGAAAGGCAAAAACTTGATTTGTATATAATTCCTATTGATTTTGATATTTTACTGGCAAGATGGGAGATGTGAGACTTCCAAGTCATATTTTCGTCCAAGATCACCCCCAGGAATACGACTTCATTAACCTTGTCAATCCTAACATTATTTATTTCTATCGCCAGATCAAATGTTTGCCTTCTCTGCCTTGGTCTAAAAATCATATAGTTGGATTTTTTTACATTCACCGATAACTTACTAGCCCTAAACCAATCCGATAGCCCAGCCATTTCTGTATTGACTGCATTCGACAGACAAGATAAATCATTATGAGAAAAAAATAAATTAGTGTCATCAGCAAATAAAACCAGATCAAAAACATTGGAGACGTTACAGAGATCATTGATGTATATTAAGAAGAACAGTGGACCTAGGATTGACCCTTGTGGAACACCACACTTAATACCATTCAACGAAGAACAGGTACCATTATATTCAACGTATTGGAATCTATTAAAGAAGTAATTCTTTATCCATTCAAGGGCCAATCCGCGGATTCCATAGTGTTGAAGTTTATCAAACAGAATCTCATGGTTGACCGTATCAAATGCCTTGGAAAGGTCTAGAAAAATCCCCACTGTGAATTTTTTTTGGTCAATAGCAGATGTAATTTTGTTGAATAAATGAAGGAGAGCCAGGGAGGTTGAATGTTTTTTTCTAAAGCCATACTGATTATGAAACAAAATATCATGTCTGTCTAAATACTGCAATAAGCGATTATAGAAGACCCTTTCGAGCAGTTTCGAGAAGATTGGTAAAACCGAGACTGGCCTATAATTAGGAAATAATCTATTGTCGCCAGATTTAAATAACGGGATGACACGAGCAATTTTCATTTGGTCCGGAACAATACCAGATTCGATGGACAAATTAATAATATGAGTCAATGGTTCAGTGATTAAAGCAATAGAATCTTTAACAGACCACATTGGAATCTTGTCACAACCTGCAGCCGTCCCTGGACGAAGAGAATTCACAATTTCAATTATTTCTGTTTGAGAAGCCGACTCAAGAAATATAGAGTCCATGTAACTACCGGTAAGAAAAGAATTATGAGAATCTAACAAAGTGGGAATTTTCTTAGCCAGGTTTGGACCAACATTAGTAAAATAGTCACAGAATCTATTAGCAATTTCCGCAGGATTGGAAATATTTTCATTGTCAATAGTAAAAACTGAAGGTAATTTACTAATGCGTTTTTTCCTGTTTATAACTTCATTTAAAATGTTCCAAGTACTTTTCATGTTAGATTTAGCGTCTTCCAATTTCTGCTCGTAATAGCGGCGTTTTGCAATGCGCAGTGAATGTGTCAATTTATTTTTATATTTCTTGTAGAAATTTTCATTTTCAGGGCTAGGGGAAACAAGGTATTTCTTATATAATTTGTTTTTTCTCCTTACGGACTTCAGAAGACCCTTTGATAACCAAGGTTTACCAGTGTGTTTTGCAACTTTTGCCTTTTTGAGCGGAAAACAAGAGTTATAAATGTAAGTAAATTTATCCAAAAAACTACCATATGCATTGTTGGGATCATTATATCCGGATAACTCAGACCAATTTGTATTTCTTAGGCGGTCGTGAAATTTCGCTAAGTTTGTTTTGCTTTTATCACGGAAAATAAAATGAGAATCTTTGTCGGCTTCAACACGCTGTGCATAAAGAATACAAAAAACGGGCAGGTGATCCGAAATATCAGTAAACAATAGACCACTAAACGAACTATTGTCAAGGTTGTTGGTAAAAATGTTATCAATAAGGGTTGCAGTGTTAGAAGTTATTCTGGTAGGACGCGTTATTAAAGGGAAAAACATATTAGAGTACATGATGTCCAAAAATTCACTAGTCGCTTGATGACAATGGTAATTCATTAGGTTCAAATTAAAGTCACCCATTATGTAGCAAAGTTTGTTTTCTTTAGAGACCTTTGCCATCAAGGAGTTGACATTTTTTAAAAATTCATTAACATTTTGATTCGGAGGTCTATATCGTCATCGAGATGATTGAAGGGCAGGACATTACTTAATGAAGCGAACACTACAATATTTAAAACACAAATATAACTACTTATCTAGGTTTACATGTGAGTCCATCACTCGGCTCCGCCCATGTCTCGGCGCGAATTTACGTATCCAGCTCTAAACTTCTGAAACTCTTCCATTGTGGTGAAGGAATGGACTTGAGAGGACGAAGTGTCTTCTTTTCTAAGTAGTACTCTCCCCTGCTTCGTCCAGACAAACTTGAAATGGTTATCCCTCTTGAAAAGCTTCACCTCCTTCAACAGCTCTCGACATTTTTGCGTAAGACTTTCGTTTATGAACAGACGCGATTCCTGCATGAAACCTAAGTCCAACGTACTCTTTGAACTAAGGCGGCGCTTCATGCTGAAGACCTTGTCTCGTACAACTCGGCGAGTAAATTTAACGATTATCGGCGGGAAATATCCCTCGTTCGAAGGCAGACGGTGACTGATTGATATGTCCGCTTCATTTAGTACCATTTCGGGATCCAGTAACTCAACCACCTGCTTCACAATGGCATTTGTGTCCTCGTCCCGAGATTCTGGTACACCGTGAATTTCTAGTAGATCTCTTCTTTGGTATTGCTTTACGTTTTCTAGATCTTTAACGGCGATTGCGGCTCCATCTTCGAGTGTGTCGATCCTGTCTTTCAACTTAACATTCTCGGATCGTAGTTCACTGTTCTCAGCTTCGAGTTTGCTCGCAGTGGTGATTAATCCATCATATTTAGAACTCAGAAAATCCATACTTTTTTTAACATCATCTAGGTCTGCTTTAGTTATCCTTGTGTACTTAATGAACAGATCATTAATCTGGACGGTCTGTTGGTTAAGCCGGCGATCAAGGAGGCCTTCGATCGACGCCATGTTTAACTTCCCGTCGGTTTCTTCAATCTCGATTTTCAAGCTCGCGGTGGATTTCTTCTCACTCTTTTTTGGTGGCATACTATAACTTGATATCGATAAATGTATACCACTAAATAAAAAGACGAAATAGTGAACTGAATTATGTTTAGGTCGCGATTTTAGCGGAGCTATGAAAACATGACCGTTCGCGCCACTCGCCACCAATGAAATTCAATCTATCCACCAGTGATATTATTTTATGTTCAAACTGCATTGTGGGCACAGTATTTTATGGTTATATACACTGCTGAACTATCCACCAGTGATATTATTTTATGTTCAAACTGCATTGTGGGCACAGTATTTTATGGTTATATACACTGCTGAACTATCCACCAGTGATATTATTTTATGTTCAAACTGCATTGTGGGCACAGTATTTTATGGTTATATACACTGCTGAACTATCCACCAGTGATATTATTTTATGTTCAAACTGCATTGTGGGCACAGTATTTTATGGTTATATACACTGCTGAACTATCCACCAGTGATATTATTTTCTGTTCAAACTGTATTGTGGGCACAGTATTTTATGGTTACACTGCTGAACTATCCACCAGTGATATTATTTTCTGTTCAAACTGCATTGTGGGAACAGTATTTTATGGTTATATACACTGCTGAACTATCCACCAGTGATATTATTTTCTGTTCAAACTGTATTGTGGGCACAGTATTTTATGGTTATATACACTGCTGAACTATCCACCAGTGATATTATTTTCTGTTCAAACTGTATTGTGGGCACAGTATTTTATGGTTATATACACTGCTGAACTATCCACCAGTGATATTATTTTCTGTTCAAACTGTATTGTGGGCACAGTATTTTATGGTTATATACACTGCTGAACTATCCACCAGTGATATTATTTTCTGTTCAAACTGTATTGTGGGCACAGTATTTTATGGTTATATACACTGCTGAACTATCCACCAGTGATATTATTTTATGTTCAAACTGCATTGTGGGCACAGTATTTTATGGTTATATACACTGCTGAACTATCCACCAGTGATATTATTTTATGTTCAAACTGTATTGTGGGCACAGTATTTTATGGTTATATACACTGCTGAACTATCCACCAGTGATATTATTTTATGTTCAAACTGCATTGTGGGCACAGTATTTTATGGTTATATACACTGCTGAACTATCCACCAGTGATATTATTTTATGTTCAAACTGTATTGTGGGCACAGTATTTTATGGTTATATACACTGCTGAACTATCCACCAGTGATATTATTTTCTGTTCAAACTGCATTGTGGGCACAGTATTTTATGGTTATATACACTGCTGAACTATCCACCAGTGATATTATGTTATGTTCAAACTGCATTGTGGGCACAGTATTTTATGGTTATATACACTGCTGAACTATCCACCAGTGATATTATTTTATGTTCAAACTGCATTGTGGGCACAGTATTTTATGGTTATATACACTGCTGAACTATCCACCAGTGATATTATTTTCTGTTCAAACTGCATTGTGGGCACAGTATTTTATGGTTATATACACTGCTGAACTATCCACCAGTGATATTATTTTCTGTTCAAACTGCATTGTGGGCACAGTATTTTATGGTTATATACACTGCTGAACTATCCACCAGTGATATTATGTTATGTTCAAACTGCATTGTGGGAACAGTATTTTATGGTTATATACACTGCTGAACTATCCACCAGTGATATTATTTTCTGTTCAAACTGCATTGTGGGCACAGTATTTTATGGTTATATACACTGCTGAACTATCCACCAGTGATATTATTTTCTGTTCAAACTGTATTGTGGGCACAGTATTTTATGGTTACACTGCTGAACTATCCACCAGTGATATTATTTTCTGTTCAAACTGCATTGTGGGAACAGTATTTTATGGTTATATACACTGCTGAACTATCCACCAGTGATATTATTTTCTGTTCAAACTGCATTGTGGGAACAGTATTTTATGGTTATATACACTGCTGAACTATCCACCAGTGATATTATTTTCTGTTCAAACTGTATTGTGGGCACAGTATTTTATGGTTATATACACTGCTGAACTATCCACCAGTGATATTATTTTCTTTTCAAACTGTATTGCGGCTACAGGTTTTGTTGTAGTGCCACTGGATCATTAAAAAATCACAAGAACATTTGGACTAAATATTCGTAACTAGTCACAATTTTTCTGCAGCTAAATTTTTGTATCTAGTCAAAAATGCAACCAGACTTTTTAAAATTTCTAGCCCTGTTAATTTCATTATCATTATCCCTGTTTCTTGTATTTGTAATTGACCCTTCGTCACACTTGTAAATTAATGACTACGTATAAGCCCCTTCGATGGACTTGCTGCTCTTGTGGCAAATGGCGTTAATAGAGTAAATACACTAAAATAATAAAACAAAAATGTAACGAGCGAAATTGAAGTGTTTTGAATTCAGGGACTGGTCAAAGTAAATGGGGAGAGAAAATGGGTGATGAAAATTAGGGGGTGGGTCATCACATAATATATATATAAAATTAAATACATGTAAATTATCTGACAACACAACTAAATAATAAACACAACAACTAAATAATAAACATGACAACTAAATAATAAATACGACAATAACCCCCCCCCCCCACCCCCCCAATTTTGCTCTAAGTTCTAATTGTTTAAAGTTTATTATCAAATTTTTTGGACTTCTATGGAGTCAGGCGTCCTCTTCTACTCCAGACTTCGCACTCTATGACTAGTGTTCTGGTGTAAACTTTACTTCTCAAATATTTTCAACAATGACTTCATCTAGTTCAAACTCCAAAACTGGTAGCAGATTATAAGCTGGAGGAGGATGCCACATTGACTTCACAACTCCAGACCCTCACCGAGAGTTGCACTGACTTCCAACTGGAAACAGGGAGCCCAAAACGGATGTTTTCCCTATCTTTGTTGCCACTAAAATTGTTGAAGTCTATAGTTTTTCAATTTTATTTTTTTGAATTCTTAGTCAGGCACTTATCTACATAATCCATGTAAAACAATATTTTTTTTGGGGTTATAGCCACTTTTCAGTCCAATGTATTTTTTATTCAGAAATACCACTTACATGTAAATGCTTCACAATTGTCAACAAACACAATTTGCTTTTTAACATGTTTTTTTTAATTTTCTTTCATTTATCTTGACATCACTTTATCTGTAATTTCTTACTAAGTTGAACAGTCATGTATTTCTTTTGTTTCCTTTTTCCGAATCGTTTCGGGTTGAAACAACAAAGCAATAATCTTGAAGCGGTCCAAAGCCAGACCGACAGGCTGTATAGAAATTTACTGGACCGTTTGAGAAACCATCAGATTTTTCCATTCGCTGCGAGACCAGCTTTCCATATTAATAATAACAATGTTTTATTACAAACACAAAAAGAAAGAAACAACTATGGCAGGGTGCATGAACACAACAGCATGAGCCAATTACTGCTTATGTGAGCCAATTACTGCTTATGTGAGCCAATTACTGCTTATGTGAGCCAATTACTGCATATGTGAGCCAATTACTGCTTATGTGAGCCAATTACTGCTTATGTGAGCCAATTACTGCATATGTGAGCCAATTACTGCTCATGTGAGCCAATTACTGCTTATGTGAGCCAATTACTGCTTATGTGAGCCAATTACTGCTTATCTGAGCCAATTACTGCTTATCTGAGCCAATTACAATGTACATGTACTTATGTGAGACAATTACAATGTACTTATGTGAGACAATTACTTACGTGAGCCAATTACTTTAGGTAACCCAATTACTTGCTTCAACACATCTTGCCACAAAAAGCAAGTTCATGAGTGATACAAAAGGTGTCATTACAATGGTTTATCAACAAAACAAAAAAATGTTCAAAAAAAGTCACAAACAGATTTCATTTTTTTATTCCTTTTAAAGTGCATATAAGCCCTGGCTAATTATATTTCTTACGAAGAGACTAGAGGCCATAGACAAAGGATTCCGGAATAAAAAGTTGACTTGATTGAGTTGCCCAAAAACCTGTCTTGGGTTGCCTGTGGACGAAAATCAAGCGCACGAGAGCGCTTTACAAAATTGGCACTGGATCTAGTTTTGACGTCATCAACAGAACACGCTCGATGCGCCATTGCATTAAAGACTTGCCGAATAAAGCTCTCCGAAACTTTAGCACAATATTATCATCAATCTCGGTTATCTATTCAATGATTTTGCAAATAAGGCAACGCTTTATGCCCACGAAGAGTCAAGTTCTGTTGATGACGTCACGTTGTATTCTCGTCCCAGTCTCCGAACGTGCGCGGAAATTATTCTACATTTGGAAGTTCAGTCGCTAAAAAAATAATGAAAACATTTTTATTTCAAAATTTTGAAACTTTTTCCCTACCTTTTAAGGTCTAATTAAAGCTGTAAAAAAAAAACATAACTGGCCAGGGCTTATATGCACTTTAAGGAAAACTGCCAGCAAAAAAATGTGAAGTACATGTACAATGTATATTACAGTATTACAAGATCTTGTTTCCTCTTACATGTACACTGTACATCAGTTATCCAAAGGTTTTTTAAATCCTTAACATTATGAGTTATGCCTACTATTAAAGGGACCACCCCTTAAGACCATTCAAGCTTGTTACAAGGAAAAACGACACATTAAACAAACCCATTTTTGGAATACATGTAATTGGCCATGTTTAAATTATTATGAACATCTTAAATTATGAACTCTTTAGTAAAACATCAAGTAAGGGCAAGCTAATATACAATACAGAGGCAGGAACCCATAACCAGGAGCACCCATCTCCAATACTGGGCCTACATTGTACAATGTATGTCACATCATTTTCACAAGTTAGGTTATTTTTAGAACTGTTTCCTGCTATTCTTCAATTGCAATCATTCCTAAGGGAATAAAATCAGAAAAGCAAAGCAGTCATGTTGGTTGGTACAACAAAAGTAGCTAACGAGGCATCTTTTTTTCCACCACTGGTGCAACCCACACCTCCTGGTTATGGGCTCCTGATGAAGGTCATATCCTGGATTTTATGCTTTCTATTGATGACAGAAATTGTAAAAAAACACTTACCAGCAGAAGATTGGGATAAGTTGCCTCTAAGTTCGACGGCCAAAAACGTCTGCCCAGTTTCAGAAAGTGCCTTGCAAAATGCATCAAATGCCTTATCTTCTTTCGTGAAAAGAATTTCAATGATCTTGCTGACTTTTCCAGTTCTTGTACCTTGACGATTGATATCTTCACGATCTGGTATGGTGAAGACATCTGAACTATGAAGATATGTTGACACGACTGGATTCATATGGTTTACCAATGTCACTGTTGCCTTTTGGATTGCCTTCTTGTGCAAGTCGGTCATGGGTACTGCAGCCATAATTTATTCTCATCTGTACACCCAGTGGAGTAAAGCAAAACAAAGTAGCCTTAGTAAACATTATTGGTAGACTTGAGATAATGAAGGTCTAAAATAGAATGCATGTGAGGGTTTTGGGTTGATATAAGTATTGTTGATATCTATAGAGCAGTTTTTCAGTTGAGTGTAGTAAAACCAAAACCAATCACAGGAGGAAGTGACAACACAATGAGCCAATCATGAACTGATGTACAATGTAATTCACAATTGGTTTTACATTAACCAATCAATACTGTTGCTCAAACAAAACCTGATTGCGTGATTGCATTTCGTTTTAGTTTAGAACTTGATTGGCTGATATAACTGTAAAACATTTATCACAGCCATGCAATAGAAAAGCTAAGCAAACACAAAACCAAAGCAATCACTTGTTGCTTAATTTCAACACTCAATTGAAAACCGCTCTATTCACAAACTGAATTTTTCGGGCAAAATTTAGGGGGTGTTTACATGATACTGGATAAGTTTCATTCTGGAACAAAATCTCATTTTGATCTGCCTTTGCACGAGTCTTGATACGGATTCAAGTTTCATTTGAGCTGCTGCTAGCCAGCAAATTTGCATAAAAACGTCAAACAAAGATGGCACCATCTTGCAACAATGCTGACACACATGCACTACACGTCCCAGTCTACTCACAGCCACTCACCTCATACCAGAATCAATCTCATACATGTACCTCGTTGACATGATACTGGTAGAGAATGTGGTCATATTTCATTCTGGAACAAAAATTTTGATCCAGTACGAGTACCTGAGTGACTCATTCCGGAATGACTCGATCCAGTACAACGTTTTGTACAGGTATCATGCATGTAAACATTATCACAAAAAGAGCTACATTTGTACATGTACAAGTGGGGACTGGAATGAACACATACTGGAATGAAACTTATGTATTAGATCTTGCATGAAGATGATCACACCAGATATTCAATATCCAATAGTTTTTTTCATTATTACATTTCACTATTACCATACGATAATTAGAAGCAAATAAACTTGTTCCAGGCTCTCCTTGTCTTTATACAAATCTGAAATTCAAAACAAACATTTCACTTTCAGCAAAAAGTTTAGATTCAAGTCATACAAATACATTACAACATGCATCTTCAGGGCCTGGTTGAATTTTGTTTGATTTATTAAATCCTGGAATACACATAAATTTGAACTTGTGAAAACTTTCTCATGAATACAATTTCAACCCCTGATACACTTTCATTATAGTTATTCTCTCAAAAGCCAAAATAATGTTGTAGTAGCATGTCTTTTCTCTGAATCATATGAATTAAAAGAGTCTGGTAGAGTTATGCTTGAAATACACTTGTATCACACTGCACAAGAATCATCAGCCTGGTGACCAGTCGAGAACTCTACCAAAAATCTACCTCAAACCTTCAGATTACCAGAGAAAAATACTGGCTAACAAAAAATCTGTAATATATCATATAATAATTATACTTAGTCTAAAAAGTTTGGTACTCACCGTTTATCCAGGTAAAACAAACTCATGGTTTTCACAAGGGAATTAAATCAAGCAGTAAAAACTAAATAACAATAGCTCCATCTTCAATGCTTTGAGTTTGCCATGTTACAAACGAAGAGGCTAACTTTAGAATACAATCATGTAGCATGAATATTCTCAGATGTTTTGGTATTTACTGACTACTACATAGCTAGTGACATCACATAATTATATCACCATACAGCATATACAGTATTAGAACTGGGACCATAAATATAATTGAATTTAATAAAATTCATAACTTATTTTATTTTTAAATGAACCATGTGGTGTATGCACTGCATCATGGGATAGAAAGGTCCTGAATGTAGGAGGAACACATGTAAGTCCGAAATTACTATTGGAGACAATAAATGTTGTTGTTTGTAAGTTGGGGTCCTAAATACCACACACCCCATGTGGGGGTCATTAAAAAAACCTTTTGATTTTGTTTAAAGCAAAACTTGGGAAACTCCAAACTCGAAACTTGTTGACATCATTTATATATGTGCATATATGAACATGGTTGGAAAAAATCCTGCGTGTTTGTATGACTTGTATGTCATCTACATTGTAGCCTCACAAAATTTTAAGTCTCAATTCTGCTTTCATATCCTAATTCTTTTATAAGACATATGCACTAGTCAAAGTAACCCCCCCCCCCCCCCCCAAAAAAAAACCCGGGACAGGGTGGAAATTAGTGGGGACTTTGAAAAATGGAGGAGACAAATAGAGGAAAATGCCCCACCTATTGCAGCAATTGTAGACAGCAAAACGCCCCACCCCTGGGGACTCGTTTAATAAAAACATCACTCAACAAGCTGTTAAAACATTTAATTAATAACCTAATGTAAGCATGACCTATGACACACCATCATTTGAATCATGCTTCAAGACTGATTGGACAAATCCACTTCCCTTTTGGAGATGTAGTGAGGTTGACATGCACATGCCAAATGGAACCATTCAATAGCAAAGTCCTCATTATCCCATAATTCTTCCTCTGGCATTCCACAAGTGCAATAAAGCAGTCTCGTCGTCACTGTAGTTGACTGGCTTCCCTGTCGTAGTTGTCTGCCTATAAACATGAACCAGACCTCCTCGCCATGATCAAATCCCTACGTTTTGCCCCACATACATGTAGCTGTGAGGCCCCATCTCAGCTAGTAGGGGGTCGACTACCTGTTATTTTCCCACCACTTCGGGCACTCTACCTTGATCAATGTGATTCTTAGTCCCATATTACAGATACAGATATTTTTATTAGCTCCTTGCACAACAAAATAATGGTACATTGGAATATAGCGCTAATAAAATATAATTTAGTGTCAACATTAACATTTACATGTTAATGCTAAATCGATAAAAATGATGATCTTAAGATCATGCTCTCATAGACATACTTTGCTGCAAAACGAGCTACATGTACTTCCATGGGTGGATTTATGACCAAATTAAATAACTGGTCATCAGACATAACTTGTATTGTATTTTGTATTAATTTAAGGGTGCAATAAAAATCTTTCTTATCGTATCGTACGTTTCACATTTAACAATGAAGTGAAACTCATCTTCTAAGTTTTTAAATTACAGGTGGGACATATTCTATCTTCTAGTTTCGTTTAGGGCCTAGTGTACCTCCCGCCGCCTCTTTCGATTTGTAGGCAGTGATTACTTATTCTGAGTTTTGTAAGAGCAACTCCATGATTTATATTAGGGACAGCCTAGAGATATTTTTTCTAGTTTGTAATCTGTTTTAAACAATCTAGTATAATTATGTTCTAAGTTTGTTGCGGTGGTGGGGATTTTTTCTTTGGTCATTAAATACATGTACGTCACTTAGCCAATGTTGGTATTCCACGTCTTGTAATCTCAATTTAATTTGAATTAAGAATCCCTCATAATCAGATACATGTGTCTTGTTGCGATAGCCAGATATGACCAAAGCCAAGTTTATAGATTTTATGCCTTATTTTTTTCTCCCCAGAATACAGGATTTGGGGACTGCATGGAAACATTCTACATGTATGTAGGCAATTTTTGAAAGCTCAAAATTTTCCTTTGTTATTAACTTTGACCAATATTTAATGCTTCTAAAAGTAGATTCTAATTTAATTGGATATCTACCCAGTTCCACTCTGCATCCATTGTTGGCAGATGTTTTACTGGTACCAATCAACATTTTACAGAATTTTACGTGTACGTTCTCGAGTGGGTCATTTTGAATCAGGCGGTCTTTATCATCCACTCCCCATATTTCACTCCCGTAGAGTAAGATTGGTTTAACTACATGTAGCGTGTCAAATAGTTTTATAGACTGAGAGACTTATGTTCGATCTGAAGTGGACACCGGTTTCCTTCCTTATTTTGTACAATAATGCCTTCATCTCAGTTTTTTTTAGTTCTTGTTTGGCTAAACTAAAATTACCGAATGTACTTAGGGCGAGACCAAGGTATTTATACATTTGGGTATTTATTAATTGATTGTTTTTAAAGTAAAATTTGTAGTTATTCATTCTTTTGCCATTATTGTTGAAGATCATTACTTTAGTTTTTGTAATATTAACCTCCAGACGGTTACTAGTGTTACAGTAATCCTCAAGTGTCTTTAAATGATCTTGAAGGCCTTTAGAGGTTGTTGATAGCAGGACTAAGTCATCTGCATAAAGGAGGCAATTCATATTGTTATTTCCTAGTGACTGACTCTCTCTTCAACACCCGATTGTTCGAATTTGTTGGGTAGGTCACTAATGAATAAGTTAAACAGCGTAGGGCTAAGCATGCAGCCTTTTTTAATGCCAATATGGCATCTAAATTTCTGTTTTTACATTACCTACATGTACATTGTACACGTATCTTAACTGCTCCACATTTCCCCCACCCTGTCCCAGGTTGGGGAGGGGGGGTTACTTTGACTAGGGCATTACTAATAAGTTAAGAGCATATAAGCTTCGATGAAAGGGCTTGCTTGCATTTTGGAAGAACAAGAAAGTAATTTGGCAATGAATAAGCACCGACCTGTGACATTTTATCAGCAACTGACTGCATTCACGCTTCATTTCTGCCAACCACAGAATACAACAAATGTGGCGTGACTGGCCTGTGTGACGTCACAGTATCGCTATATTTTGCCTTTAAAATATTCCTCCAAATACAATCAACAATGCTCCAGTACATGTACATATATATATACGTGTACATTCAGTCACAGGCAGCCCAAGCTCTGTATTTGCACTGTATGACCACTTTTGTTTATAAATATCAAGCCATTATTTCACTTAATTCTCAGATAAAGAAAATAAACTTACCTTAAGAGTTTTATTTGCTGTTGCCCTGTTGTTTCTTAGGGGTCTAGAAATGGCAGAGAGAAGAGACAAACCCAAAGTGAGAGAAATGCCCCATAACCGCCATTTCTAGACCCCAGAGAAACAGGACAACGACAAACTCTTAGGTAAGTTTATTTTCTTTATCTGAGAATTAAGTGAAACAATGGCTTGATATATAAATAAAAGTGGTCACACAGTAACAAATTCAGAGCTTGGGTAGTCCTGTGATTCAGTTGGAACTAAATTAAAACCACCCCTGTACAGCACTCATCAGTCATGATAAAAGCCCGAATACAACCATTAATATAAAAATAATTGCGTTCCATGAAGGAGACTTGCAGTGGACTCCCTGTGGTCATGTGTGGGCTACCTGTGCTTTCACAGGCGAAAGAAATCGAGATTCTTGTCCTCATGTATGTTTGTACTTTTTAGAATAAATTATCTCAGCTGGGGAACTGGTAACTACACGATGCTCGGCCACCATGTGAACATCGAGTATCTTTAATATTTTCCCAGTTCAATGCAATGATGTTTAAAAAGTTAGCAAGTACGATATTCATGTATCAGAGCCTGAGGAAAGTGTGTACCATCTCTGTAGCATTCGACAAAGTCTGATGTCCAAACTATATCAAGTCAAACATGGTCTGTTTTGTCGGCGCGGTGACTACACTGGCAAAGTTGAACAGAGGACTGAGTCAAATCAACTCGCCATAATTTGCAAACAACCAAGTGAATTTTGGTGGCTTGCTTGCTGTACTGGATTCTGCTTTTCACTGTACATACAGATACCAAAACTACAAACAGTAAGATTACCTGGCTGAAGAGAAATCTATGTTCGAGTTTTCTAGATACCCGTAATCGCCGTATCTTGTGTGAGTTGCAACACTGTGTACATCTTGGTTATACAAAATTAATATTCAAATTAACACTACATTCAGGCAGAGAGTTAATGCATCAGTCAATTCCAGCAATGCCCATCCCCTCCCCGGGACAACCCCCGGGCATTAGTCATTTTCGTTATTTTTTTTTCAAATTCCCCACGGTGGGGACAAACAAGGTATTCAAATGCCCCACAGTGGAGCCAAAGAAGTAAGGAAAATGCCCCACCCCCGGGCACATCCATAATGATATACTGCCCAAGTTTAATTCCATGCAAATACACAAGGCGCAAAGAAGTGCTACTTCTCTATCTATTCATTGATAGTTTCCGTTCGTTTTGTAGATCCGCCATCTTGTTTTGTATTTGTATTTATACTGCTGTATCAGTGATTATACTATTGAGCTGCCTGGAGCAAAATTGTATTAATACATAGTTTATGTTTCATTCCTATAAATAATCATTCGCACCGCGGTTAACGTTATACAATAAACGCTTATTAAAACCACATGACAGACTTTTATAATAATAGTGTGACTTCTGTTCGTCCGGTGGACAGCAGCAAACAGTGTATATTTGTAAACAATCTACTTGACATCGTTTCCAACTCGGACCGGCAGAGCTTGGGCCCCGAGTGCCTCCTGAATTAAAATTTTAGCGTAGCGTAGCGTTAAGAATACAGGATTGCTGATCAGTGTTAGATGGGCGGTGAACGTACGGGAACTGCTATTTTCTAGCTATATTGTAAAAATTAAACATCCATAGGTTTCCCAGCTTTTTCGTGTCCTAGCGTATACAAATAACGTGGATAAGACGGTATCAACTGCAGGTTTCTAGGTTTAGAGAAATAGATAGAATCCACAGGGAGTTATTACATTAACGAATTTCGTCTGTAGTTGTATTCTTCGTGTGCAACCACGTGACTCGAATTTTTTTTTATTGCCAAATGAAATAAAATGTTTTTCAGCTTGAAGAGATATCAAAACTACGTCTCTGGGCCGAATTTTGAAGCAGAAGAGCATTTCGTTTCAGAGTTATGGGCGAACAAATATCAGAGGTTATTAGTGTAAAATGTATGCCGCGGCCATGTTGGATGACAAGGGTTATCATCCAACATGGCCGCCAAAACTTCAACATCTTAAACAAAGCGAATATTCCATCCATTTCAGTCGGTTTCACTATGAGTCCTATTAAACATAACTTTTAAACATTTGTAAGGCCAAAAACCTTTAATTTGACGCAAATTTGTGACTTTCGTGATTAATATAAACACGTGAAGGACTGTTGAGACATAATTCAAACCTCTGTATCTCGTGAGCAAAACATCGTATTGAACTGAAATTTCGTCTGAGAACTTAAATCACACACATCTACAAAATGTTAAAGAATATTTTTTATAGGATACATGTATATAGTTTAGAATTTAAATTTTTGAAGACACCGTGATGACGTCACGTGCACACCAAGATTCCAAGAATATATACTTATGAACCGAATATAAAAACACCGATGTATACATATAGCCAGCATCGCATCCAATGATTTAATGTTACACAAATATAATTACAGTTTTATCATTACAGATGCATCCCCTTGTATATTAAGTCAAGACATCAAAATTTTCACATTAGTTAAAAACAAGCATTTTTGATCAGGATTACGTATTGATGGTTTGCAATCAATCCCAGGAGAATCAACAGACAAAAACGTGCTGGTGGACGAACAAGAGACGCTAATGAATACTGGTGGACGAACAAGAGACGCTAATGAAGAATCTTTTGTTTAACGTCCACCAGCATGGCCGTCCTGACGTCACATGCAAACCAAGAATTATATACCGTCCACATCATTGCAGCAATTTTCAGTCTTGTGTTACCACAGGCCTTTCTCTTTCAAAACAATATGTCGAACGCACTTTGCTAATCTATGATTACTTCTAGTAATAGGCGATATCATAGGGCACTAACCTGTTAGAGTAATTCCTCCGAGAATAGAAGCACAACGAATCGAAGAACAACAAACGATACACAATATCACATCAACAACGAAGAAATGCCCGCGCAAAAGAGCTCCTTGGTCACGTGACGTGTCTAATGTTTTTTGTCGGGGGTAGGGACAGTTAACATCGTATCCAAATACACGTGCACTACACCCCTTAACAGAGCCATTTTCGTTTTTCTCTCCTTTAGCTACAATTGCCAACAATTATGCATAAATTGGTTCCGCAGGAGAAGGGAGAGGGAGGCGCATAGAATGGTCAAATCCGACGAGACTCGCCGAGAACACGATTGCACGCCGGCATCGTGTTGGTTTCATAATCCGAGACTGTTTAATTTTTGTTTGAATTTTGCCGAGACTCACGATTTTTTTGAGGGACCATTCAATACCCCTAGGGGGGAGGGAGAGGGGTAAAAGGGACTGGCGTACGGGCTGTGTAGTACCGCAACCCCCCCCCCCCCCCCAAAAAAAAAAACGAAATCACCCAGAAAAAAAGTCGAGCAAGGGTGAAACTTATATATGCCAACACTGAGCACTTTTTTTATTGATTTCTTCTTTATTTGAGACTAAGCTACGGACGTACAATGCAATATCATGCACGAATTAACAGTACAATTTCAAGCCCTCCATCCGGGAAAGAGAGTGAGCTGGTAGAGAATACATGTACATATATATGTTTTCTACTAAACAAAGGTAATGTATCATGGAAAATACCATGAATCTAGAAACATTAAAATTGTGAAAAATATTCTTGATGTGAAACCAAAATACCGAATGCCTTAAACAAAAATATCGTGCAAGGTCCGATGCCCCCCCCCCAAAAAAAAAAAAATAATAATAATAATAATAATAATAATAATAATAATAATAATAATAATAATGAATAAAAATGCAGCAATAGGAACGAGCTCCCCCCAATCAATTTTCAAATGGTCCGTTTACTCGAGGTTTTATCGGCTGTTACACCGTTGGGAGGATGTATGATGCAATTTTCATAGCTATGAACCTCCTTAAAATAAAGTTTTGAGTACTTCTGTGAAGGTCTTGGTTTACAGTGAATACTTTATGTTCTATGCTTGTCTGAAATTATGTAAACTTGACCTTTCCCGACACATGACCGCGTAAGTAAAAGCCTGGGTCAACGTCATATAATTAATTCGACTTTGCAATCATTTGAAGAAATACTTAACATGTCTACTAAAATGATTTTTTCTGTACTAACAACTCACAAACTGTGTATATTTTCTATGCATCGATGTTGTTGTGATAGATCGAGTATTCTCTGTAAACCTTAAAGGTCGGCACACACGAAGGGACAAGTCCCAGGGACAAATCCCTTGTTGTGTACACACGAATGGACAAGTCCCCTCGTGTGAACTAGGAAAATTTTGTCCGCGGGACTTGTCTCCTCAATTCAAACCAGTTTGATTTGAATGGACAAGTCCTTTGTCCTTCAGTTCAGACGAGGGGACAAGTCCCAGGGACTTGTCCCTTCGTGTGTAGCGACCTTTAAAAACCCTAAATTCCCTCATTAGAGATGGATGTTTCTAAATTTCTCCCATGCATCATGAATGGTTTCTACTACCATAGTATCAACATGAGGGAATATTTGAAAACAAAGAAATACATTGTATTTTACGAAATTTCGCTCATCGATAATTACATGACGGATATTTCGTAGACAAAGAAATATATTGTCTTTCACTAAATTGCCCTCATGCTCCATTCATAAGGGAGCTTAGAAAGACAATGTAGGCGGACACGAGAGGGTGAAAAGCATCAACTCTTGCTCCCCTCTACCCTGGGTACCAGAGGTTCTACTGTCTCCCTTCGCGAAAGTTGGACGCCGAGGAGTCTAGGGGCTCTAAAAAGGATAAGACCATTCGTATCTAAAGATATACTTGTGAAAATTTACGATTCCCTTATTCAGACGCACATGGATTATTGTTGCGAAGTTTGGGACAATTTTGGAAAATTCCTCTCAGATAAACTACACATTTTTCAAAACAGAGCCGACTATAATACGAGCTCCAGGTTACTTTTAGATACCTTAGGATGGGATAAACTAGATGAACGAAGGGCTAACGCAAAGCGGTCACTATACACAAAATCCGAAATAAATTTCGCGCCAACTGGCCTTACCGAGTTATTTACAACAGTTGGAAACTCGACTCATTATAATTTAAGAGGATCTGACACAAAACTTTGCCTCCCTCAACCAAGAACTGAATTCCTGAAAAAAGTTTATCATACAATGGTGCAAAAATATGGAATGGGCTTCCAGCCAAACTACGCGAAACAAAGTCTCTTGTTTCTTTTAAGAAACAAGTTGCGACCACCACTCTCCTTAGTGACTAATGTAATTATTTATTTATTTATTTTATCTAGTAGTTATCATTTGATAGGATACCTTTTATAATTACTTAAATCCTTTATGACCCAGAAACATTGTAAATAAAATAATTTTAATATATTAGCTTAGCCTAGATACAGTATATCGCAATTTTGTAATTAGAATATTTTTTTACCACACGGCTTCTATGGAAATCAGATTGTATCTGTTAGAATTCTCCGTGTTTTTAAATAAACTCGTCCGAAGCGACGAGAGTCGAGGAGCGAAGCGACGATAACCTCTGGTGGCACGGATAGCCAATCTCACTTTCATGCCCAGAGTTTGGTACAGAATTTGTACCAAGCAGATGATTGGTCAGTTACAATTAATCCCTCAGCTCGTGATATGATTGGCTAGATTTCCGAGAACACGTAAAACGGTTTTCTCTGGCAGCAGAAAAGATGGCGAACGCGAGTGACTTCTCTGAAGCAATATCTGTAACACTGAAGTCACTATTCCCCGGTATTGAAAGTCTAAAACAACAACAACAACAACAAGCAATTTTAAAATTCCTACAAAAGAAGGATGTATTTGCCGTGCTTCCTACGGGTTGGGGAAAGTCCTTGTGTTTCAAATGGTTCCCTCGTTGCGTTCCTTCTTGAACTCTAAAGGTCTGCCTTTCCCAGAGAAAGCGATCATGATCGTTGTGTGTCCTTTGAATCGCACATTAGAGAGCTAGAAAGTCGTGAAATCAAAGCGTGCTCGCTGTCAGGCGATAGGGGTTCTTGCTGGTGAATATCCTTTTGTCTTCACAAGGCCAGAGCCAATTATCGATAACCAGAAGTGGCGTTCTATGTTGAGAAGTGATGAAGTATTCCAAGAAAACCTTTTTGGTCTAGTTACCGGCGAAGCAAGTTGTAATATCCCACTTTCTTTAGAGCAATGTTACTATTGCATATTCTGCAAAAGTGGTTGAAATTGAGAGGGTTTCAGCGGAGTTTTTGACATTTTTTGACATTTCGAACTCGCACTGACCTCTGCTAGCAGGGAAACTCTTCACACGTGTAGCGAAAATCAATGGTGCGGAAAAGTGTAAACATGGCGTCCAACTATCGCGAAGGGAGACAGTAGAACCTCTGGTACCCAGGGTAGCACCCCTCTGGCACGAGGCACGACTAGCCCTGCGCTCCCGAGTGAAAAAATCGAACCCAAACTGACCTGGCTTCATCATAACCTTCACGTAATCCTGTGGCACTGCACGTTCTTCTCTTCATTTTTCAAACCCGCTTCTTCCATGTGGGATACTTAAAACCATATACGCATGACCTTTAAATATTTAGTCAAGCACATAATTACATTGTCTTTTACTGCTATTCTTCTCAAAAATAACACACTTGTCCCAAGGGGAAGCCAAGGTCATTCAATCAAGCATTTAAACGTTTCGAAAGCAACTAAACTGCGACGTCTTTAGTTTAGGCAGAGAAAAATAAACATATCAGAGATTTGTTCCGTTCCTCGGCGATCAGAGTATTACAAAGTTATAGCGAAGCGGCCTCGGGACTTCCACAAACTCTCCCTCGGCTTGCGGGGAAATTTAATCGCTAATTTCCAAATTGTCATGCTATTGCTTATAAGTAATATCGAATATCAAGCACTTGGGTAAAGGTAAAGGTAAAGGGGGTCTATCTAATTAGATATATAATAGACATCTAACGTGATAATATCCGATCATATCGAATATCAAGCACTTGCATTGGGTAAAGGTAAAATTGGGTAAAGGGGGTCTATGTAATTACTCGGGCCAGGCCGTTTGGCTGCCCGAGTCTAAATCTGCAGGCCTTTTAAAAAAAAAAAATCGGTGGAACACAATTTCTGCGCATGCATTAAATTATGCATTAATTGTATACGCGCACCTAGTGGCGCTAATAGATTTCTCTCCAGTCCAGTCGCCATCTTGAGATTCTGCGGACACTATTCTTGTTTGAGGTATGTGTCGTAGATTTTATGCCACATTTCATTTTACTCTCGGTCATTATACAAACCAGCGCAAACACCGTGATCGGTAGGCCAACACTAAAATAGTTTTGACGACCAGCGAACTTGATAAAGAGCCGCAGGGTAGAAAGAACAGTAGAAAAATCACAGGAAACCCAAGCTTTGTTTGTGATTTTAAATTATAAGGGTTTGTATCAGATTTTTAACGAGTATTTGGTTGTATCCGTTAGGCCAGAAATACTGAAATATAATCAATGAAAACTTAATTGCATACAGAGTCCAATGAAGAACAGATAAAGACTTCTGGTAAGTTTTCATTGATTATATTTCAGTATTTCTGGCCTAACGGAAAATGATTTTTTTCGCGTTTTGAATAATAAGAGCAAAAAATGAGCTCTCGTTGGCATGTGCCTATCTAGGGAATTGGGGAAAGTATTTATAAGGTTGTTGAGGTTTTTTCGTTCTCTTGGTGCGACAACTGGAAGGCCTCGCATCAACCAGCTAAAGTTCAGATAAGTGCTACGTCTTTTCTATTGGATAATTAGTTATCCGGTTAGTGTGTTATGGCAAAACAAGGACCAACTTCGGCTCCTCTTGACTTGAGCGCAGTTTTCGAATACAGTTTTTGAATGCAGTTCAAATTCAAATTTCGTGTCTTCAGTCCAATATCCTGAAAGCACAGTCGGACTTTGCCTCTTCTTTCATATCCGAACATGGTTCAGTCAGACAGATTTACATTCAAAAAGAAAGGCAACGAGGAGCAATTTAAATTCAATACGAAACTTTCAAGGTGTAGCCGAGCAGCACAGTTATCAGCGCTTGATAACGAAGATATCGCCAAAGCTAAGGAAGAATTAAATCAAGGTATTTCTCTTATTAATACTCGCCATAAGTTTATCAAATTAGTCGATAAGTCTGCTTACGGTTGTGCTACTGTTCAAGAGTATGTTACTGACGAACTCGCCGATAACGAGGAGGAAGCAAAGAAAATCAAGAAAGCGGAGAAACGGGCTGCCTCTAGAATTAAAGAGCTCCAAGATAAAAAACGGAAAACTTCCCATAAAACATCAAATTCCCAAAGGCGGTGTCAATTCTGGCAATTATTATTCTGGTAGTTATTTTCGTTCGCAAGGGAAATTCGTCGGAAACAATAGTCATCAAGCGATATGTGTTTCAGTGTAGAAGGAAAGGCCATTGAGCCAATTTCTGCAGTTCCTATCAGTACCGACACCTTGACAAATAATAACATCCCGCCTCCAAGTCTTAATGAGGCGGACAATTTGATTATGAGCAAGAGTCTACTGGGACCTTTGTCCAAGGAAAATTGCGTAACCAGTTCTCTTTTTGGCGCGACGTAGTCGAGGCGTCTCAATTTGTTCTTGACGTTATCGTTAACGGCTTTAAAATTACTTTTCAATATTCTCCCATTCCGTATTCCTTCGAGAACAGATCCTCTTCGACTCGCTATCACGATTTCGTTGACCAGGCAGTTCAGGAGCTATTGGACCGTGGTTGCATCAGGGAGGTCTTTTGCTATCCTCAACATTGTAATCCATTACACGTGGCCCAACAGTCCTCAGGGAAATTACGTCCATTTTGGATTTATCATTCTTGAACAAAATGATAGTTAACAAAATCTATTAAATACCAAGACCTTAGGACAGTTCTTCAATGTTTTTCTCCCGGTTTATTCGTATTTTCCTTTGATCTGAAATTGCCGTTTAGGCTCACGTCTGGCCCGTGTTTTTTACTAAAGTCATGAGACAGCTGGTTAAGCACTGGCGCAGTTCCGGTCATAAGATTGTAGTCTATTTAGACGACGGGATTGGCGGTGCGCTGTCTGTTGAGGCAGCTTCTTAGCATGTGATACCATTAAGCAAGATATTGTATTCTCCGGCTTTACGATTATCAATGAAAAATCGGTGTGGCGGCCTACTCAGATTTTAACCTTTTTTGGGAACTACTCTGAGACTTCAGTTCAGGGCGTTTTGTTTATACCGGAGAGGCGGTTTGGGGGCGGTTTTCTAAATTGAAATCTATTGACGTGCTTTTAACGCATAAAGACGCAAGCATTAGGAATTTGGCTTCTGTTACTGGCCAGATTATTTCCATGTCTTGTGCGGTAGGGAATGTTACCAGGCTGTTAACCAGGGAATGCTATGTTGCGATTGAACAGAGATCGTCTTGGGATCAACGTGTTTTCCTAACTTCGGGGATCTTAAACGAGCTTTTGTTTTGGTCGTCTAGTTTTGATCTGATAAACGGCAGGGCGATGATCTTCCTAGATCAAGCTCTGTCGGTATCGTTTATTCTGACGCGAGCGATACGGGTTTTGGAGGATACATGATCCAGTGTGGTCAGGAGTGTGTTTCCGGAACGTGGTCAGATAAAGAAAGCAGTTGAGTTCTACCATGCGAGAAATTTTGGCTGTTAAATACGTTCTCCTCTCTCTCCTCCATAAATTGTCCGGCTGTACCGTTAAATGGTTTATTGACAACCAAAATGTCCCTAAAATAATCTCGTGTGGTAGTGGTAAGCATCATTTACAGTCCGAGGCTATGCAGATTCACAGGATCTGCTGTTCCAGCAGGTATCAATTGAAATGGAATGGATTCCCCGATCGGAGAACGAGAAATCCGATTTTTAAGCCGATCGAGTTATGATTCTGATGATTGGGGTTTAGCTTGCAGTTCGTTCCACGTGATTGATCGCGTTTGGGGGCCGCTTACCATTGATCGGTTTGCAAACTATTTAAATGCAAAACTGCCTAGATTTAATTCTAGATTTTGGAACCCGGGATCCGAAGACATTAATTGTTTTGTTCTTGACAGCATTTTTGGTAACCAAGATCTAAGCTTTCGTATGCTTGCCTTAAGAATCCAGCATTGAGGTAACTGATTTCTTAATTCTTACCGGTTGTACTTCGGCTTTTTTATAGTCATGCGTGTACGTGTTTGTATATTTATTTATTATTTTAGGTCCACCTTGTCTTCCTTCTTTGTCCTCTTGTGCCGTGCGGCCTTCAGTCAGCACACAACACACAAGGATGCGTATGTGTTTTTGTTGCCGCACGGGGTTTTTTAGGCAATAGAAACGAAAGATGATTTTTTTTCGCGTTTTGAATAATAAGAACAAAAATGAGCTCTCGTTGGCATGTGCCTTTCTAGGGAATTGGGGAAGGTATTTATAAGGTTGTTGAGGTTTTTTCGTTCTCTTCGTGCTACACTGACTGGAAGGCCTCGCATCAACCAGCTAAAGTTCATATATATATTAATATATAGATACTAGTCCTTAATATTTTATATATGACATATTTGATTATATTTTCTCGCTTTTCAGGTTGTTATGCATTTTACTTCTTTTTATTTATTTATTTATTTATTATGTTTCCCTTTAGGGAACTTTGACGGAGGGATCTTGACGGAGGAAACCTATATGTGCCCGTTGAAATTTAGGGATTATCTGTGCCCGTTGATCATGAAATTTAGGGACTATCTGTGCCCGTTGAAATTAGTTACCTTTAAGATTTAGTTATTTATTAAATTGACGTTTATTTTTAGTTTTCGTCGTTTAGTGTTTTTAATTGATCATTCTCATTATAGTTCAAATGTTTTGTTGTTATCTTAATACCCTCTTGGATTATGGGTATTTTTGTGTACAAGGCAGCGTTAATACTCTTATGTTCATAAATATATAATGTTTTCTTCTTTTGGTTTCTTATTATTATTTTTCTCAGATGTTTTCAAGTCGGACATGTGGTCAGACTTCGATAGGATGCTCCCGCAGCACTTACGCTCCCTTGGTAGTTCGGTTAAACAATCGGTTCTTCCATCCAAAGCAGATGGTACCATACGCACGTATATGGGGGTTACAAACGCTGGAAATATTTGGCTTCTTCAAACCGTGTGTTCCACCTTCCGGCCAGTCCTTTCTAAGTGGCGGTTTATTTACAGTGCCTCATCAACTCTGCGAGTACTCCAGCCATCAAAAACGCAGTATTCAGTATCGACTGGGCTCATCATATGGCGGGCTTGCAGAAGATGTCAGACCACCCTCTGGTGACAGCCATTCTTGCTGCAGCACAAAGACTTCTGGGAAGGCCGAGTTTGAAGAAAGATCTAGTGACAGCGGATATGTTGAAAGCTTTAGTTCAGGCTAAGATTTCAGATCATTCCTCCTTATCAGATTTGAGAACAGTCGCTATTTAATGGCTATGCTGGATTCCTCAGATCTAACGATTTGTGTCAGATCAAAGCATGTGATGATTTTCTCTTCTTATTTATCGATTTTGCATAGAATCTTCAAAAACAGACCAATTGCGCGATGGGGCTTGGATCGCCATATGAAGGACCTACCGAGATACCTGCCCGGTCAAAGCTCTAGAGAGGTACATCGCTGCTGAGAAGCCTCTATTCAGAGCATTCTCCAAGTTGTTCATCCAGGTTACGGAATCAAGGCCTTAGCTATACGAGAATGAAGGAACTTATCAAGGATGCCTTTAGAGGAATTACAGACGTTACTAACATCAGTACCCACAGTCTTAGAGCCGGAGGTACTACGGCTGCCGCCAATGCAGGGATTCAAGATAGACTTTTTAAAAGACATGGACGATGGTCCAGTGAGAAAGCGAAAGACAGTTATACTAAGGACAATTTTGACTCTAATATATATTTTCTTTCTGTTTCCCAGACCTTGGGAATTTAGCAATCCGAGCCCGGGCAGGCTAGGGAAAACTGCATGTTCCATGGGGCCGGGATTTTCCCCCTTTAATATCTACAAAGCTCCATAGAGTTGTGCGGTTCTGACATTATCCAATATACCCGAAGGTTATTGAAGTGGACAACCGAATTTCTTGAAAGCTGTTCTGCTTTCTTATTCGGTACGTTACTTCAGTTATGCGTTCTACAACAGCGTATGGACCTTCCCAGTTACGATGAAAGTTACTGGCTTCTCTAGGTTTGAGCTGAGGGCGATAGCGTAGAACAAGGTCTCCGGGCTCATACACCATGTGTTTGACGCCTTTATCGAAAGGCAGGTTGTTTCTCACGTCTTGATATGCTTGCACTAGATGGGTACGCAGGTCACCGACAAATTCAGAATAAGTAGACTCTGACGACTTACTCTCTGACACCTCTCCCATCATAACATCAAGCGGAATTCGCACCTCCCTCCCAAACATGAGCTCAAATGGGGTGTGTCCTGTCCAGGAGTGAATACTACTGCGGTATGCCATTACGCACAAATCTAAGTGTTCATCCCAACGATCTGGTTTGCCATCTATCCTGGTCTTAAGCATGCTCTTCACTGTACGATGAAAGTTCTCTATTTGCCCATTTCCCTCAGAATGATAGGCTGTGGATCTAGATTTGTTCATCTGTAACAGCTTGCACATCTCACTGAACACTGTAGATTCAAAATTGCGTCCCTGACCGGAATGTATACTATCCGAAACACCGAACCTACACACCCAGTTCTTCACAAGGATCCTAACACATGCAATTGCTCGCTGGTTCGGAATGGCAAACGCCTCTGCCCATTTGGTAAAACTGCACTGTACAGTCATGATAAACTCGTTTCCTTTCTTGGTTCGTGGTAGCGGGCCAACAATATCCAAATGAATTCTTTGCATAGGGTAACCAGAGGGGATCAGCTGCAATGGAGCTATCTGACGCTTACGTGGTTTACACTTAGCACAAGTAATACAGTTGTCACAATACTCGTGAATTCTCTTAGCAAGACCTGGACGCCAAAAATGGGCTTTCATCCGTGTTTTAAACCGCCCCAGGTGTGCACCAGCTATCCTATCATGACACTCTTGTAGCGCTGGTTGTACAAGCTTTTCTGGCAAAACTACTTGACTCCTGATTGCTTTCTTTCCATTCTGCTCCTTCCGATACAGTACACCATTTTGGACCTCCAGAAGCTCAAACTGGGCCATTGTCGCACATGAAGTGTGGCTCATGGACTGTAACATCTGCTTAGGAGGCTTCTATTTTTCGTGCAACAGGATCGCCAACACTGGCCCCACATCGACATCGTCTTTTTGCACGCTTGCAACCGATTCTGCCGACCTCACATCTTAAGTAGCCACATTCTCTTTCACAACAGACTGCTTGAAAGTCAGCTCAGCAACAGATGATTCGGTATTTCCTGTGGGCACACAAGAAGGGCATTGTTCATGATGACGTCTTGGTTTTCGGGACATTGCATCTGCATTAACATGAGATCGGCCTGGTCGATGCTCGTCATATTCTTGCAGTCTTTCCACCCAGCGGACCACCTGCCCTTCAGGCTGTTTGAACGAAATCAACCACCTTAACGAATTATGATCAGTCCTCACACAAAACCTGTGCCCCAACAGATAGTAACGGAAGTGATCTACGTATGTTACCAGTGCTAACATCTCGAGGCGTGTGGTACAGTAGTTTTTCTCGTGTTCATTTGAGAACGATTACCGTATGCGATAACTCTCTCCGTTCCATCCGGTTGCAGCTGGGAAAGGTCACCACCTATACCAAGTTGTTGGCTAGCATCTGTGTCGAGGGTGATCATCCCAGCCACTGCTGAAAAGTCGGGATATGCCAGAACAGGCGCACTGACCAGCGAAATCTTCAGTTTCTCGAAGGCGAGTTTTTGCTCAGTACCACAGTGGAAAGGAACGGTCTTCTTGCCCAGCCGATATAAGGGCTCTGCAACGGTTGAGAATTCTGCGATGAAGCGCCTGTAATAACCTGCGAGGCCTAAGAACCTTTGTAACTTCTTGACGTCCACTGGAACTGGCCACTCAGCTACTGCCTTCGTCTTCTCGGGGTCCGTTTCAATGCCTTGAGATGATACAACGTGACCGAGAAATGTGACTCTTTGTTTCAGAAACTGACATTTCGCAGGCTTAAGTCCAGATTGCCGTATCCTACTGAAAACTTGACGTAGACGATACAAATGCTCCTCAAACGACTTAGACCAGATGATTATGTCACCTATATAAACTAGACATTGTGTCCAGGTCAACCCACTCAACGCCACGTTCATTAGTCTCTGAAAGCTGGCGGCTCCATTTGTAAGCCCAACGGGCATTACTATCCATTGGAATTGGCCACGATGTGTAACGAATGATGTTTTCGGCTAATCTTTCTCAGCGACCTTCATTTGCCAGTAACCAGACGCGAGGTCCAGGCAGGAAAACCACTGGGCGCCTTCCATGACTTCCAGTACATCATCAGTCCTAGGGAGAGGATGTGCATCTTTCACCGTGCACTGATTTAACCGTCTATAATCAATGCACATCCTGTAGGTGCCGTCGTGCTTCCGGACCAGGACCACCGGGCTACTCCAGGGACTCTGCATGCGATGGTTCAATCCTCCCTTGGGCTAGTAGATCATCCAGCTGACGGTCGATGACTTCTCTTTGATGAGGGGATGTTCGTCTTGGTGGCTGCTTCTCCGGACTTGAATCGACTATATCAATGCACTGCTTGATCAGGTCCGTCTTGCCCAAATCTGAGTTATTATTTCCAAACACATCGGTAAATTCATTCATCAGACGAACTGTTCCTTTTGTTCACCCGTCAGATTATCGGACTCTAATGCAAAAGGCGACTCTTTACTGTTCACCCCGTTGTCTTCTTCACTGTATTTACTTGGTTGTACCTCACTAGCTAGCTGCCTTGGGTTACATTGGCACATTGAGCTCTACCCACCACCCCAAACTCCTTTTCAATGTCAATGCCTTTAGGCGTTGTTTGACCATTCATACAACCTAATGGGCTATACTGTCCTATGGGGGAATTTGAACATACTTTAATTGGCTGGTCAGTAAAATTGGTGAGGTGTACTACTGTTAGACCATATTTGGGTATCACCAGTGCTCGTGCTACGCAAATGTCTCTCTCTATTATAGTTTTGCACCTCTTCTATTATACCAGGGCTCCCATTATTAAGTTCAAACCCTCCCTCAAGATTCACTGTAAGTAGTTGCTCAGTTCTCCACATCCCTTTCCAGGTAGACCCTACATACTACTGGACTTCCCCTCTGGAATCTTATGGGTACCTCTGCTTCCGCAATAGTAATGTTCCAGTATCATAACAAAGTTCAGTGACATTTATAGTGTTGGAAAAAATCTGACCCCAGTAATCATTCATGAGTCAATCCACGTGCCACAATGATATTCCAGTCACCATCAAATTTACCTAAGCGAAGCCTTGTTTTGGTTTCTCCTAGAACATTCAAAACATTTCCGTTCGCTGTGGTCAAAGTTCCTGATACCGGCTTCAGTTCTTTCTCTTTCTCCATGTTTCCTCGCTCAATACACTAACTGTAGCCCCGGTGTCCAGTAAAATAGGTGTAACCTGATGATTTACAAGTCCTGTTATATAAATACCAGAATCTGACATGACTCGTTTGCTTTGGTCTGGCCCAGATGACTGATCATTTTCGTTCACATGTTCAGGGGCGGAAGTTACTGATTTTGAGACCTGGCTGCCCCACGGCAGGCCCCCTTCCACGTTTTCCGATGCCTTTCCTGAATTTTCCGCTGCTGGACACTCTCTGACATAGTGCCCGTACCCATGACAGGTATAACATGCATTCAACATTAGTACGGCGCGGGGATCTAGCTAGTAGTATACAAAGTAGCGGTTCTGGTGCAGCACGGATGAAAATTGTTGAAAATTGTTGAAATCCTATCACTGCACCAATTTCCTAGCCCCTCACCCTCGACGCATTTGTTTGGAATTTGTCGACCACGAATGCCCAAAATCCCAACTTATTGTCTATCGAGTACCCTAGACGTTGCTATTTTGGGCATTTCGTGGTCGACAAATTCCAAACAAATGCGTCGAGGGTGAGGGGCTAGGAAATTGGTGCAGTGATAGGATTTCAACAATTTTCAACAATTTTCATCCGTGCTGCACCAGAACCGCTACTTTACATACTACTATAGTACACGTTATTGCATTTTTCACCTCTATTAGAGAAGCAGCCCCACTAAGATATACGACCCATCCGAGATACCGAATCATAAAAAATGACTAACGTATTATGCCTCCCCATAGAAATCTTGACTAAGATCGTAGAGCATGCAGGCCCTAGATCATTTGCAAGCATTGCTTTGACTTCGAAACGTCTAAACGATGCAGCATCCATAGCACGCTACAAAAACGTAGACGGAGAGTTCCGAAATCTAGTCCTAACTTTAGGTTTTAGGCTTACTCATAACGACAACGATCGAGACAATTTGGCTAGGACTTTCGACATTTCCGCAAATGATAACGACGATAGTTTTACGCTAACCTACGCCAGTATAGATGGCAATCTTAATGTCATTAAGTGGCTCGTTAAGCACTTACGGTTCGTCAAAGAGGATGGACAAGTCGATCATGCTCTATACATTGCCTGTAAGGCTAGCCATCTCAATATCGCTAAGTGGCTCACTAAGCGCTTTCAGTTCACCAAAGAGGATAAAGTCGTTGGGTTAGCTATACTAATTGCCGGTATGAATAATAATTTTAATACCATTAAGTGGCTCACTCAATGCTTCAGGTTCACCATAGAGGATGACTGCGTTTTTCATGCTCTACTAGGTGCCTGTAGAAATAATCATTTCAATACCGCTAGGTGGCTCGTCAAGTGGCTCATTAAGAACTATCGGCTCACCGTAGAGGAAGAAGATGCTCTTTATGCTATACTATCTGATTGCAGAAATGGTTATTTTGCCATAGAGGAAGAAGAAGAATCCGAGCAAATTAACTAGTTAGACCGTGTTTTTCATAGATAGGCTCGAAGTAGGAATTATAAGCGAGTAACTTATTGAGAGAAAGCAAACACTGAAAATAGACAACTTGAGCATCTATTAGAGGAGTGATTAGTATACGGTATATCACCACCAATGGTATTAGCATACATTCTTTACTCCACGATATTAACGTTTGTTGTCATCTTAGTACGCATTAATACCGCACAGATTAGACAAACTCGTACCATACAGATTAGGCAAGCCCACGCGATTGAAGAACCTAAACGTAGACGCCACGACTAAGATACCACACGATGACTGAGATAGTAACTTGCGATTGGTTGATGAAAGGACAGGACACGAAATGTACAAGTAAGGTTTCAAAGACATCGAAGTACTGCGCTCAACATAACTTTCAGATTTCAAAAGGTGCTGCACTATTCGTTCCATGTCTGAAGTGTGGTCGAGGCCATCGTACTAGTTACGGGCTTTGCTCAAAATGCGGTGCACCTCAACGTCGTCGCATTCGTAATAAGAAGAACCTAGATGCGAAACGTGCTCAGGAGGTGGCTGACCTTGCAGGCTTCAGTGAGTTCAACAAGATGTTGGCTGAATGTCCGATACATCCAAATGTGGTGGAACCAGAGAAAGATTCGAATGAGGACCTCATCCACCGCGAGTGCGAGTTCAACGAGGTGTTGATGACCGCAGATCTAATTGTGGTGGAACCAAAGGAAGATTTGAATGTGGAGATCGACAAGACGTTAGCTGACCTAAGGATCTGTCGCGAGCTCGGGAAGACGTTGGCTGACCTAAAGATCTGTGAGAAGGACGACAAGGAAGATTAGGAATCACGGCACGAAAAAAAAAAAAAAATTAAGAGAAGTTGTCACATGACCCTCTTTATTTTATTTTTTTTACAATTGAATGGATGATAGCCTATAGTATATACAGCTATATTATGGACGAGCTCATTAGATTGTTTGGTTCGGGAATTTGTGCAAGCCTACATATCAAACCACAGTTGCATATTAATACCAGCGAAACATGTCCTGAATGTCTCTGCCCAATGGAAGTACAAGGAACGGAATTCATATGTCCCACATGTGGTCTTGTTTCCGAGGCTGAACCACGTGAAGAGACAATCCACGTTGCTACTACTAGGTTGCGTATAGTAGGTTCGGATAGCTTTCAGTATCAATCTGATCTAGACCGTACAAACCCTAAGCAAAGCAACAACAAAGAATTACAACGACGAACGATACTGCGAGAGCTATTGGCGTACAATACTGTTTATAAACAAAATTACGACCTCTCATTCCCTACAAACGTATTAGGAATCGTAGCCGACGCATTCATCCAAGTAAAGAAAGTTTGTCTCAAGCGTAGCTATGTTAAGAGAACTATTTTATCTGCCCTACTTTACCAGGCATGTATACAATGCGGGTTCGTACGATCTAAAGGTGAGGTTTCTCGTTTTATGCAACTAAACAATAAAAGCATCTATAGCGGAAATGTCTTTCTACGTTCTCTATATAACGACAATAAGATTGATATAGACTTAGATGCCGATCGCATAGCTCCTCACATTGCAACGACTTTCGTTAAACTCGACCCAAAAGGAGTACCTAAGGATGTCCAACAAATAGTCCACGAGATTTTTAATACAGCAATAGGAAACAATATAGGCACCAGCTCAATGCTTAGGACTAAAGTCGTTGGAGCAAGTTACGAGGTGCTGCGTCGTTTGGGATCGTATATATCTCTTAACGATGTCATTAAACAATGCGATGTACATAAGGGTTCGGTCAAGCGTTTTGTCAAGGAGTTGTTTTCTTACCATTCCTATTTTGAGCCAATCTATACTAAGCATGGTCTAACTAGCGATAGGGGTTGACTTCGTAAAGTGAAAATAAGATCCACGTTCGTTTCTTTCATAGGAAATGTAGATTCTTACCCCACTAAACTGCCAAGCCTTCCTCGCATTTCATTTTGCACTTCTTGCTTGAGTTCGGCTCGAACCTGATCCGTGCTTTTTCCACCTCCCGCAACCATCGAAGTCTCGCGACGAATTTCAGACCTCATAATCTCATATTTATCTGCTTCAGCCAGGATGAGACTGTATTCAGAGTCGGATATATTTTCATCACGTAGGGCTTTTGACACTAGATCGCGAATCGTATTAATTTTCGCCTTTGCCAACATAGTTGTCCTTTCATGTTTAGAAACCTTTATTCCTAACTTCTTAGCTCCAATGGTCGTAGATGCTGAAATTAATCCACATAGCCCACCAATGACTCCAAGTGGTAGACCAATCACCACTCCAACCCCGGTTAAGGCTACTACCAATCCAGATCCAGATAGAATCACAGATAGACCTCCCGTTACCACTGCAATACCATGAACTATTCCTTGAGAACGCGCATATTTCTTGCGCACACCTTCGTAGTGCCTTTCTTGAGTTTCGATATCCGAAAGCGTATCTCGGACTGTTTGCAGTCTAAAATTCTTTCCAGTGCCACTAACAAGTGATGGATAGATATTTGGTGCCGTTGGAAGTAATTGAATTGAATCGCCATCCATCGTACGTATACATATAATTTACTCAAGCTTCAATACGTAGCGTATAGGTCGACTACGAAAGTCTACCACATTGCCTTTCTCATCGCGAATTGTCAGGCGAAGGCTGTTTCGCATTGTCCCTAGAGCTTTAACAGGTAGTAGGAGCGTCGTAGAATAGGCTATTTCATTAAACCAGACGCCTCGTACTTTTAAGCTCGCTAGGACTTGCGAGGGCTTTCCATCTAGAATTGAAAAGCTGGAATACACCACATCGCAGTGGATATACATTGTGTGGATATCTTTGAACACCAGGTCGTGGTCCCCCACCTTTAGCGATACGTTTCCATCCTCATCTTCATTTCCTTCGATACCCAATAGTTCGCAGAGATTCTTACTGAACTTGATCGGTTTCTTTACCCTTAGGATCCAATCCCTTTTACTGTTTTTGTCTATAAAGCTTATGACGCCAACCACCACCGCAGGCTTGAAGAGGGGTCTGATCGTATTTATATTATAAGACCCCGGATCAAGTTCGTATGGGAGCAGCAAACCCCCGGTATCCCACTGAAACGAAGCCTTCTCTGCTAGGTTCCACCAACTATTCTCAAAAGTGACCTCAACTAGCGAAATATTATTGATAAGAATGGATCGATCAAAGTAGACAGTATGGTCAGCCGATGTGGTGATGACATTAAGGATCGTCATTATATATTGAAGGTATAACTGTATGTATGTATAGCTTCAATATGACAGATGCATGGAAACGGTTCAAGTATCTATTTCCTAAGGCAGTACTTGGTTGGTTCGAACCAACTTCTGACAATGTCAATTTCAATTCCCGTGGGATGTCTCACAGAGTGTTCACAGATGAAGGTCCTCCTACTAAGACAGGCGGAGGTAAGTTAATGGGTTGGCTTGGTACGACAGGCAAGGCGCTTAGCATAGCACTCGGCGACAAAGCAGTTTATGAGAGGGTAATGTTTGCACGGAATCACGAAGATCTTTCCAAACGCGATTGGATAGAAGGAAATGAAAGGGTCGCAACATTGAATGCCGACCTATTAGCGAAGTTCGAGAAAAGATACCCACATGCAGATTCTCACCAGTTCTATGCATCCACGGATATAGATGGGCCTGGCAAGTATTCGACGAGTGTTTGGTTTCGAGATGAGGATTCTAGCTATGTGGTCTACGGCGATGATGTCTCCAAGCTACTTGCTGCCATTCGAAAACGCATCGATAACGCATTGCAGGGAATGGTTGGTGGTTTCCCGCTTACGTTGACACTAGACAAGAGTGTGAAATATCCTATTCGAGCAGTTCCTTCTATCGAACCGGCACAAGATATAGATCTCACCAATCTATGGATATACGTTACGCCCACTAAAAAGTTTGAAGCAGGCGTTCCAAACATATTCAAGGAGACCGTCGTAAAGCATAAGACAGCAAAGGAGTCTCATGCGTGGTTATCAGGTCCGGATTTCAAATACTGGCCTCAACAACTTAATTTCGCAACTTGGTGTGCAACTTCTGGATGTGGAGTGTCGTTGTTCGACCCCGTTTTCAAAGCGTATCCACCAGTCGTTCAGGGGTTCCTACGATTTCACGTTTATTTCACAATACGAAGGATCCTTCATGAGCTTGGTGGTACTCATGGAGTGCCTCTACCTGGTAACCGTGCTTTCAAGCAACTCGACAATCTCTATAGCAAATCAGCCCTTGAGAAATTATGCATCGAGTTTGGTATATCTCGAACGCCAGACTTTCGGTGGGATGGCTTAGGAGACGTCTACGTAAACTCTCATGGAAGAATGGTGAACTATACAGAGAAGTATGCACACAATACTTCATACTCTGCGAAGTGGCCTGGTGGTGACTTCAAGTTTCCTGAGGAGAGTCGTACAGACTACCAGTTTCCATTGTCGTACATTAGCAATAACAACGGTAAACAATACAATTGGTTTACGCCACCAATCGGTAGGGGATTAACGAATGCTGGATTGGGTAGATTGAATCGATCTGTCGAGGCTTTTGGATATTGTATTCTAGGTGCTCAGAACGACCTTAACGAATCCATCGTAGATAGCTTCAACGTCAAAGAAAAGTTTAAGAGCTTAGTCGAAGGCGCTATTCTTGAAAACGATTTAGTGGTGAGCTATAAGAACTATCTTACAGCCATACTACACACACATAAGAGATTAGATTTAGCAATAGCTATTGGTGTACGATTACTGCCAAGCAATCTTGAGTACTACCTCAGCAAGAAGGATGGTTATAGGAATCCAATCCCGAACGCCACGAAAGATATGGTGTTAGGTGTAAACAACGTTAATGGAGATGTTCGCGAAACCGAATCCCCACCACCAGATATGGAAGGGAAGAAACGAAAGAAGCAATTACCACATAGCGCAAAGCAACAATTACCACATAGCGTAAAGCAACGATTACCACAACGAGTTCCACGTAGTCCTACTTCTCAGCACGAGACCAACCTAGCGATAGTATCTATTGCAGGAGCTGGAATTGCATGGACCCTATTTCGTTAACGTCTTTTGTATTGCTCTATCGTGATCACCACTATTGCTACGATGAATAACCAAACGTTCTCTGCTAATACTCCCAGGGCCTTACCAGCCATAGTGAATATAAAATTCGCAATTGATCCAATTATTCCAGGTAGGATCTGTCCAAGTCTCTTTCCCAATTCTTTTAGCAACTCACCTATCGTTTTTAATCCCTTCTTTACTGCATCTGCCCCTTTGTCGATACCATCTTTTACTGGTTTCGGTACAGATCTTGATAACTGGGAAACTATAGTACTAATGTATGAGTCAATTCCAAACCCGTGCATGACCCCCCCGGGCCACCCCCGGGCATTTGAACATTTTGAAAATTTTTCGATCAAATGCCCCACTACCAAAGCAGAAAAACTGTTCAAATGCACCACCAGTTTTTAATCCAGGCTGTTCAAATGCCCCACCATCGGGGACCAGATCGGATTTCGACAAAGACAAGGCAAAGACTATTGACAAATAAATGAAAACATTGCTTTATTGACAACTCTGACTCAAGCAATTCACAGGAAACACCGACGGTGAAAACCACCTTCAACCGGTCAGGGATGAGAACAATCATTTCTACCGGCTCGATCGTATATACTTTATAATAAACGTAATGGCTTGAAATTGAATATGTTAGCTTATGTTGTTGGTATATAAAGTACATGTATGTAACAGGTACCAATCGGTCCGTCTTTTACCGATATAAATAATTATATTTCTAACTCGCGCTGTCGAGGGTCGCAGCAAATTCAACTTATCACAACTCTTGTCACGCACTTAATATCACGCAGTCGGTCAAAGTTCACGAAACAAAGCAAAACAACATAGTTTATAGGTTTAAACATAAACAATTTACCTCTGAAAGTGGCCTTCAAATTTGACAGGTTCACTCTTTCAAGCCTCTACAAATGCGCAATCCTTATCCTGGAAGCTGTCCTCGTACGTTCGCCACGTGCGTTCGCCATTTCGACGCTTGTAGACAGACAGAATATATTTTTAAACACTGATCAAATGCCCCACCCCCTACCCCCACTGTTTGTCAAATGCCCGCCCCTGAGGTCATAGATACTCGTCAAATTTCCCACCCTCGGGAGCAAGCCTCTGATCAAATGCCCGGGGGTGGCCCGGGGGGGGGGGGATGCACGGGTTTGGAATTGACTGATACATAACGATGACCCTAATAGCAGTTACCACAGCAAGGGCGGTCATTCCATACTTTCTGAAAATAGCCTTGATCCTATCGCGTAATGACATGCGTTCAAGTATGGATTCTTCTTGACGTTCGAGTAATTCTATTTCATTACGGATGCGTATTTTCTCTTTCTTAGCTGCTTCCTTCTGATCCTCAGTTGACGCTGGGTCTTGAAGTATGTTTTCTTCTAGTTTGAGATGCTCAGCGGCTTTTTCATTAGCTAGGACGACTTCTTCTAATGCCTCTTCTTTATTAGGTCCTAGAACGTATTTGAGATCCTTACCAATCTTACTATATATGGCTCCTTTCTTAGTAGTTAAAGGGGTGGGTTTTTCATTGCTTGCGTAAGCGTGGACGGCGATTCTGCCGTCTTCCATAGTTGCTACTTCGAGTATGCCCCGAACCCCTGCATCCACATAGTGTTTTCAGACTTCATCGAACATCATCTGCTTAGCGTCTTCCGATAAGTTTTGTGCAAAGTGGATGTGTCGAGTGTCAAACTTCGGAGCTTCACTTTTAACTTTCGAAGTGAAGACTTCATCCATAAATGCATCGTACTGTTCATCTGTCAACGAGGTTTCCTGATTCTTTGGCCTAGCACCTTCTTTAGCAAAGTCGCGTCTGTTTTCCATTGGGATTATTTCTCCTGGCGCAATAGCGTCATCTGTAAATGTTGCATTCCACTCTTCCATATCGATATCATCCTCATCTTTATAGTTTTCACCTGCTTCGGCTCTACCAGATCCTTCCTCTGCGGCATCACCTTCCATATTGAACATAACTATATATCTCGTTATATTCAACATGATATCGTCGAAGTTGATTCCTAAACAAGCACGAAGAGAGCCTCTTGCACTCAAAGCTCAACGAACCTTGTATAGGAAAACTTTCACTCCATCATCTATTAAACTTTTCTATATGTAGAAGTTCCAACGCTAGGAGAAAGCATCGTATTGGTACCTGGTAGCTTAGCGCTGTTGGGCGACATCGTATTGTCTGGTGGACACCCCAATAACCGAGTTGTTAACAACGTTGGACGATGCTTGGTCATACATAGAGTCTGTAAGATGGGAGCTGAAATAGTAGAAGACATTGCCAGGTCAGATCTCCTACAAGCGTATTCAGATGTATACCTATCTACACAGGAGAGAGAATCGAGAGTGCAACAAGGTATCCAATCAGAGAACGTGAATAAGCTACGATCTAAGGCTGGTGATGCAGACACTTCGGTCGCTGCCGATAACGCGCTCCTAGCTGCGTGTGGTTCCAAATATAGGATTCCGTTAGATGTTGATATTCTGACACAACATGGAGTTCTATATCCACATGTACTGGAAGATACTATTTCATTCGAGTTGACTCTAGCGCGTGCCATCGATATAATAGTTGGATCGGATGCTACAAAAATAGGTACCTACAAACTTACCAACATCCAACTAGAATACGAAGCAATCAAGGATGAAACGCTGGCTGGAAAGGCACTTCACAAATATGAAATAGGTACTGCATTCCTATACGACCACACCGTTCACTTCAAGATGGTACCTATCGCTAAGGCGTCGGATGCTTTGATATCACAGAATATCAATGTTCCGCGACGATCATTTGCTGGACTACTTCTACTATTCGTAGATCCACCTACCGCCGGTTCACGAGATAGCGAATCGTTTTCAAATCCCGATATCTTGAAGGTAGAAGTTGATGTCAATGGAGTTCCAAATAGATTCTTTCCAAGCGGTATGCTACCACCTGATTTCTGGGAGGCTGCGAAAGGGTGGTTTGGTACATCTAATACTTCCATGACTCCAACAAAGTTCTACAACAATAGATTCGCCATCCTAGTCGATTGTCGCACAGCAAAGGATTCCACCGTTCATGGTGATGGAATGGCACAAACTGGTGGTGGAAAGGATATTGACATTCGCATATATAGAACTGCAAAGGGAAGTGGAAACGTGAACATGCACATCTATGTCCTTGCAGATGCTCAGCTTATGATATTGAACGAATCTTTACGTAGTATAACATACTGATGGATTCTCTCGTAGAGCATGTGTTCCGTTCAACGCACTCATAGTCGGCCCAACGAATTGTGGGAAGACTGCATTTCTCATAGAACAACTTCGTGGGTCATTTCGTGGTAAGTTCGATTACATAGTATTAATTTGTCCTACATATGCCCACAATAAAACCTATCGTGGATTTGCCAATCGAGATCCTCGTTTCTTTGTTATGTCACCACAGCAGGATGCCATAGATGCTACGTTAAGTATTTGTGCAACATTTTGGTCAGGTACCAATACGCTATTGATTCTCGATGATTGCGCCGCATCAAAGGATGTCAAGAAACGAACTGACAAGCTAGTAGATTTAGCATTTTCTGCACGGCATATAGGGCTATCTATTTGGGTGCTATCCCAACAATTAACGAGTATATGTAAACCTTTCCGTAAGAACGTAGCTATCGTAGTAGCATTCCATACAGCATCGGTCGTAGATGGTAAAAGGATATTTGAAGATTACGGAGGATCTCAAGATTGTAAGGAGTTACGAGCAATACTCAGATCTCACAAGTTTGCTCGTGTATGCTTTTGTTTACGGCATCCTTTTGAGGTAGTGTTAGAGCTACCCGCACCTATAACATATTATGGCTGATAAAGAAATACTCGAGTTACTTGGTGAGGATGTAACAGGCCCACCGCCAACCAATTTGGACGTTGCATCAGACAATCGCGAATCACTTTCAATCTTAGCTGCAACAGGCGTAACGAAAGAATACCTAGGTAAGAACTTCTCCCTAGGAGACATCTCTAGACTTCCTGAGAAAGAAGTAGATAAGTTGTATAGGAGGTATCAGGCTGTCCTAGCTCAGCAAATAACGAAGGGCTTAGTCGATGGTGTGATGCGTCTAGCTACCCGCCTAGTTGCCTACCTAGTACCAATAGATTCTCAAGAAGGATTGATGAGAGATCTACAAGAAGACCACCTAGTACGCAACGAGATAAGTGCTGCGACTGGCCTATTATCACTTAAAGCAGGTCGCTTCGTAGCGCTAGCTAGCGTCCTATTCCACGTATCTGGTCACATAGTCATTCCTGGTACACCTATTGAACCTCCGCTAGTACTTACTATACCGAATCAAGATGGAAGGAACGGACCAGATAACTGCAAATCCTCCGACGACTGCACCAACTAAAGTAAAGGATCCAAAGCGTGTTGCAGCTGGAAAGGCATTGGCGCTAAGCAATAGGCTTGCTAGAGAAGCTCAGAAGAGAGAGTTAACACGTGAAAGTGAATCGTGTAAAGAAACCGACGTAGAGAAAGGTTGGTTCGAAAGCATATCTACTAATACTACCCTCGTAGTTATTGGTACAGGCGCTGCATTGGCCGGAACGTACTATCAATTCAAAAGATATAGAGACGACAATAATCGCGTTGCCACCGCTAGCACGATACCACCTGCAGCTCCGGTGAAGCCAACCGTACCAGACATGGAGTAACACTTAAAGACTAGAGACTATACTATATATCGGGATGGATAAAGAATTGATGAAGACAGCAACTGATGCATCCATAATTGTGGGACTCGCTACCGGCATTGGGTGGATCGTAAAGAAGACTACCAAGGAATCTGTGCTTAGCGATCCTTCTTCTTCCGTAGTAAATTACGTAAAGTGGACCGCTGTGGTAGCTGGTAGCTTGTACGCGAAACAATATCTTGAGAAACAAAAGATCATACCATAATGGCAGCAGCAATTGGAATGACCATTTTCGGGGCTATCTTAAATGCAACGGCATTCACCGGTGGTGGTATACTAGCTAGAATGATTGGAAAGGACGATATCAATGTAGAACGGGAGAGACACGATAGAGCAATTGAAAGACGAGAATCCGAAATGGTAGCATACAGAATTGAACGTCAAAGACTATACGACTTTGCACAAGATCAGGAAGGTCTCGAACGCGATGCATACAACGTTCAAAGAGATACCAACAAAGCCTTCGTGCAATCCGATAAGCTACGTAAGGCGCTTAAACAACTCAAAGAAATGAAAGAACCCCGCTTATCTGACTACTATCGACCCTCGAGTGATCAAAAGACTGGCGAGTTGTTATATGTGGGTGTTGGAATGTTGGGCGCTGGATATGCTATTAGTCGATATGCTTTTTAAAAACGAGAATTCTTACGTTAGACGAGAATTTTTTTTCTTCTTTTTTTCCCTGCTTGTTGAAGGTTAGAATACGTAGTTACATGATGGATGCTAAACTTGCGAATGTCTTCTATGGTCCCATGGGCTATTGGAAGGGTCACTCTGCAATTGGCAAACTATCGGTGACAGCAAAAGTATCGGAAGACGTAGCTAGGAGTTGGTTGGAAAAGCAATCCATGTGGCAAATATACCTTCCACCACCAAAGTACATTCCACGACCACATTGGACTGTATCAAAACCAAACGAAGTTCATCAAGCTGATTTGATATTCTTACCCCACGATCGACCTGGGCGTGGACGAAAGCTATATAAGTATGCTTTAGTAGTAATCGACGTAGCTTCTCGATATAAAGAGGCTGAGCCCTTAGCATCTAAAGATAGTGGTGAAGTTGCTACTGCATTCGAACGAATCTACAAACGTAGTCCATTAGAATGGCCGAAAACCTTGCAAGTAGATCCTGGTAGAGAATTCATGGGGCGTATGTCTGAAACCTTAGAACTACGTGGTACGAAAGTTCAACGAGGTGAAGCTGGTAATCATAGGGCGCAAAGTTTTGTCGAACGAGCAAATAGAACACTAGCTGAGAGATTGTTTGGATATCAATATGCACAAGAGATGGTACTTACTTCGGAAGGATCAGATGCGCGCAGTAGAGAATGGGTATTGAGGCTTCCTGAAGTTATCAAGGCCATGAACGATGAAGTGACTAGGCTAACGGGTAAGGAGCCTTCGAATTCTGTAGTGGTACAGCAAGTCAACATCAAAACTCCTACGTATTCGCGCACTGTTGGATTGAAAGAAAAGCGGTTACCATTCGACGTTTTAGTTCGATATCTCTATGCGTCGGGCGAGTTGGAAGGTGGAGCTAAACGAGCGACTGATCCTGTATGGAGTTTACAGACATATATCATTTCACGTAGTTCGATATCTCCTAATCAGCCAGTCCTGTACTATATACCTGGAGAAGGATGCACCAAAGCGTGGATTCGTACGTGAAGAACTACAAGTGGTACCATCAAATACTGAACTACCTCCTAAAGGGATTCTAAGATAGCAATTCATCCATGAAATCATCATCCATAATTATGTCCCTATGCCCATAGGCTAATGTATTGATTCCGTTTGCTGAAATCCATCGCTTGGAGTCAAATGGTGATAGAGATACTTTATTCATATGAATACCATACATCCTATGACCTTCACTTCTAAGCATATCCATGCCATGGCGAAATACTTTCTTGTCTAGTAAGCACTCCTTATATTGCTCATGACGGATGTGATGCTTCACAACTGCTATCTTAGTGCCTTTGGCTTTCCTAATCTCATCACCATCTACTTTCAAGATCGAGTATAGCTTCGATCGTAGTCCTACATATTCAACAATTGGAACACCTTCACATTCGTCTTTCATTTTGCCAAGTACTTTCTTGTTGTCAATATTGTATGATGGGTGGTCCTTGCTGTAGTTGCTCGTATCGTATAGATGCTTACTAGTAGTCATGTCTGCATATATGTCTTCAGTTTCGATGTGTAGCAGTAGGCTGTCGGTATCTGTATATAATAGATTGCAGCGTTGTCCATACTGCTTATTGAGCTCATTATAGTAGAAGTCGTACATCAGATGTTTTGAAAGATCTAGAATCGACATTCCAACATATACTGGGCGGTTCAGATATAACTTACTTTTGTAGTTGTGTACGGCGGCTAAATCGTTGTCAAAGATTGTGGATCGAGCGTAACTAGGCTTATTCAATAAACGTTGCAGTTTAGCTCCTTCTGAAGATCGCACTAGTTTGACATCTACACGCTTACGTAGATTTTCCATTGTCTTGCCAAATACACTATTGTTCATCAACTTGTAGAGGTCTTGCTCAAAGGGACTCTTAGCTTGTTTTCGTAGCCCTGTGTTCATTCTTATATATGGCTCCATCCATGGTGATTGATCGAATCGAAGCGCCCTGTGGATCTCTTTCAAACGCATACCTAGAGATAGATATAGTTGCAGATTACGATAGTGTAGAACGTATCGTTTCCTACCAAATAGCGTAGGTACGAGCTTTTCCGTTTTCAAGGATCCGTTTCCTTTGTATAGCTCCTCGAATAGATCTGTTTGATACCCCGAGAACCAAGCCTTGTCTACTTGCATTCTTTCTGGAGCTAGTGGATAGTCGTTGTGTGTGTCGTGAAGCTCTCGAGGATACTCAAGGTCAACTTCTAGGATGTAACCTACATCAGAATCCATTTCGTGCTGGATGATTTGTTCTTCTGTTGGCATACACCACTCGAATCCTCCTGTTGGTAAATGTTGACTCATGGCCCATCCATAAAGATTGTTTGCATCAAGATATATTATATAGCTACTTGGCTTGTCTGGATCGAAGTCTGGTACGCTTTGATTATTTGCTTTAGCATAACGTTGAGAAACCATAGATACCCCACCACGTAGACCTTTCTCGATGAATAGATGCATGTCGTAGTCGGTTAGTAGTTCGAGTTCAACCTCGGTCTTCTTTAGTAAGGCATCCCACGAAAGTCCTGGGCTGGTATAGTAGTGAGCCGGGTCTAATCCATAGTTATGCATGCATGTAGTGCGAAAGGTCTCGAACACATCTGCTAAGAGAAGTACGTCGGTTTGTAGATATAGATCGTGGTAGTCACCTAATGTCTCACAATCGAATGCATTCCAAACTTCTAGAGCATGTTCGTAATCTCCATCAAATACATCCTCTATTTTCAACTTGCTATAGAATGCATCTTTCGGTGGAAGAGAGGTCTCAGCGAATCTATTCCAAGAATCCATGTACTCATATGGATAAACTCCTTTACGAGTCAATAGCTTGGCTCTCCATGAGAAGACGCAAGACTTGGATACCGGGCGACGCGTCGTTTGAAACGACGCGTTCTCCCGCTGAGTTTGGTCTCAAGCAAAGGCGCAAAGTGTGATAATCCGAATGAAATAAGGCTGGCTTGACATCAGAAATAATCGGATCTAGAAAAAGTATTTCCAATACCTGTCAGCGCTTAATTATTTGACCGGATAGAAGGTGTTAAATGTCTCTTAAGCTTGGAAGCTTGTGTAACAAGAGCCCATCTGGGCTTTCACTCGGGCCACATGAGATTGAAGATGAAATACACTTTCATTTGAAATCCTCTTAGTATCAAGTCGTGCTTTAATTCGCCAGTGAGAACGTCGAAAAAACAGACTGGTCTATTAATCGCTTTTATGGCATGACTATGATAACGCAGGATTCGAACAACAGAATACTGGCACATTCAAGTGTATAAATGCAATACAATGACATATTCAGACTTTGAATTTGATTGAAAATAGATCAAAAACTCGGGGAAATGTCCGGCTAAAACTGTATGAATAAATGTGAAATGAAACATAAATTTCATAGCAAGAAAAAAAATTGTAATTCCTATAAATGAGAAAGCTCTTCTATTAATCCGCTTCTCATATACACAGACTGTTTCACAAAAAACATTTGCGCTTATCGACACAAGAATTCAGTTGACCTTTCAAATAATTTATTCTGAGGTACGCATACTCTAAATCAGATGTTAAATAAAGCGATATTTAGAAGGAAAAGTACATTAACAGACAAACTGAGAGGAAATTTATTCAAATCAAAAAGAGTTTACTTACAGTACTTATACGTAACTGACACCTTCGTGCACATATGCACTGAATCGGAATGAAAGTCGAAGCCTACCTCGAACTTAACTTTCAGCTAACCTGTTTCCTTTCATTCCACAATGAATAATAATCTCATAAAGTAAGCCCGTAGCTTTCAATAAATTTGCCAGTGTCTGAATGAAACAGCTAGATCTTTTCTAATTTCTCTCACGAGTCACGGCAGAAGACAGTCTCAAGCTACAAAACTTGAATTTTGATCCTCTTCACAGTAACGTAATTTAACGTCTCCGATCAATTCCTCTCTCTTTGCTGGCAGTTCATGCTTCTTGTTCGTGTACTTGCCCCACTGAGCCGTAACCACAAAACGAGCACAGCATTTCAAGGCATACACTGCGTACATCTGCTTAACTAATTAGATTTGTAAAAATCTTAGCGGATCATGTAAATATTCCGCTTGGCTCAAATATGAGGGTTTCTGCCGTCAAAGTTCATGTTTTGTTTCAGTTTTCCCCATATTAGCAGACTTGTATAATGTCTCGAGCTCTCCGAATCCAGTAGAAAGACTCTGGTTATTCTGTCGTAAAACATGGACCTGACCCAAATTTAGGTTGTATTGCATCATTGCCCACGATGGAATAGATTTCTGACAATGACTATTTGAAATTGATATCTCCTTGTCTCGCCTAGTCTGAGCTTTGAATTTTCTTATCTGAGCGCGCCTGAGGAAATCTAACCTTTGTTTGCGTGACCAGCATAGTGCAATCTGATTGGTTCGAATGTGACCTTTAACGCATGCGCAGAAGCCGTCTGACACGGACCAAAAAAAATAATAATAATAACGACTTGCATTTTAAGACTCGGCGCTGCCACAGGCAGCCCGAGTAATAATGTTATGCAGGAAACATAAGGAACAATATTTTTCAGCCTAGCAAAAGTTATAGAAACTGATCCCAATATAACGAATCCCGGTATAACAAAATCCCTGTTATAATGAATACAATTTAGACGTCCAGTGTGGAAATCTAGGTCTGAATATAATATTATAACGAATAAATATTATGTTGTTAGAAATTGTTAGAACGGGGTTTCGCCGGTTTATAACGAGCTAGCCTCCGATATATAGCGAACCTATTTTCCGATCCCTTGTCACTTCTCCACTGTAGAGTCCTTTAGTAGACTGTTTAGTGTGGTTTGTGAGGGAAAGGAATCGGCTATAGGCCATTTTGACGATGTTGCGCACGCATTGAAAACAAAAGCATGTGGCCCGCCAAAAACCAGAATGTGGCCCGCCAAAACTCAATGTTGCATGACAATCTTTTGTTTTCTTGATTGCATGTATATTGTTCTCAATGCGCGCGCAACATCGTCAAAATGGCCTATTTCCGTCGCACGTATAATTCCTAAAACGGCGAATCTGGCCACAACGAATCTGGCCACAACAAATTATTTCTATAAACAGTCCTTGATCAGTGTTTTTAAAATAGAGACATATATTGCACATTCGTAAGCATACAAAGTACCGGCCCGTAGCCAGACCAAAAACTTAACCGAGGCACTTTAGACTGACACTCGAAGAAACAACTTTTCCTTCGTAAATATGAATTTTTAACTGCCCCAGTACATTACAGTATGGCTTATATTAAACATGACATATATATAAAATTGACAAATATACGGCCATCGTTATCTATAAAGTCAATACGTTATGAACCAAGCCCGGTTACAATTTAAAATTTAAAATTATAGTGTGTTTTGGTCCAGATTGAGAGTTGCTTGTGACCCACGCCAAAGCCATATACACAATGGTGTTTGCATAATTCCTAACATGCCGTGAAACAGGAAACAGCGTGCAACAAACACCAACACAGGCCGCTCAGAATTTACCATAATAATTATGAATGAAACACCTATCTTCAGAATCAACCGGTAAAAAGTGTTTGTGTTCATAAAAGCATAAAGGTGTAGTATGACTAAGTGGGGTAATCAAATGAGCTCATTTGGAATTGTAATAACGACTGGAGAACACTGAAGTAAAGTAAAACTGGCTGTTTAACCCTTCTCACAAATAAATAAATAAATTTATTTGTTATAGCAGGCTAAGTATTACACCTTACAGCTTGTGCCGGGGGGACTGCTTTTACTCCTCACACACTCCCCACTACATTAACTGTTCAGGGGTCAAAAGTTAAACAGAGTTGTTTTATGGTGGCCGAAAGACGAAGAATTTGACAATGTTAAAACTGAAATGAGGGCCGAAATTAAATAAACCGAAATTTAATTTATGTACTAAAAAAACATTTAAGTGCAGTTGCTAACGTAAAACACCGGCACGTTGTAACAAAATAAGAATTTCGGCACATAAGTTGCCGGTCGAAACCAGTCGATATAGAAATATTCTTTACGACGAGTTTGTGATGGTAACAAAATTGGTGATGAATTTGAGTGTAACCATCATAAATTCATAAGGATGAGAGAGCAGTTTTTCTCAAATCCCTTTATAATATTAACGATAGTTTTCGTTTCTTCGATAATAAATCCTTCTGCCGTCTTCCATAGTTGCTACTTCGAGTATGCCCCGAACCCCTGCATCCACATAGTGTTTTCAGACTTCATCGAACATCATCTGCTTAGCGTCTTCCGATAAGTTTTGTGCAAAGTGGATGTGTCGAGTGTCAAACTTCGGAGCTTCACTTTTAACTTTCGAAGTGAAGACTTCATCCATAAATGCATCGTACTGTTCATCTGTCAACGAGGTTTCCTGATTCTTTGGCCTAGCACCTTCTTTAGCAAAGTCGCGTCTGTTTTCCATTGGGATTATTTCTCCTGGCGCAATAGCGTCATCTGTAAATGTTGCATTCCACTCTTCCATATCGATATCATCCTCATCTTTATAGTTTTCACCTGCTTCGGCTCTACCAGATCCTTCCTCTGCGGCATCACCTTCCATATTGAACATAACTATATATCTCGTTATATTCAACATGATATCGTCGAAGTTGATTCCTAAACAAGCACGAAGAGAGCCTCTTGCACTCAAAGCTCAACGAACCTTGTATAGGAAAACTTTCACTCCATCATCTATTAAACTTTTCTATATGTAGAAGTTCCAACGCTAGGAGAAAGCATCGTATTGGTACCTGGTAGCTTAGCGCTGTTGGGCGACATCGTATTGTCTGGTGGACACCCCAATAACCGAGTTGTTAACAACGTTGGACGATGCTTGGTCATACATAGAGTCTGTAAGATGGGAGCTGAAATAGTAGAAGACATTGCCAGGTCAGATCTCCTACAAGCGTATTCAGATGTATACCTATCTACACAGGAGAGAGAATCGAGAGTGCAACAAGGTATCCAATCAGAGAACGTGAATAAGCTACGATCTAAGGCTGGTGATGCAGACACTTCGGTCGCTGCCGATAACGCGCTCCTAGCTGCGTGTGGTTCCAAATATAGGATTCCGTTAGATGTTGATATTCTGACACAACATGGAGTTCTATATCCACATGTACTGGAAGATACTATTTCATTCGAGTTGACTCTAGCGCGTGCCATCGATATAATAGTTGGATCGGATGCTACAAAAATAGGTACCTACAAACTTACCAACATCCAACTAGAATACGAAGCAATCAAGGATGAAACGCTGGCTGGAAAGGCACTTCACAAATATGAAATAGGTACTGCATTCCTATACGACCACACCGTTCACTTCAAGATGGTACCTATCGCTAAGGCGTCGGATGCTTTGATATCACAGAATATCAATGTTCCGCGACGATCATTTGCTGGACTACTTCTACTATTCGTAGATCCACCTACCGCCGGTTCACGAGATAGCGAATCGTTTTCAAATCCCGATATCTTGAAGGTAGAAGTTGATGTCAATGGAGTTCCAAATAGATTCTTTCCAAGCGGTATGCTACCACCTGATTTCTGGGAGGCTGCGAAAGGGTGGTTTGGTACATCTAATACTTCCATGACTCCAACAAAGTTCTACAACAATAGATTCGCCATCCTAGTCGATTGTCGCACAGCAAAGGATTCCACCGTTCATGGTGATGGAATGGCACAAACTGGTGGTGGAAAGGATATTGACATTCGCATATATAGAACTGCAAAGGGAAGTGGAAACGTGAACATGCACATCTATGTCCTTGCAGATGCTCAGCTTATGATATTGAACGAATCTTTACGTAGTATAACATACTGATGGATTCTCTCGTAGAGCATGTGTTCCGTTCAACGCACTCATAGTCGGCCCAACGAATTGTGGGAAGACTGCATTTCTCATAGAACAACTTCGTGGGTCATTTCGTGGTAAGTTCGATTACATAGTATTAATTTGTCCTACATATGCCCACAATAAAACCTATCGTGGATTTGCCAATCGAGATCCTCGTTTCTTTGTTATGTCACCACAGCAGGATGCCATAGATGCTACGTTAAGTATTTGTGCAACATTTTGGTCAGGTACCAATACGCTATTGATTCTCGATGATTGCGCCGCATCAAAGGATGTCAAGAAACGAACTGACAAGCTAGTAGATTTAGCATTTTCTGCACGGCATATAGGGCTATCTATTTGGGTGCTATCCCAACAATTAACGAGTATATGTAAACCTTTCCGTAAGAACGTAGCTATCGTAGTAGCATTCCATACAGCATCGGTCGTAGATGGTAAAAGGATATTTGAAGATTACGGAGGATCTCAAGATTGTAAGGAGTTACGAGCAATACTCAGATCTCACAAGTTTGCTCGTGTATGCTTTTGTTTACGGCATCCTTTTGAGGTAGTGTTAGAGCTACCCGCACCTATAACATATTATGGCTGATAAAGAAATACTCGAGTTACTTGGTGAGGATGTAACAGGCCCACCGCCAACCAATTTGGACGTTGCATCAGACAATCGCGAATCACTTTCAATCTTAGCTGCAACAGGCGTAACGAAAGAATACCTAGGTAAGAACTTCTCCCTAGGAGACATCTCTAGACTTCCTGAGAAAGAAGTAGATAAGTTGTATAGGAGGTATCAGGCTGTCCTAGCTCAGCAAATAACGAAGGGCTTAGTCGATGGTGTGATGCGTCTAGCTACCCGCCTAGTTGCCTACCTAGTACCAATAGATTCTCAAGAAGGATTGATGAGAGATCTACAAGAAGACCACCTAGTACGCAACGAGATAAGTGCTGCGACTGGCCTATTATCACTTAAAGCAGGTCGCTTCGTAGCGCTAGCTAGCGTCCTATTCCACGTATCTGGTCACATAGTCATTCCTGGTACACCTATTGAACCTCCGCTAGTACTTACTATACCGAATCAAGATGGAAGGAACGGACCAGATAACTGCAAATCCTCCGACGACTGCACCAACTAAAGTAAAGGATCCAAAGCGTGTTGCAGCTGGAAAGGCATTGGCGCTAAGCAATAGGCTTGCTAGAGAAGCTCAGAAGAGAGAGTTAACACGTGAAAGTGAATCGTGTAAAGAAACCGACGTAGAGAAAGGTTGGTTCGAAAGCATATCTACTAATACTACCCTCGTAGTTATTGGTACAGGCGCTGCATTGGCCGGAACGTACTATCAATTCAAAAGATATAGAGACGACAATAATCGCGTTGCCACCGCTAGCACGATACCACCTGCAGCTCCGGTGAAGCCAACCGTACCAGACATGGAGTAACACTTAAAGACTAGAGACTATACTATATATCGGGATGGATAAAGAATTGATGAAGACAGCAACTGATGCATCCATAATTGTGGGACTCGCTACCGGCATTGGGTGGATCGTAAAGAAGACTACCAAGGAATCTGTGCTTAGCGATCCTTCTTCTTCCGTAGTAAATTACGTAAAGTGGACCGCTGTGGTAGCTGGTAGCTTGTACGCGAAACAATATCTTGAGAAACAAAAGATCATACCATAATGGCAGCAGCAATTGGAATGACCATTTTCGGGGCTATCTTAAATGCAACGGCATTCACCGGTGGTGGTATACTAGCTAGAATGATTGGAAAGGACGATATCAATGTAGAACGGGAGAGACACGATAGAGCAATTGAAAGACGAGAATCCGAAATGGTAGCATACAGAATTGAACGTCAAAGACTATACGACTTTGCACAAGATCAGGAAGGTCTCGAACGCGATGCATACAACGTTCAAAGAGATACCAACAAAGCCTTCGTGCAATCCGATAAGCTACGTAAGGCGCTTAAACAACTCAAAGAAATGAAAGAACCCCGCTTATCTGACTACTATCGACCCTCGAGTGATCAAAAGACTGGCGAGTTGTTATATGTGGGTGTTGGAATGTTGGGCGCTGGATATGCTATTAGTCGATATGCTTTTTAAAAACGAGAATTCTTACGTTAGACGAGAATTTTTTTTCTTCTTTTTTTCCCTGCTTGTTGAAGGTTAGAATACGTAGTTACATGATGGATGCTAAACTTGCGAATGTCTTCTATGGTCCCATGGGCTATTGGAAGGGTCACTCTGCAATTGGCAAACTATCGGTGACAGCAAAAGTATCGGAAGACGTAGCTAGGAGTTGGTTGGAAAAGCAATCCATGTGGCAAATATACCTTCCACCACCAAAGTACATTCCACGACCACATTGGACTGTATCAAAACCAAACGAAGTTCATCAAGCTGATTTGATATTCTTACCCCACGATCGACCTGGGCGTGGACGAAAGCTATATAAGTATGCTTTAGTAGTAATCGACGTAGCTTCTCGATATAAAGAGGCTGAGCCCTTAGCATCTAAAGATAGTGGTGAAGTTGCTACTGCATTCGAACGAATCTACAAACGTAGTCCATTAGAATGGCCGAAAACCTTGCAAGTAGATCCTGGTAGAGAATTCATGGGGCGTATGTCTGAAACCTTAGAACTACGTGGTACGAAAGTTCAACGAGGTGAAGCTGGTAATCATAGGGCGCAAAGTTTTGTCGAACGAGCAAATAGAACACTAGCTGAGAGATTGTTTGGATATCAATATGCACAAGAGATGGTACTTACTTCGGAAGGATCAGATGCGCGCAGTAGAGAATGGGTATTGAGGCTTCCTGAAGTTATCAAGGCCATGAACGATGAAGTGACTAGGCTAACGGGTAAGGAGCCTTCGAATTCTGTAGTGGTACAGCAAGTCAACATCAAAACTCCTACGTATTCGCGCACTGTTGGATTGAAAGAAAAGCGGTTACCATTCGACGTTTTAGTTCGATATCTCTATGCGTCGGGCGAGTTGGAAGGTGGAGCTAAACGAGCGACTGATCCTGTATGGAGTTTACAGACATATATCATTTCACGTAGTTCGATATCTCCTAATCAGCCAGTCCTGTACTATATACCTGGAGAAGGATGCACCAAAGCGTGGATTCGTACGTGAAGAACTACAAGTGGTACCATCAAATACTGAACTACCTCCTAAAGGGATTCTAAGATAGCAATTCATCCATGAAATCATCATCCATAATTATGTCCCTATGCCCATAGGCTAATGTATTGATTCCGTTTGCTGAAATCCATCGCTTGGAGTCAAATGGTGATAGAGATACTTTATTCATATGAATACCATACATCCTATGACCTTCACTTCTAAGCATATCCATGCCATGGCGAAATACTTTCTTGTCTAGTAAGCACTCCTTATATTGCTCATGACGGATGTGATGCTTCACAACTGCTATCTTAGTGCCTTTGGCTTTCCTAATCTCATCACCATCTACTTTCAAGATCGAGTATAGCTTCGATCGTAGTCCTACATATTCAACAATTGGAACACCTTCACATTCGTCTTTCATTTTGCCAAGTACTTTCTTGTTGTCAATATTGTATGATGGGTGGTCCTTGCTGTAGTTGCTCGTATCGTATAGATGCTTACTAGTAGTCATGTCTGCATATATGTCTTCAGTTTCGATGTGTAGCAGTAGGCTGTCGGTATCTGTATATAATAGATTGCAGCGTTGTCCATACTGCTTATTGAGCTCATTATAGTAGAAGTCGTACATCAGATGTTTTGAAAGATCTAGAATCGACATTCCAACATATACTGGGCGGTTCAGATATAACTTACTTTTGTAGTTGTGTACGGCGGCTAAATCGTTGTCAAAGATTGTGGATCGAGCGTAACTAGGCTTATTCAATAAACGTTGCAGTTTAGCTCCTTCTGAAGATCGCACTAGTTTGACATCTACACGCTTACGTAGATTTTCCATTGTCTTGCCAAATACACTATTGTTCATCAACTTGTAGAGGTCTTGCTCAAAGGGACTCTTAGCTTGTTTTCGTAGCCCTGTGTTCATTCTTATATATGGCTCCATCCATGGTGATTGATCGAATCGAAGCGCCCTGTGGATCTCTTTCAAACGCATACCTAGAGATAGATATAGTTGCAGATTACGATAGTGTAGAACGTATCGTTTCCTACCAAATAGCGTAGGTACGAGCTTTTCCGTTTTCAAGGATCCGTTTCCTTTGTATAGCTCCTCGAATAGATCTGTTTGATACCCCGAGAACCAAGCCTTGTCTACTTGCATTCTTTCTGGAGCTAGTGGATAGTCGTTGTGTGTGTCGTGAAGCTCTCGAGGATACTCAAGGTCAACTTCTAGGATGTAACCTACATCAGAATCCATTTCGTGCTGGATGATTTGTTCTTCTGTTGGCATACACCACTCGAATCCTCCTGTTGGTAAATGTTGACTCATGGCCCATCCATAAAGATTGTTTGCATCAAGATATATTATATAGCTACTTGGCTTGTCTGGATCGAAGTCTGGTACGCTTTGATTATTTGCTTTAGCATAACGTTGAGAAACCATAGATACCCCACCACGTAGACCTTTCTCGATGAATAGATGCATGTCGTAGTCGGTTAGTAGTTCGAGTTCAACCTCGGTCTTCTTTAGTAAGGCATCCCACGAAAGTCCTGGGCTGGTATAGTAGTGAGCCGGGTCTAATCCATAGTTATGCATGCATGTAGTGCGAAAGGTCTCGAACACATCTGCTAAGAGAAGTACGTCGGTTTGTAGATATAGATCGTGGTAGTCACCTAATGTCTCACAATCGAATGCATTCCAAACTTCTAGAGCATGTTCGTAATCTCCATCAAATACATCCTCTATTTTCAACTTGCTATAGAATGCATCTTTCGGTGGAAGAGAGGTCTCAGCGAATCTATTCCAAGAATCCATGTACTCATATGGATAAACTCCTTTACGAGTCAATAGCTTGGCTCTCCATGAGAAGACGCAAGACTTGGATACCGGGCGACGCGTCGTTTGAAACGACGCGTTCTCCCGCTGAGTTTGGTCTCAAGCAAAGGCGCAAAGTGTGATAATCCGAATGAAATAAGGCTGGCTTGACATCAGAAATAATCGGATCTAGAAAAAGTATTTCCAATACCTGTCAGCGCTTAATTATTTGACCGGATAGAAGGTGTTAAATGTCTCTTAAGCTTGGAAGCTTGTGTAACAAGAGCCCATCTGGGCTTTCACTCGGGCCACATGAGATTGAAGATGAAATACACTTTCATTTGAAATCCTCTTAGTATCAAGTCGTGCTTTAATTCGACAGTGAGAACGTCGAAAAAACAGACTGGTCTATTAATCGCTTTTATGGCATGACTATGATAACGCAGGATTCGAACAACAGAATACTGGCACATTCAAGTGTATAAATGCAATACAATGACATATTCAGACTTTGAATTTGATTGAAAATAGATCAAAAACTCGGGGAAATGTCCGGCTAAAACTGTATGAATAAATGTGAAATGAAACATAAATTTCATAGCAAGAAAAAAAATTGTAATTCCTATAAATGAGAAAGCTCTTCTATTAATCCGCTTCTCATATACACAGACTGTTTCACAAAAAACATTTGCGCTTATCGACACAAGAATTCAGTTGACCTTTCAAATAATTTATTCTGAGGTACGCATACTCTAAATCAGATGTTAAATAAAGCGATATTTAGAAGGAAAAGTACATTAACAGACAAACTGAGAGGAAATTTATTCAAATCAAAAAGAGTTTACTTACAGTACTTATACGTAACTGACACCTTCGTGCACATATGCACTGAATCGGAATGAAAGTCGAAGCCTACCTCGAACTTAACTTTCAGCTAACCTGTTTCCTTTCATTCCACAATGAATAATAATCTCATAAAGTAAGCCCGTAGCTTTCAATAAATTTGCCAGTGTCTGAATGAAACAGCTAGATCTTTTCTAATTTCTCTCACGAGTCACGGCAGAAGACAGTCTCAAGCTACAAAACTTGAATTTTGATCCTCTTCACAGTAACGTAATTTAACGTCTCCGATCAATTCCTCTCTCTTTGCTGGCAGTTCATGCTTCTTGTTCGTGTACTTGCCCCACTGAGCCGTAACCACAAAACGAGCACAGCATTTCAAGGCATACACTGCGTACATCTGCTTAACTAATTAGATTTGTAAAAATCTTAGCGGATCATGTAAATATTCCGCTTGGCTCAAATATGAGGGTTTCTGCCGTCAAAGTTCATGTTTTGTTTCAGTTTTCCCCATATTAGCAGACTTGTATAATGTCTCGAGCTCTCCGAATCCAGTAGAAAGACTCTGGTTATTCTGTCGTAAAACATGGACCTGACCCAAATTTAGGTTGTATTGCATCATTGCCCACGATGGAATAGATTTCTGACAATGACTATTTGAAATTGATATCTCCTTGTCTCGCCTAGTCTGAGCTTTGAATTTTCTTATCTGAGCGCGCCTGAGGAAATCTAACCTTTGTTTGCGTGACCAGCATAGTGCAATCTGATTGGTTCGAATGTGACCTTTAACGCATGCGCAGAAGCCGTCTGACACGGACCAAAAAAAATAATAATAATAACGACTTGCATTTTAAGACTCGGCGCTGCCACAGGCAGCCCGAGTAATAATGTTATGCAGGAAACATAAGGAACAATATTTTTCAGCCTAGCAAAAGTTATAGAAACTGATCCCAATATAACGAATCCCGGTATAACAAAATCCCTGTTATAATGAATACAATTTAGACGTCCAGTGTGGAAATCTAGGTCTGAATATAATATTATAACGAATAAATATTATGTTGTTAGAAATTGTTAGAACGGGGTTTCGCCGGTTTATAACGAGCTAGCCTCCGATATATAGCGAACCTATTTTCCGATCCCTTGTCACTTCTCCACTGTAGAGTCCTTTAGTAGACTGTTTAGTGTGGTTTGTGAGGGAAAGGAATCGGCTATAGGCCATTTTGACGATGTTGCGCACGCATTGAAAACAAAAGCATGTGGCCCGCCAAAAACCAGAATGTGGCCCGCCAAAACTCAATGTTGCATGACAATCTTTTGTTTTCTTGATTGCATGTATATTGTTCTCAATGCGCGCGCAACATCGTCAAAATGGCCTATTTCCGTCGCACGTATAATTCCTAAAACGGCGAATCTGGCCACAACGAATCTGGCCACAACAAATTATTTCTATAAACAGTCCTTGATCAGTGTTTTTAAAATAGAGACATATATTGCACATTCGTAAGCATACAAAGTACCGGCCCGTAGCCAGACCAAAAACTTAACCGAGGCACTTTAGACTGACACTCGAAGAAACAACTTTTCCTTCGTAAATATGAATTTTTAACTGCCCCAGTACATTACAGTATGGCTTATATTAAACATGACATATATATAAAATTGACAAATATACGGCCATCGTTATCTATAAAGTCAATACGTTATGAACCAAGCCCGGTTACAATTTAAAATTTAAAATTATAGTGTGTTTTGGTCCAGATTGAGAGTTGCTTGTGACCCACGCCAAAGCCATATACACAATGGTGTTTGCATAATTCCTAACATGCCGTGAAACAGGAAACAGCGTGCAACAAACACCAACACAGGCCGCTCAGAATTTACCATAATAATTATGAATGAAACACCTATCTTCAGAATCAACCGGTAAAAAGTGTTTGTGTTCATAAAAGCATAAAGGTGTAGTATGACTAAGTGGGGTAATCAAATGAGCTCATTTGGAATTGTAATAACGACTGGAGAACACTGAAGTAAAGTAAAACTGGCTGTTTAACCCTTCTCACAAATAAATAAATAAATTTATTTGTTATAGCAGGCTAAGTATTACACCTTACAGCTTGTGCCGGGGGGACTGCTTTTACTCCTCACACACTCCCCACTACATTAACTGTTCAGGGGTCAAAAGTTAAACAGAGTTGTTTTATGGTGGCCGAAAGACGAAGAATTTGACAATGTTAAAACTGAAATGAGGGCCGAAATTAAATAAACCGAAATTTAATTTATGTACTAAAAAAACATTTAAGTGCAGTTGCTAACGTAAAACACCGGCACGTTGTAACAAAATAAGAATTTCGGCACATAAGTTGCCGGTCGAAACCAGTCGATATAGAAATATTCTTTACGACGAGTTTGTGATGGTAACAAAATTGGTGATGAATTTGAGTGTAACCATCATAAATTCATAAGGATGAGAGAGCAGTTTTTCTCAAATCCCTTTATAATATTAACGATAGTTTTCGTTTCTTCGATAATAAATCCTTATTTTTATATCTATTTTCAATGAATCTATTATGAAACATTCTTCAAAGTACTTTTATTAGATTTTGGAATTATCAAAAGAATTATTATAAGAAGTGTCGATGTTAAATTGTATTTGACTATATTTAGTATATGTTCTATTGTCATTTTGCCAATGTATCTGTAGATATATAAGGTTTAATAAAATTATTATATAGTGATTGGCGTTCATGAAGTACACAGTGTCTACGTAGACAAAAAAAATGTTAAAAAAGATTTGTCATAAAAGAAAAAGAAAATGATCAAAAACATTTTGAATTGTAAAACAGTCTAACCCTCACAGAGCCATGGGCGAGACACCTAGTGATTCTGTTGCTTTTCAGCACTTAGGAGGAGTGGACTATGTTACAGTTTCAAAAATTGTTAAAAAAAGATTTGTCATAAAAGAAAAAGAAAATGATCAAAAACATTTTGAATTGCAAAACAGTCTAAACCTCACAGAGCCATGGGCGAGACACCTTGTGATTCTGTTGCTTTTCAGCACTTAGGAGGAGTGGACTATGTTACAGTTTCAAAAATTGTTCAAAAATGATTTTTCATAAAAGAAAACAAATTATCAGACCAAAAACATTTTGAATTGTAAAACAGTCTAAACCTCACAGAGCCATGGGCGAGACACCTAGTGATTCTGTTGCTTTTCAGCACTTAGGAGGAGTGGACTATGTTACAGTTTCAAAAATTGTTAAAAAAAAAATTTCATAAAAGAAACTATGATCAGACCAAAAACATACTATATAATAATTATTGGTTCAAACCTTAGAGCCATAAGTGATAACTGCTAGCTAGTAATATAATTTTATTTATTTAAAGAAAACGATGGGAAGAATCCCCAGGTAATTGCCTTTCTTGCTGATATACAAACAATCAGTGCCAAAACATCAACTTCATTTTCGTTTTTTTCGTTTTTTTGCCTAAATTAGTCATAACCGTAAGCCCACAAAGGGACATAATTTTAGTTTTTTTCCTAGTAATTGTTGATTTCTAACCTGATCATAGCAGTATGTAAATTTAGAACTCTTATAAAATGAATATCATAACAGTAGCATACATTATCGTATATAAAAAACTCTGCATTTAGAGTAACATTTAAATTATCTGTGCATTTTTAGTATTTATTTATTTGTGCTCATTTATTTGCTTAAACCAACCTCTTTACTTTGGAGTTGGCAATGGAAAGTGTGTATCAGTACAGACTTAGCTAGCACTTTGCACCGATGTCTGCACATCGATCGACAAGGGGATCGGACAATCCCTATTGTCACTTGATCTTTGCCTATAACTGAATTAAAGCAGCAAAATAATGTTTGTTAAGATTAATTGGAAACGTTTAAATTTATCCGACCCCTACCTCCTTGTGTCACAGCTAATTGGAAATATTTCACCAAGAACAGTAATCATTTAGGACCAAACAAAAGTATACCGTTTCGTAATCTTATATATTTTTTAAATTGTGTTTTTTATAAATTCACACTTACCACAGAATGGGCGCCCATCCATCTTCAGATTGAATGATAAGTGCTGTGGTAGGTCTCTATATATGGAGTCTCATTTTCCGGACACACTAAACGACAGATGGGTTGATGGCGGAGTCAGAGTGGTTCAACGCAGTTGTGAACGGAGCTCGAGAAGTTCCTCAGCCGTGGAAGCCAACTGTGCTTCTAATACTTTGGCCTGTGTTTGCCAGTGCCTGATGGTCTCCTTAAGCTTCTTTGACTTTGGTAGAGACATCGAGTTCTAAGCCCAAGGCGGGAAATCCAAGGTGGTTGATCGCCCTCACGAGCCCTTGGAATTTGTCAGTTCGGATAAATGAGCATTTCTCTACATTCTTTGCAATGAGGAGATCAGGCACCAGTTCATAAGCCGATGACACGAAAACCTCGTCACTCGAGTGGTCTCTTCGTCTCGAACGTATTTAGCTTGATTTAGTATTTAGCTCGAATTGATAGCAAACTATGTATTTTCTTCGCTAAGATTTATCGCAAACACTCTATGTAAGAGAGCTGTTCTTGAAATCAGACGCGGTGGCGGACATTTTCATAACTCATGCTTCCGTTCTACTTCTAGCATGACTCCGTCTTCGAGTTTCGAATGAATGAATGAATATGAGTCCCGAGTTAAAATTTAGCGCCAAACTTGTAAATCCCCAAAACATGACCAAATAAAGTTTATAATCCAGTTAACTTCTTTGACTGGAAGACCAAATAAAGTATAATCCAGTTAACTTCTTTGACTGGCAGCCGAGGCCTTGTCTACCACATGTAGTCCAAAAATGGTTCGCAAATCGAAAATTTATATAAAAGCTCACCACATGCCTATCAAACATCTCTCTTTCGTACAGATTATACAACATAAAACTTTGTTTGCAGGATTTCAGTATTCCGTAAATGTAGCGCCTAGTGGTTTTGGGAACGGAATCGAAGCCGGACGGTTTGCCTTGAGATCGACCGAGAACCGGGGTAGAAGAGTTCAGTTGTACAATGGTTGTAGGGCGAAGCCGTCTATTTATTTGTCTGACATACATCTTTTGGAAGGATGTATAATACAAATCACGAGATTTGGCTACCTGTAGATCGACAAGATAGCGGGAAAGTAGTCTAAGCATCATGCATTTAAAGCCGAATAAACAACAAAAGGGCAACAATAATTCACAGAGTTCGAGTGTCACAGTATGTGCGTGTTTATTTTAAACTGTTTTGGACTCTCGCCAGCTTAGACAGTATGTAGGGCTTGTAATATGCCAACCTCGGGACACATTTATATATCTCAATCAATGAAACGGACGGTCCAGGATTTCCAATATTATATCTATGTATCATGACTGTTGAACGGGACCACTGCACGGTGCAGGCTTCGATTGCGGGACATTTTCCCCAGCGCTATAAAATATATAGTATCCGAGACAAACTATTAGCACACTGAATTGGGATTTTCGAGGCGGACTACACTCGCGGCAACTAGTAATAAGTATAATAAATAGGAATTGCTAGGGATTATTTCCCGCCATAAAAAGTACTGTGCGTCAACACTAGTGACGGGTAGCCACTGTCATGGCCTGCTTGCCGGCTCGACCGAACAAAATTACAGAAGAGCCGGCAAACAGGCTATCACTGTCATTGCACTGCGTGATCGTCGGAATCCTGTCATCTGGTCATTAGCTCCCGTCTTCTGCGGCAAGGGTAATGTGTTAATGTAATATACACGCGCTTGGAAAATAGGGCAGCAGCAATCCAATTAACGTAAGCGTCGCTAGCAACTACGGTTCCCTGTGGCGTGCAGGAAATCACCGCTTGCGTCTCCTCATGCTGGATTGGCTGTATGTTTTGCCATTTGTTGGAATGCGTCTGGTGACGAACCTGATACCAACTTTTCGAGAGAGAATGGTAAGAATTGAAAGCTATCAATGAATCGTAGGTTGCCAAGTGAGAATGATATGTATTTCTCCATATTATTTGGTATGCAAGAGATGTCGCCTTCTGTCTTGGAAATAGATTGCATCAATAGATGAGAATCATATCATCGTAGATTGTGGAATACAACTGGAATGGTAGGCGATAGACGTAGTTTGAGATTACATACCTTATGTGCCGCACCACGAAACTCACCAGTGATATGACAATGGTCTCGTACTCTATCTTTACCAAATAAAGGCTTCTGACAGATATGACAAATCCTTGCTTGATTGAAAGACCTCTGGTTTTCCCATGACATACGTAGTGGCTTGGCAACTGTGGCTTTGATCTTGGCCTCTTCATCTTGTATGCATCGTAGGAAGCGTTCGATGCCTCGATATAGTACAGGCGGTTCGCTATAACCATCAGAACGTATGACTACGTAGCAAAATCCACATGGAATATGTTCTTCTGTTTTAAATGTGTTCTTCGTTGGGTCTTGGGCACGTCCTTCGATCTTGGTGATTAAAGCCTCAAGATCTGCATATATAACATATGGAACTTTTAGTTGTTTATGTACGTTCTGAAATGATAGTTTGTTATTCTTATTGGTTGGCATTTCAATTCTAATGGCTCGGTCGTTGGTACCGTTGCACTCTGGGATGTGATTTGCAAGGAGATCTTTGGTAGTATATCCGTGTAAACATCGCTCACAGAAGTGCTTCCTATGTTCGTATTTCGTTTGATCGAATAGGAGTTTGTTGAAATCCTTGATATGGCAATAGTGTTGCTTACCACTATCTGGGCACTCTATTAGCAGTAGGTTAGCTCTTTCCGAATGGGTCTCCTTTGAGATATGATGCACGATCAGGTGCTTTTCCTTATTATCCCAACCAAAAACATTGATAGAGACTTCGTTCTGCCTTTCGAAGCGTGGTATTTGTGAGATTGGCGTTGGTTCATCCACCCCGTTGAAGTCAAACTCATCGTCCTCTTGATACTTTGATGTCCTTTCGGGATTTTGTTTGATCTTACACTTCCAAGCGCGCATCGACCAACGAAAACAACGGTTGTCATAATTCTTTACGTTGATCACGGCTTTCTTATTCGCGATTTCTGTACGTAGTGGTAAGTACGAATTTCCGCGTAGTGGTTGGTATCGGGCAATGTTTATCCATAGAATGTTGACTTTATCTATGACCCAGTTTGATCCTCGGCTGATCCACTTCTCGATGTAGTTATAGATCTGGGCATGTGCTTCTACTATTGCCCCACGGATTCCAGTATCGTTGGTTAAGGCGGCTTGCAAACTACGAAAGGTAGCTATCTCGTATACTGAACCCCCAGGTTTGTCGAGCCGGAGTGTTACGTTCAAAGCTAGCTGAACCTTAAGGCTATGGAGGTCTTGGAGCTCTTCCTTTATCTTTTCAGTAGTCTGCTTCCGCACGCCGGATAGGAAAGCAGCTGGATCCGCTCCTAGAGGATGATCATCTAAGACATCCATCTTCCATCCTCGTAAATAGCCTTTGATGGTCCTTGGTGCTTGGATGAATGTCAGTGCATGTTCAGCCATGGTGATATACCATATAGCAGGGTATCGAAATGCAATAACGCGTACTATGGCTATCGGTCTTATATACCTTATGCTATTGCTTCTCTAATAGAGGTGAAAAATGCAATAACGTGTACTATAGTAGTATACAAAGTAGCGGGTTATGGGGCAGCACCGATGAAAATTGTTGAAAATTGTTGAAATCCTATCACTGCACCACTTTCTAGCCCCGAAACCCCGACGTATTTGTTTGGACTTTGTTTACCACGAAATGCCCAAAATAGCAACGTCTAGGGTACTCGATAGACAATAAGTTGGGATTTTGGGCATTCGTGGTCGACAAATTCCAAACAAATGCGTCGAGGGTGAGGGGCTAGGAAATTGGTGCAGTGATAGGATTTCAACAACTTTCAACAATTTTCATCCGTGCTGCACCAGAACCGCTACTTTGTATACTACTTAGCTGGCCTTTCAGAGCTTTTTCTCTCTAGTTCTTAATTTTTTTTATTCATTCCAACAACTAGTTCTTTGAGCTCGCGAATTTCAGCCGAGATTTTGTCATCGCTAGATGCAGCTACTGCATTTACTGATCTGGATTTCCCCCCGGATTGGCTAGATTTACACGCTTTATGGGCGCTCTCCATTTGGTGTACAGTGCGAACTGCATCAGCGAGCGTTTCTGGCTGGCTCATAAATAAACTCTCCCTTATATCATCGCTTATCTCAACCCCTTGAATAAATCAATTAACATTTCTCACAAAAATCCACTGAATAACTCGAAATTATCCCACTTACTCTCACAGTTTGAGCTCGAATCCCACCGCTGGCACCAATGTGAAGTTTAGTTCTAAACATAACTTTATTTCGCGTTGTACGAACTACAAACACTAGCTCTAGCTCGAAGCTCTCTCACGGTGTCTTACACGAGTTTAAGGTCACCGTTTTCTAACTAAGGTCAATGTGACGTATTTCTGCCCGTACGCGCGGATGTTTCCGGTAATCTCTCACATCTCTTTATGAAATGGCTATAGATTATACCCCTGATTGCTGCATAGGCTGAGCTATGTTTACTGGGCAATAAAAAGACAAACACACAAGGTTTGCTATATATGGCTATAAGCAAAGGCCTATAGCCGGCAATGAGTTTTTAATAAAGAAATAATCTACAAGTATTTACAAGATTTGCTTCAAAGGTTTACCCCAGTGAAGGTGAGTGCAAACAAAACGCCAAAAGCATCATGATGAAATAAATGATGCTTCCCTACCACTAGCTTGCGTCAAATCCTGACTTTTCTCTGGTATAGTCCGTCTGCGAAGCAGCGACACAAACCGTGTTCTAGACCCCAGCAGCGTACCGTGATTTGAGCACACGTTCTGATTGGCTTTTAAAAATGCTCATTTCTTACACGTCTTCTGACTTGCCATTCAACTGTCACCAGCCTGTCGACATTCCATTCCCCATTTGTCTAGACCAATTACAGCGTAAATGTACAAATTAAATAAGCAACGACTCGCTTTTGTCGGCATTTTACACGAGCTCACTAATTCAGCCTAAAAATAAATGAGTTCTTCCAAAATATTTGTTATTTCTTGATAAAAGCTGAGAACAGAATATATACGAAGCTATTTGAACCGATTCTACATCCATATTTTTAAGTTTAGCCTCTATATTTCCACTAACGATTTCCTGCCAGACGAGTGTTCTGGCGAGAGTGGTTCTTGGATTCTGGGGAGACTAACAGGTGTGCTGATGTAACCAGCTGTTGGAGCTATCGCATGGCGTGACGATCCTAGTCATTTCAAAATAGCCAGTCAGAAGGCGTGTGAGAAAAAGCATTTTTAAAAGCCAATCAGAACGCGTACTCAAATCACGGTACGCTGCTGGGGGTCTAGAACAAGCTTTCCGTCGCTGGTTCGCAGACGACAATAACAAGGTTTTGTTCGGATGAAACGCAGGCTACCCCACCACAGGCAGTGCAGCAAGCAGAGAAAATGCTGATTAAATCATGAACAGCATAGCCCTTGCTAAACTGTTCAGCTATGTTCTTGTATTCTAACAGGTAAAACCAACAAAAGAAAGGAAACGTAAGACTGCTGCCTTTGCTAGACAGTCTTATAAATCCTTAATCAGCTCCCCCCGCAAGCTGTTGGAAATAACTCTTAAAACTAAATCTATTAAATTGAAAGTTAATTGAAAGAAAGATTAGACTGCTGCCCTTGCTAGCCAATCTTATCAAACCTTTAATTAAATTCATATTAAGTTGAAAGTTGATTACATAAATTTAAAAGAAAGATAAGACTGCTGCCCTTGCTAGACAATCGTATCAATCCTTTAATTAATTAAATATTAATTTGAAAGATAATTACACACATTAAAAGAAAGATAAGACTGCTGCCCTTGCAAGACAATCTCATCAATCCTTAATTAAATTAATATTAAAATGAAAGTTAATTACATACATTAAAAGAAAGACAAGACATACTAAACAAGAGGCCCTGAGTGGCCTTAACTCGGGCCACCTAGAAATAGGTTAATTAATACATGGAGTTCTAGCATATTTTTGTGTCATACACTGTACATGGTTTGTGCTAGGGGAGCAGGATAATTGATTCACTACTCCGAGTAGCATGGAACCTCTCGAGACCTGTATTCTGATTGCACCCATAATACTATACTTCTATGGTTTTTGTACTGCACTTTCTAATGGTTAGGGTGTTTTCTATTGCTGCGTAGGCCAATACTATCGCTTGTTTCGAATAGTTCCACCCAACCCCTTTCCTGCCGCCGAGAGAAACCTCTGCCTACGAAACGATTACATGTGCCACGGTATCTCGATTTCCATTGGCCGAGAAAAACGAGACGGTAAACATTGTAGCTTCATTGTAGATTTCAGATTGTCCATTTCCTATTGTTAACGGCAAGGGAAGGCGAAGTAGAGAAAATATAATACATTCCCATCTTTGAGGGTATAAATCAAAGCTTTCTTTAGGATAAATTAAGGTAGATTTATTGAACGGTAATTTCAAGGTCTTCTGTGCAGTTCGGCAAAACAAGAAGTCAAAGCCAGAGTTTGAAGCCCGTTCATATCAATCGTCTGCAAACAAAAAACTGCGTGGCGACATCAATATAAACGGCTGCGAAGCCCTAATTTATACTCTCCAGTTCTAGTTTCATGACAGTTCGGTTTATAGTTACGGCTTTCCACGACAAATCCTGCAATTCTTTTCACCGATCCAATTCGATTTTAATACCGACGGTAGTCTTATCCAGTTCTGTTTATGGGTATAATTCGTGGTCAGTTCTATCGTCTACCGTTCTGTTATTCTTTTGACGATTTTAACTTTTTCTTCTTGGTCTCATTATAAAGTTACATACAGTTCAATTTACGGACGATTTCATTTCCTATTCGAATTACAATCAAGGGACAAGTAAGATTTGTGTGCGTATATAAACACAAATATTTCAACCTCGCCAGTTCTGATTTCCGTTCGCGTTCAAAGACAAGGGTCAATCACTGCTCACTTCCAGGTTTTGTGACTCTTGAGTTGAAGTTTTAGTAAAGCTTGGCATTGGTTGACTGGTTTAGTCAAGACTTCCCAGTTGTATAATCTCAAGAGTATTTCAGGAGGGTACTTGGCGCGCGGTAAACAGCCAACATATTTGCAAACAATCAAAATCCCTCATTTGAACTCCTCACAGTGTGTGATGGTAATGAAGAGCATTTCAACAATATCAACACCGCAACACTGCAATCCTATGGCATTTAGATGCAGCAGTTCAGGCATTTTCTTTCCGTTTCCGTGGATTATTGGACCAAAACCATCGAAACCAAACCATCACTCCTCCTCCGGTCGGCCAGACTAGCTGACTGTACGATTGGATCGCCACATCCCTTTCGTAAATGTAAGAATTTTCCATCGAAAGCCCCTAAAAGTCATGTCAGCCCTAGAACAACTGAACATCTTGGTATTTCATTCGAACAAACCTTTGGTTTCAGTAAAATAATGTTTAAGAATGGCCCCGAATCTTCGCTGCATTGCTGGCTTGGCACACTATACACGCCTTTCATAATGGTCGCCTCCTAATTTGCATATGTGATTTTCCGTTTCGTTGTTTATCCACATTTATAGAAAATATGAACATTGCCATGTGAAAGAGCATGTCGACATTAGTGAACTTGTGAAAGTTGAGTGCTGTAGCTTAAAAAGCAATGAAGTTACAGCCAGTTGAAATTAGAGAGATTTGTATGAGAAAAACAACGGACGCCTTTCTAGCCTCGCTTTCATGTTTTTCTGCATTAGAAATGCTCGTAGCTCAACAGCAATTCTCCACATTGCTCTAAAACTCAAAACTATTACTAGTTTTAATGTGATCTTTCATGTGGTAGCATTGGTTTCCCTCTACAGATTTATCTTCCAAATTATGCAAATTAGGAGGCGGCCATTATGAAAGTCGTGTATAAGTATAAACCACGCTGAGACAGACCACAAACCAAGATCCGGCGGGTGTCGAATCTGATTGGTTGATCCTATCACGTGTTGGGAATCGAACAATGGGCTCCTGTGTAATCTGATTGGTTACTGGTGCCAAACAGCGACACAAAAAATAAAAAATAAAAAATAATAAACACTTGCGAATTCTGACTCGTGCCTCGGCCGAAGGCCTGGCCCGAGTAATAAATACAAAAACGTAATTTTGTGGTCTTCATGGCTCTGTCAACCATATAAGTAAACAAGGACTACATAAAATGTGATCGAACAAAGTATATATTGAGGATACTACGATATTTCGGCTGGCCAAACCAGCCTTCTTCAAGTAGATCTTACAAATGCAGAATATTTCACAATGTTATTAAGTATAACTATGAAAGTGATTTACACAATGTAATAGAGTACTGGTAAAGTGTGATGTCATGAATTTGCAAAATTCTGAATTTTAACTTTTGGTCCGTCGATATTGAAAGACCACTCAAAAGAATGTTGCACACCAAAAATGAGGCAAATTGGTTAAATGCCACTGTATTTCGACTCTGTTCTAAAAGTTTAGAACATATGGTATTTCGGTTGATTAGTGATTACATGTACCCAAAAGCTGAGGGAAGTTTTGTTGAAGTCCCAAGGCCGCAGGTCGAGGGACTTTTACTAAACTTCCCAAGGCTTGAGGGACATTTAATCACTAACCAATTAACCGACGGAAATACCATGCTATCATTTTGTAATATTACGGTTTACGAGGCTTGATGGACATTTAATCACTAATCAACCGAAATGCCATGCTATCAGTTTGAAATATTACGGTTTACGAGGCTTGAGGGACATTTAATCACTAATCAACCGAAATGCCATGCTATCAGTTTGTAATATTATGGCTTACGAAGCTTGAGGGACATTTAATCACTATTCAACCGAAATGCCATGCTATCAGTTTGTAATATTACGGTTTACGAGGCTTGAGGGACATTTCATCACTAATCAACCGAAATGCCATGCTATCAGTTTGTAATATTACGGTTTACGAGGCTTGAGGGACATTTAATCACTATTCAACCGAAATGCCATGCTATCAGTTTGTAATATTACGGTTTACGAGGCTTGAGGGACATTTAATCACTATTCAACCGAAATGCCATGCTATCAGTTTGTAATATTACGGTTTACGAGGCTTGAGGGACATTTAATCACTATTCAACCGAAATGCCATGCTATCAGTTTGTAATATTACGGTTTACGAGGCTTGAGGGACATTTAATCACTAATCAACCGAAATGCCATGCTATCAGTTTGTAATATTACGGTTTACAAGGCTTGAGGGACATTTAATCACTATTCAACCGAAATGCCATGCTATCAGTTTGTAATATTACGGTTTACGAGGCTCGAGGGACATTTAATCACTAATCAATCGAAATGCCATGCTATCAGTTTGTAATATTACAGTTTCTGAGGAAGCAAGAACGCTTTTAATTTGGCCGAGTCAACAAGTTCAAAATGAATAAATTAAATATTTTTGGGTTGCTATGAATACTCTTGGGAATCCGGTAATTGTTCACTTCATCTATTCGTTAGTTATTTTATTGAAATCTTTTGGGGTAGCTTGGCATTTATATAGGCCTAATAAAAATGTGGTGCGACGCATGCGCAATATTATTACTAGTTATCCCACATGTGTTAGACGTGAAAGAAGGATCAAGGTATTATTTTGAAAAGTTGGTAATCTTGCTATGGTAGGTGTACCGATGAATGAATATGACGTATCCATAAGCGAACTTGTGCATAAACATTACGTATGCCTATTAGTTACTGATCATACCTAATGCATAAACATTAGGTATGATTAATTACCTATCGTACCTAATGTTTATGCATGAGGTCCGATAAATAGCAGTGATCAGGGCATTTAGAGATTAAATGTCCCTCTCGGAACAATGAAAACCGTGATATTATTATATTAACGTTGTGACCAGGGACCTCACTCTGTATTCACAGTGCTGAGGTGCAACCTGATTTTCTAACAACATCACATACGCGACACGTAATTCTTAGTTTTGCTAATGCTCATCTCTGCTCAACACGTTGCCATGGACAAAATAGATGTTCGTTACGTTACATTTATGATTCTTACACGGTCGAAGAAGTATATTTCCGTCATGATAAATATAATTTGGTTGAGCGATTCTTGACGACTTTTACAAAACTTGTCCCAGTCCTTCCTCGGAAAACGAATGCCTTTTCTATAATATTTCCAACTGTGTGTAGAATATATCCGAGAAGAATACGGTGAACCCTCTTTCTCTCAAGATATTTCATCATTATGTGTCACCGTCGTGAAAGAACGATTTTACGACGGTCAAAACACTGTAGGTATAAGTATACTAGATTCTTGACTTGCACTATTAAAACAAAACAAGTATTTCCTTCATTTTTTCCTGCCAAAATGTTTTGCAGCCAATTGTATTTCCCCTAGTGCTACTAGTGCTTCACCAAGCTTCTTGTATGTTTGACTGAACCCTGAACTTTTCCAGAGGGCGAGCATTGCGTATCCTTTCTGTTGGATATTTACGTATTTTACATTATTGTTATCAATTCCTCTTATTTTGTTAGCTGCTACACCAAGTTGGGAACCGAAACGTTGCCAGTCTGGCAAGTCATCAGCCAAATCGTGTAGTTCAACGTCTTTTGGTTTACCTCGTCTCCATCTGATGACGGCATCAACTGCTAAATAAGAAATTAACCGTCATAAATACTGCGGTCAGCTGTGCCGGAACTAGTATATATCAGGGGGGAGGGGCAAGCCGTGAAATGAAACAAACAAATGAGCAAGAGAAACAGTTATTGCTTCGTCTATCCCCGCTGCGGCTGGGAATCGATTTCTGAACTCGGTGCAACGTGTAAGTTGAGATTTTTGGTATCTCGTCGTTGCTCTAAGGTCAACCTAAATTCTAACTCCCCTGGAATTATTAGATATTCCTAAACGACGTTGCCATGGTAACATTCTTGTCTCCAGACTTCTTCCATGGGGAAATAATGTTCCCTAATTTCTCCTTGTAATTAATTTTAAATTATGTTATCCTTGTTGCAAAATATTTTATCTTCATCACAAATATAAATAATAGGGTAGCTTACGTTTTGACAGCTTTCTTGCTTTTTTCTAAAACAAATTAGAAGTTCTACGAGAAATATCCATAAGGAACCAAAAGTTATTATATTTTCAATGCAAGTGGGCAAAAATTATTTAATAGCAGTTTTTCTCTTGTCGGCATCTTGAACTGTCTTTTTTTCTCGTCATTCCTTTATTTTCGTTTCTGTATTGTTGTAAAATTAGAATATTGTAGTGTAAATTGTAAGTATAATTATCTACTTTTATATTGTCTGTTCAAACCTTTCTGACACCCAACAATATATGTGTAAATATATTTAAAAAACTCATGAAGCGGTAAAAAAAAGGTACTACCGAAACCCGTAAACGCAAAGAACAGAACTTTATTTTCAAATTAGGCACTTTGGCACCTAACGGCATTAATGAACGCTTTTCGTTCATTTGATTCCATAATTCGCGTTTTCATTCATACGTAGATCAGCATGTTTCATTACTTTATTCATCGATATTGTATTGCAGCCATTAGCATTTCTATTGTTGGCGCAATCTCCTTTGATCCTAATTGATCCGAGTGCGTGTTTCCTTAAAGTGCCTATCACCCTTTTCCAATTTTTATAGCTTACGAACCTCCGAAAAGTTTTGAGTACTTCTGTGAAGAACGTTTTGGTTTTGAGTGAATACTTTATGTTCTACGCTTGTTTGAAATCGTGTAAATGTAACCTTCCCTGACCCATGACCGCGTAAGTAAAAGCCTGGGTCGATACCTGTATAGACGTCATCTTGACGTCATATAATTAATTCGGCTTTGCAATCATTTGAAGAAATACTTACTAACAACTCAAAAATTGTGTATATTTTCTATGCATCAATGTTGTTGTGATAAAAAGGCGCCATGGAGAATAATGCATTGATGAGATGACGTCTACCCAGGTTTGGACACGGTCATGGGTCAGGAAAGGTCACATTTAAACGATTTCAAACAAGCGTAGAACATAAAGTATTCACTTTAAAGCAAAACTTTCTTCACAGAAGTACTCAAAACCTGTCGGAGGTTCATAAGCTATTAAAATTACAAAAGGGTGATAGGCACTTTAATGGTAATCATGCACTCAACACTTTATAAACCGTCTTCCCACCCTTATCGATGTTAACGTTTACCTGACGGACACTGAACATCAGGACGCGAAGGAGGAGTCGTTTTACTGCTTTTCGGCAGCTACAACAAAAAACAGATTGTAAATTAGATATGCGAATAAAACGAAATGTTAAATCTCACTCACATGGCAGACTTGTAACAGCTTCAGACGATTTATTTCGCATCAACTCTTGTAACAGTATATGACAATACTAAGGCCTGGTTTTCACTAACGATTGTTAGTAGCTGAAGCGTAAGAAAGTTACGTTCTAGTGAAAATGAACATGACAAAAGCAGAAGCCGTAAGCCTCGCTTACATGTTATATCAATTTACATTGCTAACGGCCTGAGATTTAGCATTCTGATTGTTTATTCTGTTTATGGCCTACTTACAATGTCTCACTCACTAGGTTTGCCTTGTTTTCACTGGAACATAAGCCACGGAAGTAGATTAAGATAGCCTTCGGTTCTTTCCAGATGCTTCTGCTACAGTCGAACTTACGCTTTTGCTCATATCGCTGTTACGTTGATTTTCACTAGTACATAACGTTATTTATGCTCCCGCTTCTGATTCCGTTGCTCATAAACCAGACTTAAGAATAACTGCTTATTAACCGAGCGCGAGGTCTGTACGGAGAAATATCAGACCGAGCCGTTAGGAGAGTGGATGGTTTAGTAACTGGTCAGGATATACGAATAAAATAATCCAATTCTTCGTTTTCATGCGACACGAGAGTTCCTAAGGAGAGGAATCGCTCACTTAATTAATTCATGAAATGACCATATAAACTAGCGGTTTTAAAATGTACAAATTTGACAGCATTTGAGCGACGATGGTTGTTTAGTGTAGTGGTTGCGACGTTCGCCTTACGAGTAGGCGGCAGCGGGGTTCGAGTTCCAGAAAATATCTCAAATTTTTTTACCTCACCATTTTCTTGAGAAGTTTTTCTTGAGAACCGTAGCTCTAGGTTGGTAAGATCTTGTTTACTGACCGGTTAGGGTTTATATATTTTTCAGGGTTGGGTTTTAGTTAGTTTATATTGTCATTTCATAATAAATTAAGTGAGCGCTTCCTCTCCTTAGGAGTTAGTATGCCGCCATCTTGGTTAACGCTAGTAAAACCTGCCTCGTTCGCTATTCTTGTTAGTTTATCAACCAAGACAGCTGCTCATATAAAAAACAGTCCCGTTTAACCGGTCTCATTTCTCGCATGCCTTAAAAATCAAATAAACAAACAAACAGTAGAATAAAACAACAACAAACCTTCGACATATACAAACACCCCTTTTAGGCCTACCTTTTCTCCGCAGAATTCAAACCAGTGAGAGAACTTTGTCCTGTCAATAACTGGATCTTCCAATCTTGAGGGTATAGCACAGCAACTTACTTTTGTAGAACAAAGCTCATTTTCGGTGATGTAATGCATGCATTCATCCCGCCTGCAACCACGGACTTGATGGTTCTTGCAGGGTTCTGCCTTCTGAAGACACTCGAAGCAATGGACGCAAAACTTCGTTTTCACGTGACTCATCCAGGGGAATTCCTTGCACATCTTCTCAAGAGTGGATTTCAGGAACTCAAACACAGTGCGACAGAAATCACTGAAGGACTCGAATTGCTGATGATCTTTACCAGTTGATGTCTCGTCCTTGTCGACCCAAACGGTTATCGTGCTCATGTCCGACACAACAACTACAGAAAATTCCATGTTCATTCCAAGATCATCGCATCTGTGCATGATAAGAAAGAAACAGAAAAATGTAACTGCAAAATGTACAATACCATCTTATTTGATGTTAGGGATTCTAAGAGTCTTCAGGACGATTTCCTCATGCACCCATGATAAAGTCCTAATTTTAAAATACATGTAAAGTGAAACAATTTTCAGTTAGAGATCAACCTGTAAAACGCTGAATTTCTAACGGGACCTGAAACAACTGATCACAGCCAGGACCCGGCTAAACCACAGAACGAATTGGAATTTAGCGTGATGGTTTTTATGGAGAGTGAAAAACCGGAGGACCCGGAGAAAAACCCATTGGCTAAGCTGATAACTCTCGTGTGCAGTGGCCTTTAACACCAGCAACATCAACGTTGTTAAGTGAAGTTCAATGGAGAGAACAACGTGGGATAAGGCATATAATCAACTTGCTTACTTTGCAAGGTTGCTGAATAGTTTAGGTTTCTTGCAATCCCTCCAGGTCGTTGCACAGAAGTCTACCAAAAACACCACAAACCTTGGAAAGAAACCTAGAGGTAGATGACCACTGGTAAACTGCACAACAATCGGTGGCACTGCAGAGCTCATCTTCTGGAACAACACTTGAACCTCTTTAACTGCTGGGCTCTTCAACATCGACGGGACAAGGAACACGTCGGACTCTTTCCACTCACACACAAGACTGAACTTCTGCATGATAGACAGCAATGCTTTAACAGTCTGTTCGTTAGAGGCGATATCATTCCAGAGATGCTTCACCAAGGCCATGTCTAGGACGCCACTGGACTCAAGCTTTCTCCACAATCCATTGTATTCTTGGTTCCTTTTTACAATGGGAACAACAGTGATTACTTTAACAAACATGTCAAGAAGCCAAGTAGGCTTGATAATCACCATATTATCAAGTTCATGAGTATCGTCAAAGTGGATCACGACCTTCAAATCGTGGAGATAGTTCAGCAGTGTCTCAAACTCGTTAGATCCGGTTTCAACATTACATTTTTCTGCCAATTGTCTAGCGTCGTCTCTGTTGATCCACGATTCAGTACGAGAGGCAAGTTCTTTCTCGAACTTCAACCACCCAATAGGAATATCCTCTTGCAGTTGTGGGAGATCCGCCACAATCTGAAGTATACATTTTCTCAATCTTTCAATCTCTTCGTCTTCTTTCCCTTTGCCGGACTTTGTGTTGTCGACTGTGAAGATTCTCCAAACAAGATGTTTTCCAGAGGTCCTTTTTTCGTCAGTCAATGTTTGAAGTATTTCTGTCGTTATCAATTCTTTATTTATTCCTTTTTTGATTACCTCATCAACATGAGTACATGTCAGGAACACTGGTGGTAGTTTTATGCCGTCTGCTTCTCTTACTTGAGACTGTAACGTTGCAGACCTGTCTCCGCATATGGATTCTACACAGGAAAGCCAAAACTGCAAGTGGTTAATATTTGTCTGAGGACAATGTTCATCAACTGGGTACTCTTTCCCCCCGCATCCTACGGTAGACGTCGCTTCTGCATGAAGGTCATTCTCAAGGTTGTAGACAAGAACATAAACGGCTTTTGGTGACATAAACACGGGATGTATGTTATAGTAAGCTTGCTGTCCTGCGAAATCAAGTACAGTCAAGGCAATATCTTTTTCTTCATCATTTTGACCTTTGTTCTTCAGACGATGTTCAACTAATGCTGAGATATTATTGGGTACCTTTGTCTCATCTGGTTGCTCTTTGTTTTCAGGACGATCTTCCACTAATGGCCATGGTAAGATATTTCCGATTCTTTGTGACTCTTCATCATCTCCAATTTTTTTTGGTGTTTTGGGCGGGTTTGCAAGTACAGTTTGTTGCTCATACTCTTTCTTTTCTTTATCGGACCTACTTGGAATAGGATATATCTTCGTATCCTCGAGTTTTAAGTGCTCTGCCATCGTATCTGCAACACAACGTTCAAACAGAACTTTTTCTGAACAATCCATGGATTCCCAAGGTTGCACTTGAAGCTTTAAATACGATGGCTCAAGTTTTATTCCTTCAGTGCTATCTTCAGTTGGATCGAAATCCTCACCTATAAGTTAAAAGGAAATAAATAAATACCGGTTGACTTAAAACTGGAAGAACTTACGTTGGGTCAGATAACACAACATAAATTACTTTAAGACAGAATTGGGCGATTCAATGCAATGCCGGGAACACGATTACATAATTCGAAAAAAAAAAGATGTTTATAAGCATTCAGGTATAGATAAATATTTACACAATTACACAAAAGTGCACAGAAGACCAAGGATGGAAAAGAAACTAAGGAAGATTGGGCTAATAAGTGTTAAAGTAGACAAGCTCTAACGTGTTTAATGCTGATTGTTAAGGATATATTCAATCGATTCTCGATTCAACGCGACAGTGTAATTATTTACAGACGTTTTCTTGGCGCACATTTTACGTACATAGAAAATAACGCGACAGTAGAAACCACCTTAACCCTTAATTAAAGGGGCTGTGTCACGGTAAGTAAAATTCAACGCGACAGTGTAATTATTTACATACGTTTTCTTGGCGCACATTTTAGGTACATAGAAAATAACGCGACAGTAGAAACCACCTTAACCCTTAATTAAAGGGGCTGTGTCACGGTAAGACTTTACATTCGTTTTTCCGGGCCGGAAAGAGCTATTTCCACCGATTTTGATATGAACTAGCGAACATCTCGGCCATGTGGGATGCTTAAAATGAAAGCAAATATGCAAAAAAATGACTAACAAACAGTGTATATAAACAGTAACCAGGGAAAATATTGAAAATCCTTTCAATCAAGCATTGAGGGAGGGAAGTTTAACTGTTTGTATCCAATTAACAGCCACTAAACGAGCGATTACTCGATACATGCGCAGTACCATGACATAGCCCTTTAAATATCCGCTTCCACATGCAGCTAGACCGATCCAGCTTGTCTTTTTGTTGCCCCATTTCAGATATCTTTTTTTTAGTATAGAAATTTTGCATATGCTAAAAAAACACTTGAGGGTGAAGTCAGGTGCAACAAAAACGGTCTATTGTGAAAATTAAAAGCCTATGAAAATGTCTGTACGAGGTGAACAAAAGGAAACAATGAACGTGATGTTGAGAAACGACTCGTTTTGAGCTTTATCGTCTACTCGCGTGTATGCATAACAATATATTGTTTAAGCGAGACAAATCCAAACATGAGATTCTTGTCATAGAGCTGTTTTTGATCTAGTGTCGAAAACAACAAGTGAGTGCTTTGGTTTTGCTTAGCTTTCCTATTGGCTGAGAAAATGTTTTAGTCGAAGTCAACCAGTCAAATTCCAAACTAAAACCAATCACATTAACAACAACAACAATTTATTTCCACAACAAAATCATACGTCATACAACAATACACTAACCCGCAAATAGCAAAGCTAATCGAGGAGGGTTTAAGGTGTAACATACAGAACTTAAAAGCTACCTGAGTAAAGTAGGAAATAATATAAATAATTTGATAACGTGAAAATGTACAAGTGTAGAGGTAGGTAATAAATGATTTGTTAAACTACACTGATGTACAGGAATAAAGTTCGGTGGATATTGCGCTAGTTTACATATATAATCTGATAATAGTTCATTTGAGCAGGCATATATTCTATATTTTAGCCACAATCTTACACCAGTCCTCGAAAATGATTTGTATTGGATGTTTAGCCTTCAGTGCCGAGTGTAATTACCCAGGCCCCGCTAATGTGAGAAATACTTATTCCCCCTGAACTTCATTCCTGCGAATATCACACCAACATTTAATCTAGTTGGGTGAATTTACAGATAGGCTTTGTAGATTATGCTAGCATTTTTTTGAGCATTTTAGTGAGGCAAAAGCATCGAGCATAATGCTAGCATTATAGTAGAATTTTTCGCCCATTCACAAATACACATTTCCAGTCTGCTGTGTGAGGATTCCAGACCACGAATCATGAAGAATGAGTCAACTGTTACTTTATTTTATATTATATTTATTACTTTTATCATTGTTCATGCACAAACTCAGTATTAGCTACTGTAAAATATTTATATTATGTTTATTATAATGAAATTAACATTAAAATCTCATTCCCCAAGCATCCGATGAACAAAAGTGCTCATTATTTGTCAAACAAGCTTTGCTTTTGTATCAAATTCGGCAAAATAAATGAATTTGTGACGAGCATATTTTTAGCATTTTAGTGATTTTTTTTCTATGAAATACGTACCACTAGCATTTTAGTAAGAAAGTTGAGCATTAAGCATTTTAGTAGAACAAAAAACCATAATCTACAAAGCCCTATTTACATGTACAGAAGATAGGCTAGTTTTTATGCCTTTAACTATTTGCTAAATTTGTACATACAGTGTACCAAACATAATTAATTAATTATTCTATGATTATCGTTATTATTCAGGGTTGGAAACTGCAACCAATATGGCTGCAAATGCAACTATAATTTTTCGTTTTGTGACTAGAATTTTTCATCCAGTTGCAAAATTGCGACTGAATCACAAGTATAATGGGAACAGTTATGTTTCTTAATAATTTTGATTATATAAGAATGAGATTTGTAAATCGTACCTTACACTTCCATTGTTTGTTGCAAGCAAACAGGCGGCCAATTTAGAGCAGTGATACGTTATAAAGTATCGCGGGCACAGTATTATATAGTTACACTACTGAACTATCCACCAGTGATATTATTTTCTGCTCAAACTGTATTGCAGGCACAGTATTTTATGGTTACACTGCTGAACTATCCACCAGTGATATTATTTTCTGTTCAAACTGTATTGCGGGCACAGTATTTTATGGTTGCTGAACTATCCACCAGTGATATTATTTTCTATTCAAACTGTATTGCAGGCACAGTATGTTATGGTTACACTGCTGAACTATCCACCAGTGATATTATATTTTCTGTTCAAACTGTATTGCGGCCACAAGTTTTGTTGTAGTGCCGCTGGATCATTAAAAAATCACAAGAACGTTTGGACTAAACATTCGTAACTACACTGTAGTCACAACTTTTTTTGCAACTAAATTGTTTTATCTTGAGTCACAAAAATGCAACCAGACTTTATTTAATTTCTAGCCCTGTTAATTTAATATCATTATCCATTTTTCTTGTATTTGTAATTGACCCTTCGTCACACTTGTAAATTAATGACTATGTATAAGCCCCCTCGATGGACTTGCTGCTCTTATGGCAAATGGCGTTAATAAAGTAAATACATTAAAATATTAAAACAAAAATGTAACGAGCAAAAAAGTGTTTGAGTTCAGGGACTGGTCATCAAGTAAATGGGGACGGGGGTTGGCCATCAATTTTTCAAGTCATAAATGGGGGTGGGTCATGGATATTTTGCCACCACATTGAGGGTGGGTGACACTAAAATCTGCTTTGATTTTACACTTGAAAGGTATTAACAGTTATTTTATTTTGTTTTTACGAAACACAAATATTACATGAACTGATGTTGTATCTATTTTGGAGTCTGATTGATTATGAGATACATGTACATAACATCCAGCCTTTGAAAAATCGAATTTTATCACCCCCCCAAAGACCAGTCCTTCAATGACACCTGTTTGCCGATTTTTACTACCAGTACCACCCCTTAAGACCATTCAAGCTTGTTACAAGGAAAAATGACACAAACAAACCCATTTTTGGAATAATTGGCCATGTTTAAATTATTATGAACATTTTAAATTATGAACTCTTTAGTAAAACATCAAGTAAGGCAAGCTTATACAATACAGAGGCAGGAGCCCATAACTAGGAGAACCCAACTCAAATACTGGGCCTAGATTGTACAATGTATGTCACATCATTTTCACAAGTTAGGTTATTAGCATACTCAGTTTCCTGCTATTCTTGAATTGCAATTATTCCTAAGGGAATAAAATCAGAAAAGCAAAGCAGCCATGTTGGTTGCTATAACAAAAGTACAACAAACACAGCATCTTTTTTCCACCACTGGTGCAACCCACACCTCCTAGTTATGTGCTCCTGATGAAGGTCATATCCTGGATTTTATACTATCTATTGATGACAGAAATTGTTAAAAAAAAAAACACTTACCAGCAGAAGATTGGGATAAGTTGCCTCTAAGTTCGATGGCCAAACACATCTGCCCTGTTTCAGAAAGAGCCTTGCAAAATGCATCAAATGCCTTATCTTCTTTCGTGAAAAGAATTTCAATGATCTTGCTGACTTTTCCCGTTCTTGTACCTTGACGGTTGATATCTTGACGATCTGGTATGGTGAACACATCTGAACTATGAATATATGTTGATACATCTGGATTCATATGGTTTACCAATGTCACTGTTGCCTTTTGGATTGCCTTCTTGTGCAAGTCAGTCATGGGTACTGCAGCCATAATTTATTCTCATCTGTCATCCAGTGGAGTAAAGCAAAACATAAAGTAGCCTTAGTAAACATTATTGGTAGACTTGAGATGAAAAATAGGTCTAAAATAGAATGCATGTGAGCGTTTTGGGTTGATATAAGTATTGTTGATATCTATAGAGCAGTTTTTCAGTTGAGTGTAGTAAAACCAAAACCAATCACAGGAGGAAGTGACAACACAATGAGCCAATCATGAACTGATGTACAATGTAATTCACAATTGGTTTTACATTAACCAATCAATACTGTTGCTCAAACAAAACCTGATTGTGTGAACAGTGATTGCATTTCGTTTTAGTAGAACCTAATTGGCTGATATAACCGTAAAACATTTATCACAGCCATGCAACAGAAAAGCTAAGCAAACGCAAACGCAAAACCAAAGCAATCACTTGCTGCTTAATTTCGACACTCAATTGGAAACCGCTCTATTCACAAACTGAATTGTTTGGCCAAAATTTAGGGGGTGTTTACATGATACTGGATAAGTTTCATTCTGGAACAAAATCTCATTTTGATCTGCCTTTGCATGAGTCTTGATACGGATTCAAGTTTCATTTGAGCTGGTACTAGCCAGCAAATTTGCATAAAAACGTCAAACAAAAAGAGAACGATCTTGCAACAATGCTGACACACATGCACTACACGTCCCAGTCAACTCACAGCCACTCACCTACATGTAATACCAGAATCAATCTCATACATGTACTTCGTTTACATGATACTGGTAGAGAATGTGGTCATAATTCATTCTGGAACAACACTTTTGATCCGGTACGAGTACCTGAGTGACTCATTCCAGAATGACTCGATCCAGTACAACGTTTTGTACAGGTATCATGCATGTAAACATTATCACAAAAAGAGCTACATGTACAAGTGGGGACTGGAATGAACACGTACTGGAATGAAACTCGATCAGGTACATCATATAAATGCACCCTTATTTATAAGATCTTGCATGAAGATGATCACACCAGATATTCAATATCCAATAGTTTATTTCATTATTACATTTCATTATTACCATACGATAATTAGAAGCAAATAAACTTGTTCCAGCCTCTCCTTTTCTTTATACAAATCTGAAATTCAAAACAAACATTTCCCTTTCAGCAAAAAGTTTAGATTCAAGTCATACAAATGTACAACATGCATCTTCAGAGCCTGGTTGTTTGATTTATTAAATCCTGGAATACACATAAATTTGAACTTGTGAAAACTTTCTCATACAATTTCAACCCCTGATACACTGCCATTATAGATATTCTCTCAAAAGCCAAAATAATGTTGTGGTAGCATGTCTTTTCTCTAAATCATCATGAAAAGAGTCTGGTAGAGTTATGCTAGAAATACATTTGTATCACACTGCACAAGAATCATCAGACTGGTGACCAGTCGAGAACTCTACCAAAAATCTAAGAGGTCTACCATGCTCACACGTCCCACGGCTCAATACAAACCTTCAAGTTACCAAGGAAAAATACTGGCTAACGAGAAATCTGTAATATATCAGACGATATACTTAATCTAAAAAGTTTGGTACTCACCGTTTATCCAGGTAAAACAAACTCATGGTTTTCACAAGGGAAATCAAGCAGTAAAACTAAATAACAAACTTGGGCTCCATCTTCAATGCTTTGAGTTTGCCATGTTACATGTACGGCTAAAGTGAACAAGTTGCACCGTAAATACGTTGTCGGTAAGTGGTCGGTAAGTGGTCGGTAAGTGGTTGGTAAGTGGTTGGTCGGTAAGTGGTCGGTAAGTGGTCGGTAAGCTGTCGGTAAGTGGTTGGTAAGCTGTCGGTAAGCTGTCGGTAAGCTGTCGGTAAGCTGTCGGTAAGCTGTCGGTAAGCTGTCGGTAAGCTGTCGGTAAGCTGTCGGTAAGCTGTGGTTGACTCATTTGAACCAAAAATGCTTTATACCTTCTTAAGTTTCCAACGTTCTGGCAACGATAAACCGCTTCGATAACAGATAACAAATTAAAATATCCGCGGCACTCACTGTTGGGCCTCTCCTGTTGTGTCAAAAACCAGACAATCAGTCTGAAAGCGCATGAATCGTTATCTCATACTGGCTCAAGAATATTTTCAACCAAAATACGCTTAATAGTTTCCAAAGTTTCCAACATTGTGACAACGATAAACCCCTTCGATACAGTGCGATCTCACGGCAAATTAACAGATAACTACAGTATTGTGCTAAAGTCATGCAAACATATTACGACAAATTTCGCTCTTAATGTTCCTACGAATGCCAACGCGAATTCGAATTCATGACAAACAGTTTTACAAACGTACAGTAAGATGGTTTTGGTAAATACCCTGCGTGCCAGAGGCGCCAAAAAGTCAGGATTCTAAAATAATAGATTTGCCGCAGTTTGCCGCAGTTAAAGAACACGTGATATCACGTGGGAATCCAAGATGGCGCGGGTTCACTAATTTACGGAGTTGAATCGAATATGCTGCAAAGAAGAAAAGACAGATTATTGAGTACACTGTTTTCATCGATATCCAACTATCTACAACGTAGTAAGAATATATATGCTATTGACAAATTTCGTTCTAACATTGGAAAGCTACGTGATATCAAGAGCGTAGCGAGTATGAACGCACATACGCACACTTTGAGTTTGAGACGAAAATTCCCTATTTCTACTATCAGCTGGATTTTACTTTGAGACGAAAATTCCCTGTGGAAACCATTCGTCAAGTACTGTCGGTAAGCTGTCGGTAAGCTGTTGGTAAGTTGTCGGAAACTATTCGTCAAGTACTGTCGGTAAGCTGTCGGTAAGCTGTTGGTAAGCTGTCGGTAAGCTGTCGGTAAGCTGTCGGTAAGCTGTCGGTAAGCTGTTGGTACGCTGTTGGTACGCTGTCGGCCGACCACTTACCGACAACAAATTTACGGTGCAACTTGTTCACTTTAGCCTACATGTACAGTGTCCCTTTGGTCCAAATGAAGAGTCCTGAGGCTAACTTTAGAATAGCATGAATATTCTCAGAGATGTTTTGATATTTACTACATAGTGACATCACATAATTATATCACCATATACATGTAGCATACAGTATTAGCCCTTTCGTAAACTGTAAAAGGACTGGGACCAATTAAATTTAATTCAATTTAATAAAATTCATAACTAATTTTATATTATTTTTAAATGAATCCCATGTGGGGGATCATTAAAAAACCTTTTGAATTTGTTTAAAGCAAAACGTGGGAAACACCAAACTTTGTCAACTTCAAGTCCAAGTTAGAAAACAATAATAAAAAACTCATGAATACTTCATGAAGCAAAAACAAAGGAAATCACCAAGCGAGAAGCAATCTTTAAATGGGTAATAGTGAACAATCACGTACCAAAGTTGTTGTCGGTAGGTTGTCGGTAGATTGTCGGCAGATTGTCGGCCGACAACATGCCAACAACCTACCGACAACTACGTAAATTCCACCGACAACCTACCGACAACTGCAAGAAATCGGCCGACAATCTACCGACAAGTAATAAGCTTGTGTATCTTCTAAGACAAGATATTGACGAATTTACCGACACTTAAAACTTACCAACAAGTAATATGTGTATCTTCTAAGCTTGTTTTCAGACCCAAAAGTGAAGAGAAAATACAAGATATTGAAGTTTCAATGTTATGTTTCGTCTAGCATCTGTTGTTGAGCGCCATTTTGGGATCAGGTGTAGTTTACGTAAGTTTTTACCGACACTTAAAACTTACCAACAAGTAATATGTGTATCTTCTAAGCTTGTTTTCAGACCCAAAAGTGAAGAGAAAATTAATACAAGATATTGAAGTTTCAATGTTATGTTTCGTCTAGCATCTGTTGTTGAGCGCCATTTTGGGATCAGGTGTAGTTTACGACTTCACTTGACAAAGGAGTCGTAACACCGTGTAGTTTACGATTCTAAAGTTTACGACTCCTTTTTCAAAACAAGATCAACAGTTAGTTGAGACTTCTATTAACTTGTTGCAGGAAAAATATTAGTGGAATCACACTTAACAATGACTATTACATCGATATTTCAGGATATCTGGATGTCTACTTCGCCGAAGTAGACAGTTTTTTTTATTTCAAGACAGTTCCCTTGGTAACGCGCAGAACGGCCCGGCTCTTGTGACTGAGTGATTTCAGTCAAATAAACAGGGTTCTGCCAGGGTTCTTCATAGTGTGTCGATTAAGAATAGACAAACTTTGCATATAAAAAGGTTTACGACTCACCTCCGCATGAGAGTAAAAACACGAGGGAATAACTTATTAAATTATTATGTATCACTTCAGTTACATGTATTAAACAACTATTCTTTACTTATAAACTAAAAGTATGCATTAAAAAGTTATAATCGAAGCACACTTCTGTGGTTATTTTCAGCTTTTCTAAAGCTATTCAATTTTGCTCCATTGTATTTAGGACGTGTTAGATTTCACAGCGTCTCTGCTAATTAGCCAAATTCAATTGTTTATTGTTTATTTCTTCAGCTCCGTGATCTTCTTGCTGATCACATGGACCGTCCAAGATGTTCCCATCCCATGGCGTTTGGTCAACGCAAAAGTCTTCGGGACATATATAACTTGCGCTGTCACCGCTGCAAGACGATCGTTAGAAGCATTTTATAGAAGCTTTATAAGGCAGATTATTGACCAACAACCTACCGTCTAGTACCGACAGCACGCCAACAACCTACCGACAACTACGTAAATTCCACCGACAACCTACCGATACATTGCTTCATAATAAGTCTGAGGTTCTTTATCCTACCTCCACGTCTGATAAAGTCTTAGCAAACAGATTCGCTGACTTTTTCAGCGATAAAATCTCTACATTGCGCCTTTCCCTCGACAACGAATTGGCTGATAACACTGTTCGTCATACTGATTTACCAGTGTCCTGTAATGTTTCCCTGTCAAGCTTTAAGAATGTATCTATGAAGCAAGTGTCGGAGTTTATAGCGTCTTCTGCTGTTAAATCATGTGCATTAGATCCGGTACCTGCCTCAGTGCTCCTACAATGCATCCCTGCTTTGCTACCTGTCATAGTTAAGATAATTAATACTTCTATAGACACTGCAGTTATGGCGGATGATTTCAAGCTGGCCCTTTTGAAACCTCTGTTGAAGAAGCCGAAACTGGACATCGAAGAGTATGAAAATTTCAGGCCTATTTCAAATTTGATGTTCCTGTCAAAGCTCACGGAAAAGGTTGTAGCAGTGCAGCTGACTGACTATATTATATCCAATAACCTGGACGAAACATTTCAGTCAGCCTACAAACAGTTTCATAGTACTAAGACTGCTCTTATTAAAGTAACTAACGATATCCTTTATGAAATTGACAACAATCGTTCTGTAATACTGTTACTATTAGATTTATCGGCTGCATTCGATACTGTCGATCACACTATTTTATTGAACAGGTTAGCTTCTCGTTATGGTATAAGTGGCTTAGCCCTATCGTGGTTTACCTCTTACCTTAATAATAGATCTCAATTTGTTAGTATAAGAAGTCAAAGGTCCACAACTCGCCCTCTGACATGTGGAGTTCCTCAAGGGTCTGTTCTTGGCCCAACTTTATACCTACTTTATACTTCACCACTTGGTGATATTGTTCGGCGCTATAATATGAAATTTCATTTATACGCGGATGACATCCAGTTATATATGTCCTTCAACTCCCTTTGTAATGACGACCAAGTATCATCGGCTGGTCAAGTTGAAGCTTGTGTTGGAGAAATTTGTAACTGGATGTTATCCAATAAGCTTAAGTTAAATAGTGATAAAACGGAACTGCTTGTGATTAGCTCTAAATACCGCTCTCGTCCAATTTTTAGTACATTAACAGTAGGAAATTGTAGTGTACAGCCATCGGCTGCCGCAAGGAATATAGGAGTAGTTTTTGATAGTTGTCTGTCAATGGAAATGCAAGTTAAATCAGTTTGTAAGTCTGCACTATACCATCTTAGGAAAATCAGTAAGATTCGAAATTATCTGTCAGAGGAATCAACAGAGAAGCTTGTCCACGCCTTCATTACATGTAGGCTTGACAACTGCAATTCTGTACTTTATGGGTTGCCTAAAAGCCTAATCCAAAGGCTTCAGCGCGTTCAGAACTGCGCGGCTCGGCTTGTTACTCGCAATTCTAAATTTAGCCATATAACGCCAGTCCTTAAAGATCTACACTGGCTGCCAGTAGAGAAACGAATAATTTTTAAACTTCTTCTCATTACCTACAAGGCTCTCAATGGCTTAGCGCCATCATATATTAATGATATGCTTCATACTTATGTGCCCAATCGCAACTTAAGGTCTGCTAGAAAGTACCTATTAATTGTTCCACCCTCAAATCTGAGGACATATGGGGACAGATCTTTTTCCGTTGCTGCCCCAAAACTTTGGAATGGTCTTCCACTGGACCTTAGATGTAGTTCTACTGTAAATATTTTTAAATCTCATCTAAAGACTCATATTTTTAGGGAAACGTATTTGTAAATATTTTTTCTTTTGTTTTTAATGTATTTTAACGATCTTTGTATTTAGTTTTTAATTTTTCAACATTGTAAAGCGCCATAGATCATTTAATGGATATGGCGCTATATAAGTACACTATTATTATTATTATTATTATTATTATAACCATATGAAATCGGCCGACAATCTACCAACAACCTACCGACAACCCACCGACAACCTACCGACAGGTTTTGCGCCGACAACCTGCCAACAACCTACCGACAATCTACCAACAGCCTACCGACAGCCTACCGACAGCCTACCGACAACCTACCGACAACCTACCGACAACCTACCGACAACCTACGGACCAAAATTTGGTACGTGATTGTTCACTATTACCCTTTAAATGTGATAAAGATTTCATCCTAATTTACATGAACTTTAACTTGGATTTTCTCCGCCAAAATAGGTTGTATTGCCAAAATAACTGAATTGCATGACTCTATAAATCTAGACGTTTTTTAAGCCGTTTAAAAAACTTGCAGCACATGTTTTATTAGGTCTAAAACTCTTGGGCTGCGCCCTCAAGTTTTAAACCTGATAAAATACTGCTGCTCGTTTATTAAACATTTATCTCACCACCACACAGTGCCGTTTTGGACCTTATAGCGATACTTACTGTTTGTAAACACTGTCATTTATATATTTGCATATATAATGTGGTTGGCAAAAAAACGCATGTGTTTGTATGACTTGTATGGCATCTACATGTAGCGATTTGGGCCTCACGAAATACATCTAAAGTCTCAATTCTGCTTCCATATCCTAATTCTTTTATAAGACTTACTTTTAAGTTAAGAGCATATATATAAGCTTTGATGAAAGGGCTTGCTTGCGTTTTGGAAGAACAAGAACGTAATTTGTTGATGAATAAGCACCAACCTGTGATATTTTATAAGCAACTGCATGACTGCACCACAGAATATAACAAATGTGGCGTGACTGGCCTGTGTGACTTCACAGTAAGTATCGCTATATATTGCCTTTAAAATATTACTCCAAATACAATCAACAATTAATGATCCTGCAGTACATGTACATATGTGTACATTCAGTCACAGGCAGCCCAAGCTCTGTATTTGAACTGTATGACCACTTTTGTTTATATCAAGCCATTATTTCACTTAATTCTCAGATAAAGAAAATAAACTTACATGTACCTTAAGAGTTTGCTGTTCCCCTGTTGTTTCTCTGAGGTCAAGAAATGGCAGAGAAGAGACAAACCCAAAGTGAGAGATATGCCCCATAACCGCCATTTCTAGACCCCAGAGAACAACGACAAACTCTTAAGAGGGCATCCATGCGGTGAAAACCATGCACCCTGAAAAAATGAGTCTACATGGTACATCTCAGATTTTGTTCATATTTTGCACATATGTTACTATTGGCCTGGCATTAGACTTGGTACAATATTTTGGAAAAATTCCAAAAACTGTAAGAGATATGGGGGTCAGTACGAACTGCCTCGGTTTGAGGGGTATTTCCACTATGTATTTTTAGTCATGTTTACAGAATATTTTTGAAAAAACCATATAAGCTATATACACAAAACGTTTCTACAGCATAAACACGACCAATTGCAATTTAATTATGATATAAGTGGCAAAAAATATTCAGTATTCAAGGAGTAAGGCTTTCATGTACAAGTGACTTCCGAAATTATTTTTCAAAAAGTCAAATTTTAGGGTAAAATGACATTCGAATACTATCGATGCGGCGAAATTGTAGAAGATGAGAGAGTTATTATTTTGTTGATCAGTCATTTGGAAATACAACTGGGGACTAAAAAGTTTGTAAAGTTTATTCAGCTTAGGAGCAGTGAGGCCAAAGTAACATACTCCCAACGCCCGGGTCCAACGTAAATAAACAATCAACGCCAGATGCAAGCTGTATCGTGTGCAGAATAACGGGACAAATAACGGACAGGAACGAGAAACATAGCCCTAAAATAACTGGGTGATAAATTTATTTGTCACTTATGCCTATGGTTTTGCAATAAACAACAACTAATTAACAATCAACTTCAAAATATTAAGAGAAATTAGTAATACGAAGGATGAATCAGCGATAAATGCATACCTGATTCTAGCCTTATTTGTGCTCTCCTCCCCAGCTCTGTCATGGTCTCGAAGCCACAACTTACGATAATTATCTTCTTGTCGATTTTACACCGAAAGAACATTTACCCATTATAGTTTATACAGATGGCTTTGTAGCATCCGCCATTTTATTTAGGACTAGAACCCAGTCTGCTGTTGTGCACCACAGGTAGCCCGAACACAGATGTGTACATTCCATGTGGAATATTGGAAGAAAAAACTCTCTACCGTTGAATCAGCCTTTCCTTTCTTGTCTATTTATATATATATATTGCTGATCAGATCCCTACACGCTAGGAGATCCGGTGTTTTATCATTTCGTCTGTGGTGCCCAACATATATACCAGAGTGGGTAATTTATATTGAAATATTTATGAATCTCATGAAACAGAACTGAAAATAATCATAATTCACTACTTAATACATATACATAATTTTGTTTGCAAAACTTTATTTTTTTTCAAACTGATTATAGGTTAAAATTACCCATGATGCACCTGATATATGTAACTGTTATGGGGTCAAATGTTTGCATACATTCATACACAAGGTCACAACAATGAATTATAAATGATTTCTAACATCCCGTGCATATATCCTGTATATTCACACGACCCACATACGGCCATCCCAATAAAATGTTCCGTTTCCAATCGCTAGACCGACCCAATTTTTTTTGGAAAAGTTAACAAAAATACAAAGCTGGACATTGACCCAATTTTTGGGAAAAGTTAAAAAAAAAAAAATTGAAGAACATACTTTCAACTACACCTCTTTTCCTAGCTCTCTACGTATTTGCATTTTATTGGGATGGCCTAATCAGCTGTGTCGGTGCCGAACTGGAGCGCAGTGCCATCCTGGAAAGCGAAGTTCAGAAATGTCTGACGTATGTTGCTATTGCTACAAACTATCACTGCATGAAATGGCTTGTATAATGAGGTATCCTGAATCCGTATACACCTCGTGTACGGACCGGTATACTGACGTATACTGATATTGATGTATACGGACTGTATAATGACCAGTATACATCTGATTCATTATACGCTGTGTACGAGTTACCGTATACGGACCGGTATACTGACGTGTACTGATCTTGATGTATACGGACTGTATAATGACCAGTATACATCTGATTCATAATACGCTGTATACGAGTTACCGTACACAAAGTGTGCTGTTCACAGGAGTCATTTTTCACGTCTTCAACAATTTACAAACTGACAAGTACAAGAGAATATATATAGCTCAATTATTTCTATAAATCACGGATAGACTTGTTTTATACGTCTCAAGTAAACTACACTCGTATTCAATATCGTTAATTGTCTTTATTATCCTTCAAATATTTTCTTGACACTCAAATTGGGAAATGTGATGTGTTAACATTAAAATATATCAATATGCACGCAACATTGTTGTTTTCCGTTTATTTTATTAATGGAACACTTCTCTAACCGTCTTCAAATATTATGCATGGCCATGGGTCTTAACGATCCTTTCTGGGATTTTACACAGTCAGGCTGAGAAACTTTATACCGGCCCTGTGTTTACGCATCTTTATGCTTCCGTCAATCTATGTAAAGATAGCACATGACTCTACTTTTAGCTTCCAAGTAAATCTGCATAAAGATAGCAACTTATTTACTTTACGCATCTTTACGCTTACGTAAATCTACGTAAAGATGGCAACCAACTTTACGCAACTTTACGTATTCAATAAAGAAGCGCAAAGTTGTCATTTCATGCTATGATAGTATTCTTTGACTGTGTGGTCTTCATTTCCCTGTATAAATAACGTTTGTGCCTCGAACTGAACCTCAGAATACCAGTAACCTAGTTCCCCCATATTCATGAACAATCTTGGCCGCCGCGTGGGAAAGGTTTATTCACGATCAAACTTAAATAAGTTCAACTCCGGTTAGTAAAAGAACTCAAGCACGCCATTTTAAACCTCACAGTTTATTTAAAAAGTTGTTTCGCATCGCGAACATATATCATCGAAAGTATTCACCAGCTACTTTAAACAAGGTATCTTTTTCACTTCACTGTGCGAGCTCCGTAGAAAACGAGCTGATGTTGATTACTATGATTTTTCTTAAATCGCCAGCTGCGTGCCGTCAATTAACTTGTTGTTTGTGAAGGATATCTATACAAAAGTAACACCAAACTAAAGCTCCGGCTTAACAATTCAACGGGTTTATTTCAGTTCGAGATAGAGAGAGATTCGAAATAACCGAGTTCGGAAAATATGGACGAATTCTAGCCGTTTTTACAATAAGTTTTCGCCCAACGGTATTCACGAGTTGGGGAATAATCAGAGTCTGGGCCGCCTGTGGTTCTTGTATGGACCACAATGCAATACGAAACATGCAAGTTTGCGTCCGCCATTTTGTCATCTTGAAGAATTGCTGTTATCTTGGAGTACTTACAATATCTGTGCAGATGACTTCAAGGACAAAGCAAAACAGACTCCAAACAACTCTGAACATCAGAAGAATATCCAGGTAAGATTATATACGAATTTGAAGGTCCAATTTGTGTGGTTTAGCCGACAAATATGAATTTTACTCTAGTTAGAAATTATCACACCCATACCGGCTTCGAATTCGCCTCAATCCTCATACGGTCATGTTGTTCACTAAGAAGACTTAGTTTCAATACGGAATCTTTCATAGAAAACTAATACTTCATCTGTTATTGTCAATGAATCATTCGTGGATTTTTCCTCGAGTTTATTTAGAGTGATTGTTTTAGAAGAAGTTTCTAGCGGACCAAAATAATTTAGACCGACAAGCACGTGCACGTTTCATTTACGCCGGCAGAGCTTCTTACAAAACTACATAAATAACACCGTAAGATAGAAGATAAATACAATGTGAATGTCCTGGTATGCTTTTTAAACTTTTTCGATAGAGGATGGCAATGATTAAAGTGCATTACAAAATTGATTTCGATTACAGTGAACCGATTTCAAGCCCAAAATCAATAATTTTCATCCACTCGAATCTTTGCCATCCTTCATCAAAATTGTCCCACATTTTCTCCAGTATACCTGGAAAGCATACTCTGCTAATCTGAGCAGTTATTTTTGTCTTTCATCATGATAAAATTTGTCATTTGTTGGCAGTGAGGTCTCACTATATTCCAGGCAGAGGTGGGCCTGGGAAATGCACATGTACATATTACATTGTATGTCAGTCTTGTGAGATATTAGAGCTGAGCAGTCCCAGCAGAGTGGCAGTAACAGTCATAACACTGCTTCATTGCAACATACCCATTCATTAGTGGACTTCAAAAATGAATTCAGTACATTTTATTTGGTCTAGATTTTGGCTAGTTCAACTAATCAATATTAATTGTATCAGCAATGTTATTGTCTTTGGCAAGGATGTGGCTATTGTGTGTAGTTGCTATTATGACTGTTGCAAGATCTTTGAGCTGAGCTGCTGCAGTAAAGTGACCACTTTTTTGTGAGATCTTAGAGCTGAGCAGTCCCAGCAGAGTGGCAGTAACAGTCATAACACTGCTTCATTGCAACATACCCATTCATTAGTGGACTTCAAAAAATGAATTCAGTACGTTGTATTTGGTCTAGATTTTGGCTAGTTCAACTAATCAATATTAATTGTATCGGCAATGTTATTGTCTTTGGCAAGGATGTGGCTATTGTGTGTAGTTGCTATTATGACTGTTGCAAGATCTTTGAGCTGAGCTGCTGCAGTAAAGTGACCACTTTCTTGTGAGATCTTAGAGCTGAGCAGTCCCAGCAGAGTGGCAGTAACAGTCATAACACTGCTTCATTGCAACATACCCATTCATTAGTGGACTTCAAAAATGAATTCAGTACATTGTATTTGGTCTAGATTTTGGCTAGTTCAACTAATCAATATTAATTGTATCGGCAATGTTATTGTCTTTGGCAAGGATGTGGCTATTGTGTGTAGTTGCTATTATGACTGTTGCAAGATCTTTGAGCTGAGCTGCTGCAGTAAAGTGACCACTTTCTTGTGAGATCTTAGAGCTGAGCAGTCCCAGCAGAGTGGCAGTAACAGTCATAACACTGCTTCATTGCAACATACCCATTCATTAGTGGACTTCAAAAATGAATTCAGTACATTGTATTTGGTCTAGATTTTGGCTAGTTCAACTAATCAATATTAATTGTATCAGCAATGTTATTGTCTTTGGCAAGGATGTGGCTATTGTGTGTAGTTGCTATTATGACTGTTGCAAGATCTTTGAGCTGGGCTGCTGCAGTAAAGTGACTACTTTCTTGTGAGATCTTAGAGCTGAGCAGTCTAACAGTCAACACTGTTGCAGTAAAGTGACCACTTACTTGTAAGATCGTATAGAGCAGATATATTAGTGTATATATACATTTAATTTCTTACATATTTATTCGAAATACATGCCGGGATATTAAGCAACTGTGCAGGTGTTTGCTACTGGATGGGGTAGGCATTTTGTTTTTCTCAGTTTTGGGATATGATTTTTGACCATTCAATCTTTAATCTGTGTGGTCTTTAAATCTCAAAATTACGAGATTTCGTATTTGTTTGAATGTGCTTTGGTAAAATATGTGGGGTACATGAACAATTTTAAACTACTGTTTGGATACGAATATGCCAGGTTAATATATGTCGCATCAGTCCTTAGTCATACTCGAGCATACCGCAGAATATGCGAGGTTGGCGTACTTGAAAACTCGTGAAAATTCACACGGATATTGATCACTGTTTTCGGGTTCATAAATCAGAGAAGCACTTTATTTATTTTGAATGTATTTAAGTTTTGAGTAACGAATATGCCAGGTTAATCGCATCAGTCCTTGATCATACTCAAGCATACAGAGTACATGAGGTTGGCGTACTTGAAAATCCTCGAATGATTTCTTACATGGCGTAATCTTACGTATTCACTACGAATATACCAGCAGTATCTCGCGTGTAATGTGTGACTTGCATACTCAAGAAAACGTGAAGTCCGTAGTAGATATTCGGAACCCGAATATCCCCGAATATTTTACATTTTATGCAGTGAAATCTCTTATGCTTACACCTCCGTTTCGGCTTCCATCACTAGTGAAAAGCAGTCTTTAATTATTTACACTTGCCAGCAGTGAATAGTTTAAAATTTATTTTTTACAAAAATTAGTTGGCATATTACATGGTTCAAGATCGGCTTGGAGCACAGGAACAAATTCTTGGAAATCCTTGGATTTTCTGTCGAAATCTTCTCAGCCACATTTGTCTCTTTGTCAAACCTGGAAGCCGATGATAACTGTAATTAGAGTAGCCTGATTTTCAGACGGTCGAGGTTGTCCGCTCACTTCCTCCCACCTCCCCGTCTGATGGACTTTGACAGAAACCGTGTTCTGGTCATTGTTTCATTTAGACCAATCAGAGTGAAGGTTTCATTTTTAGAGAACTGAGGTATGCATGGAATGTCTAGTGCAGCCTGCATGAAGGTGAAGCCAAATGGTGGACGATACAAACGGACTTGATATGGCTTTGGAGAAAGCGTGCGAAACTTTCGACATTTCTGAATTATTTCCCGACATGTTGTCCTCAGACATGTACCGGGAAAATCTGATAGGAAGCGCTATTGATATCGCGATGTTTATGAATCTACTAGCTACAGGCTTTGGAAAATCATTAATCTTCCTCGACCGCTTTGTACATGTATGCCGTATTAAAATGTAATGTCTCCTAGAATGTTGGCATTTAGAAGACCAAATATTTCATTAGTGAAATGTAATGATTTTTTTACAGCAGTGAACACACATACTGAGTATGTCATGGTAATAGTTTCAAGACATTTGGACAATTATTTATGTTTGCAAAATTTTAAACACACTTTATTTTTGACAATTTTGCTGTCCTAAAAGCTGAAATATCTTAGCTTTTTTGCCTTAAGAAGACTAAATCTTTCATGGAATGGCATGACATTTTTACAGGAGTGAACACATAAATTATTATAGTGAATATGTCATGGTAAAAGTTGGATTACATTTGCCTAAATATTTACATGTATGTTATCAGAATTTTGAACAGTCTTGATTTTGACAAATTGTAAAGTACAACAAATCCGGTAGTTAGATCGGTGTTGTGACCATGCGCTTGAAATACTGTACGAAAAATCCTATTTAAAAAGTTCTTGCTGCCCAAAAAACCGTAGCAGCTCAAACAGGATATGGTTAGGGTTACATGTAGTTCTGACGAGCTGTACTAGAAGGCTACATAATTTCTCCTCACGATTCTCTACCTGGTCGTCACCAGCTGTGATGGCCAAGGTCCTTCCGGGAAACGAGGGGTAATATTGCCTTTCGCTGTTTGGGAAATAATTCAGAAATGCTGAAAGTTTCGCACGCTTTCTCTAAAGCCATATCAAGTCCATTTGTATCGTCCGCCATTTGGCTTGTCCTTCATGCAGGCTCCACTGGAAATGATGTCAGGAACACGGTTTCTGCCAAAGTCCATCAGACGGGGAGGTGGGAGGAAGTGAGCGGACGACCTCGACCATCTGAAAATCAGGCTATCATTAGAGTAGCTGAAAGCCATAATTATGATAAACCAAATTACTTTCTTCTGTCATTCTGAAAGTAAACTTTCTTCTCGTATGTGACGTCGTACCTTCTCATATACTTCACTGACAACACATTCTGAGCCGCCAGTCAAAGCTGAAAATTCTGTGTTTAAAATATTATTTTTTTGGAGGGGGGGATTTACACACTGTGCAAAAACTACATTGAAATGTTGTTTTAATATACTTAAAGTGCCCCTCAACCCTTTTGCAATTTCTATATATATGAAACTTTGAAAGGTTTTGAGTACTTCTGCAAAGAAATTTTTGGCTTGCAGAGGATACTCTATGTTCTAGGCTTGTTTGAAATGGTGAAAATGTGACCTCTCCTGACCCATTACTGTGTAAGAAAAAGCCTGGGTCGATTCCCTATCTTACGTAATCCAATTAATTCGACTTTGCAATAACTTGAATAAATATTTTGCATTTTGTCTAAAATAGGTGTTTTCTTTACTAAAATCTCACAGACTGTGTATATTCTCTATATATCGATGCTGTTGTGATAGAAAGGCGTCATGGACAATAATGCATTAATTAATGAGGTGACGTAAGATAGGGAATCGACCCAGGCTTTTTCTTACACGGTAATGGGTCAGGAGAGGTCACATTTTCACCATTTCAAACAAGCCTAGAACATAGAGTATCCTCTGTAAGCCAAACATTTCTTCGCAGAAGTACTCAAAACCTTTCAAAGTTTCATTTATATAAAAAATTGCAAAATTGAGGAGCACTTTAAAGATTTTATTCAAAAACAGTTGATTTTATGGTCCAGTTCCCCTTTAAATGATTTCAGTGATTCAATTTGCCTACACTCAGGAAACCTTTAATCGTATTTCTCAACTGTGCTTGTGGTGGCTTGTGACGTTACTGAACCAGAACACTCTCTCAACATGGCAGATGTGAATTTCGATACTGAAAGTGAAGTGCAGTAAAGCGACTTTTTCTTGACATTTAGTGTACAAGTCTCTAGTTTAGGATTTCATGGTTAAAATCCAATTTAATATTACCCTTTTGTACCATATTTTGAAGCTTCAGAGTCCAAAGGAGGCGAGAAAATGCAGATAGAAATCGTACAGGCATGTTTTTTTATTACCAAACTAAGTTTAGTATTAGTATCTAGTTAAGCAAATGTTTTCAGTGCATACCAAATGTTGTGCTCGTATTCTGGTTGAAGAAATATACTAAAGACGACCTCTTTAAAGAACTATATATTGACTCGTAATAATTAATTATATTGTGTTGTTGATACTCAATTGAGCCACCAAACTGCACAGAGCAAACAGGAACTTTATATACTGCGTCAGCTACATGTACATGTAAGTTTTCCCTTATCCGAGTATGTAAGCTAAACATGATATAGTTAGATGACAAGTCTAACACCACATCTCAGATAAGGGAAAAACTTAGCTGATGCAGTGTATAAATGTCCTGTTTGGTTCAGCACTGTTTGGCAGCTCAGTTCGGTTCAATTCAGTATCAACAACATACTGTAATTAATTATTACATGCCAATATACTTCTTTAAAGAGGTCCCCTTTAGTTTATTTATTCAACCAGAAAATGAGCACAACATTTGGAAATATCTGCTCAACCAGATACTAATATTAAACTTAGTTTTGGTAAAAAAAAAAATTAACCTACCATTCTAAAATAGATTGTCTCTTCTACTGTCAGGGGCGTAGCTGCCTTTAAGCCTTAAAGACCTGGCTTAACAGGAATTTTGGTGATTTTTATGCTGTGGCAGTGATTTTGTTCTGTTTTGTATAACTTTGATTAGAAACTCAACTCTAACCATTGAGTGAGCACGGTGAATATGCTATTTACTGCAGTCTATTCAACTGACCCCCAACCTTACTAAAACATTGCATCGTAAATGCTGGAAATAGCATTTCAGAGCTTGTAAATAAAAAAAAATACTCCACAATACTGAGCATGGATTTTGGAGACTGACAATAAATGCCAAAGTTATGGCTTTTCATTTGCAAAAAAGCTTAAAATTGGACTGAAAAGTGTTGTAAAATCTTACATTTTTGTTGTAATGGTAAACACATGCTCGGTTTTATGCACCTGTAGGTTCAGCAAATATTGATAAATTAATAGTACATGTACATGTACATTGTAGCTCAAAAATCCATGAAGAATTTAGATTTTTATTTATATTGAATGTCATTGTGACATCACTTGATGACATCATCAGACTACAAGTCTTTACCCTTGGAGTCACCTTAAGAATAATTATTGCCCATGCACTCTTTAATTTTCTTGGTTTTGTGAGGCTGCAAACTTTCATTAGCAATGGTAGATTTAATTTTGTCCGTGAGCCCTTAATAACTTCATATTTATCATAACGAAATTGTGCTAAATGAAAACACATCGCCATATATAGCATACTTTACTTTAAACATCTATTTAAAGCTGAGGAATTTGACCAAAAAAGGAACTAACTCTTGACATCACAATAATGTCATTATCTAAAACTAATTTAACCAAAAACCTTAAATTTTACTTCCATAGTAAACTGAGAATATTTCATTCAATTTCAGACAATAATTATTTAGGAAATTATGCCATTTAATCTAATTTTGGGAATGCTCAACCCAGGCAATTTTGGGGTCATTTATGCCCACCATGCCAGGTGCTTTTCTTTTCCTTCTCCCCTCCCCCTCATCCCCCCCCCCCCCCCCCCCCATGAATTATTTCTCAAACAGTGAATTTCAAATAACTTTCAAACATTTTCATTGTACACTATTTTACCACGGTGTCTCCTTTATTTGATGTGTCTTTACAATAATTACTGCGGTGTCTACAAGACTTGACAGCAAATAGGAAACAACACACTGCTGACATAATATAAGTGCATTTCCCATCTCTCTCTTTAATGGTAACAGAATCTAAGACTGTGTTGTCCAAAAATACAATGGTACTACCTTGGATAGTCTCCATATTAATAATATTGGATCATAAAGACATGTACCGTAGCATATGTTTTTGCAAGATGTTCAGTTTGTCGATGTGTTTTTTAAAAGTTGAATACTTACTAATTTAGTGACGATTTTTTAGCTTTCCCTGTTGTTTGTCTGTAATAAACTTAGCAGCTTTTTTCTGGCTATTCCGGTTTATTAAACTCCTTTTACTGACAACTAGGTTCATGTCGTTTTCAAATTGAAAGATATGCTAAAGAAAGCAAGTTGGCCTGACTGGAGAATACCCAACAAATTCTGTTAGGCCTCTAAAAAAATGGATCAAACGTGGTTTCTGGGAAACTCCTCCCCCACACTTCACCCTCTCCTTTAATGATTAATCATTAATAGAAAGATGCATATCCAAGGGAGGGGTGGGTGGGTAGTTTCCCAGAAACCAGGATTGAGCCAAAAAATATGATAACATGTATGTGGTATGGGTATGTGGTAGACTTTTATACTGATATGGGTACATGGATACTACCATTTGCAAGCTACCGTTAAGCGTGAACCTTTTTCCGTGTTTGTTTATGTTTGAAACTTATTAGACGTCTGGCATCCCAAACCTTTACAATTTGTCGGCAAACTAATTAGTTTCAACCTTAATGTTGAAAACCTTTGATATGTCTTCTACCATCTTGTAACTCAAGATTATGCCAAGAGACAGTTGTTGTCTTGCATCTCTCATAATTCTGAGCATCCAAAACTTTAACTTTAACCGATTTAGTGCGTAGCGCGAAGGAAAATCTAGCTGAAAAGTTTACAAACCTGAATCCCACTCGCTGAAACATAATGGCGGGACATGTCAAAGGTTGCCATTATCGCGGTTAAATTGCAAAGGTTTGTGCCGCCAGACGTCTAGGTTTCAAACAAAAACGAACGCGGAAAAAGGTTCACTCTTAACGGTAGCTTGCAAATGGTAGTATATACATGTAGGTAGACTTGGTATGGACACATTGTACATGGATAGACTTTTATTCTGATATGCAAGGTTAGGAATAAAAACACCCACTTGGGCAAGTGATTCAAAATTGTATTTGCCCAAATCCTCTACTCGCTTGCCCTATGATTTTAATAATAATAATAATTTAATTTGATATAGCGCTAGCTCCATTAATTGCCCAGAGCGCTTTACAATAGTAATAAAAATCTGCAGCTAAAACCTACTATAATACAAACTCTAAAAAAAAAAACTACTATAATGAAACTAATAAACTACTAACCGATACAGTTAAAATATAGTTAATAACTTCTAAACAATGAGTCAAGATTTATAAGCTTCTATGAATAAATACGTTTTTAACTGTTTTTTAAAAATCTCCACTGAAACTGCACTCCTTATATCATAAGGCAGTTTGTTCCATAGCCTGGGAGCGGCTATTGAAAAGGCTCTGTCTCCATAAGTCTTTAAGTTAGATTTTGGCACGTGCAGAAGCTCTTGGGAATTCGACCGAAGCAAGCGTGTACACGTGCGATAATTGAGCAGTTCGACAATATAACTAGGTGCCAGGCCATTAAGGCCTTTATAGACTAAGAGTAGCATTTTAAAAGTGATACGGTATTGTACAGGCAGCCAATGGAGCTTACACATAGCAGGAGTAATATGATTAAATCTTCTCGTAAGCATGACAATACGTGCAGCAGTATTCTGAATCAGTTGTAGTCTATGTACTAAATACTTAGGAAGGCCATAGAGTAGCGCGTTACAGTTGTCTAACTTAGAGCCAATAAATGCATGGACTAAAATTTCTGCACTGTCTTGAGTAAGATATTTTCTGATTTTACCAATATTCCTTAAATGATAATGAGAACTTTTACATGTCTTTTTCACATGTTGATCTAAATTCAGGCACTGATCTACAATAACCCCTAAGTTCCGTGCAGATGTCTTAGGATGGATCTCTTCAGCACCCACTTGGATAAATTTAAGGGCAGGCCTAGGACGGTACTTGGAACTGATAAGGACAAGTTCATTTTCTCTGGATTCAAAACTTAGTGTCCTATCAGTAAAAAATATATATGTATATTCCCATCCCTGAAAAGAATGATGCATAAGCGAAAGGTATGATTCCAACCATTTATAACTTTGCTAGAATACCATTAAAGGCCACATGCCAAACTACTGTAGGATGCCCCCTTTTTTTTTTTTTAAGTCGAAGGGCTATAAGTGCTCCTACTTAAATTTGAAGCAAAACCTCTGCAGAAGAGATTGGTGTCATTCCAAATGACTCGTGCCAGTAGTCCAGTTTCGTATTCGAAAATTACCACTGAATGCAATGAGTACAGATGCATGTACGCAGGGTTAGCCTCATTCTGAAGTTAAACATTCATAAATACAAATGTACCAGCGAGAAGGTGGGCTATTCACAATGCTGTGTATTGTTGTAGTTTCATGCTTTGCACCTTCTCGCTGGTATTTAAGAATGTTTAACTTCAGAATGAGGCTAACCCTGTGTACATGCGTCTATATTCATCGCATTCAGCAGTAATTTTCGAATACAAAACTGGACTATTGATACCGCAACATTGAATATGGTTACAACTTTCATTGTCATTTCTTCTGTAAATCACTCCAAATTCTTCTGCCAATTCTTCTCCAGAACTCTTCTCCAATTAACTGACAACATTTTTAAGGAACCTCATTCCATTATGTACATGCATGTACAACTAGAGAAAGCAAGGCTTTCTGGCAAAACTATATGCACACAAGTCCAAGGCCTGAAAGTGCTTGTACCCACGTACATTGTATAAGCCACACCCCTAACTTTGGCTCCTGTTTTTCTCTAAAACAGTGCAGCATACCTGTACATGTGGGTATTTATGATAAGTTAAAGTTAATCCCCCATAAAGACAACATGAAATCAATGACAATTAAGTTAAAACCTTATTCCTGAGTGATATCAAGAAAACTAAAAAAAATTATAAATGAGTGCTGGATATGAAAAAAATGGGATTTCACCCTAAACAAAACTAAACTAAGCTATTTGGTAAGAATTGGTCCAGTGAACTGAAAGAAAATCAAGTTGATTTAAGTAACAGTCCGCGCAAGAGATAGGCACAATTCTATTGTTCAGATGCAATTTGCTTTCCCCACTTTAGTATTTTCTGTTTTTCATACTGACAACTCATCAACCCTTAAATGATAAAATTCTGAAATTGAATCCACTAAAAAAGCATTTTAAAGGTAGGTTTCTTTTGTGTGAAAACATTTCATCCAATCAGAAGAGTCCAAAACAATAACCAAGAAAACATCCAGTTTAAAAATGTTTCCCATATTTAAAGTTCGTCATATTAAAAGTTATGAGAGTTTTCACTAGATGCAATTCAAATCTGTTTACAAAATGAGAAAAAATAATTATCTTCTTCAATTTTAGATAGATTTTAATGTCTAAGCCAATGAGGTGGAAGATTGAAACAATACCACAATTAGCACCTTTTTACATTCCATGCATAACATAAGCCTACCTCTTGCGCGGACCATTACTTAATATTTGTAACGCACCGGTTGAATGAACTTCATGGATTCATGCTCATTGCAGCAATTTATAAATCTGTTCTTTGTCTTTGGGATTGACTATTGATTTCCAGGGCCTGGTTGTTTGAAGCAAGAGTAACTTTGCCTCTTGTGGTTTGGCTGAACAAATTCTTTTTTTCCTTTCCATTTAATTTTAAGCAGCTTAACCTTTTAAATGAAAGAATAAAAACAAATTCAAGTGTGCAATTTTGCTGTCTTGGAAGCTTGAAAGCTTTCTGTAAGTTGTAAATGCCAGCCTCTATTTTATATTCCCTCACAATATAAATTTGTAAAACTGGAATAATACAATTGAAAACATGAAAGAAAGCATTTTGTTCATATCCAGGACTCATTTATTTCTCTTTTTTAGTTTTGTTCATATCACTCGGGAATAAAGGTTTTAACTTGTTATTGATTTCATGTTGTTTTTATGGGGAATTAACTTTAACTTACCATAAATACCTACATGTATGCCGCACTGTTTTGGAGAAAAGCAAGGGCCAACATTGAGAGTGTGGCTTATACGCGGGTACAAACAATTTCAGACCTCGCACTCGTATAGTTTTGCCAGAAAACCTTGCTTTCTCTTATACATAATGGAATGAGGTCCCTTGAAAAAGTTTTCAGTTAACTGGAGAATAATTCTTGAATAGAATTAGCAGAAGAATTCTGGAGAAGAATTGGCAGAAGAATTTGGAGTGATTTAAAGACAGTAAACAGAATAAATGACAACGAAAGTTCTAAACATATTTGAAGGGCTGTGTGCAGAAAGGGCGTAAGTGACTCTTGATCACATTCTAAATTCTCCTTCAATTTCTTTGTTTTCTAAGGGAAAATTTAGAACGTGATCAACAATCACTTACGCCTTTTTTACACACATCCCTTTGTTTGATGTTGCAGTATCAATTAGCCACTTAGAGACGAGTAGGGGATTGGGGCAAGTCCAATCTCAAGCTTCACTTCTGGTAAAGCGTCTTCTTTCAAGCTTATTTTGCTTACTCTGCTAGTATTCGATGAGTTATTCGCCATGTCAATTAGCCACTTAGAGACAAGTAGGGGATTGGGGCAAGTCCAATCTCACAAGCTTCACTTCTGGTAAAGTGTCTTCTTTCAAGCTGATTTTGCTTACTCTGCTAGTATTCGATGAGTTATTTGCCATGTTTGTTTGTATTCTGTATGATGCATGTCCCCAGTAACGATCCCAAACGCCTTTGCGAGATTGAACTCGTCCTAATCCCTAGTCGTTTCTATAGTGGCTAATTGGAATGACTTGGAATGACACCAATCTCTTCTGAAGAGGTTTTGCTTCAAATTTAAGTAGAACACTTATGAACCTTTTTTTTTCCCAGAAAGGCATCGTAGTTTTGCATGCGGCTTTTATGGTACTCTTGCAAAGTTATATATGGTTGGAATCATGCCTTCCGATTATGCATCATTCTTTTTAGGGAGGGGAATCTACACGTTTTTTTACTGATAGGACACTAAGTGAGATGAGGATTTGGCAATTAGTAGTAATAATAACAATAACAATAATATCTTCTTTAACCAGGGTGAACCCTTCAGCCAAAGCTGTTATCAGTGGGTGCCCTGGGAAATCAGAATAATTAAATAACAAAGTATAAAAATATCAGACAATATTGCAGTGAAAGTATATGTACAAAGTTATCCTATAACTAATGTCTACAATATTATTTAAAATTCAAAAATCTAAAAAATATCTCATTTTGTTTTAAAAACTAACAATGATGATGCTTCTTTAATGTATGTTGGTAGATCATTAAAATATTTTGCCCCTGAGTAAAAACAGCCTTTCTTTGCAGTTTCTATCTTAACTTTAGGAATTATGAGATCCAGGCCATTTGGGCATGAGAGGTCTTATCGTAATATTGTCTAAAAAACTGGACCATTACAATTAAGAAGACATTTAAATACAATGATAACACAGTACATAGCGCAGCGTGTTTGTAGAGATTTCCATCCTAACCGGTGAAGCATATCTTCATGCGTCAGATCATGTTCACACCCCCATGAACGGGCCTTAACGGATATGTACTTGCATTCAAATGTCGACAAATAGTATCATAACCAGGGGGTAATGAACTAATCACTGTAAAAATGTGCCATGTAGGTTGTTACATAAACTAGCTGTGTTGTTACAGAAACTAGCTAGCTCTTGGTCATTTCAGTAATTTCGCAACCAGCAGCTTAATGCACGTGGATATTTAGGCTTGCCACGAGTAAACCTCTTTGTTTTCTTTATTTCTTGGAAAGAACTTTCATTGAGTAAGTATAGTGCATATTCCGCCATGGCCAGTCCGCTCTGGCCGCTCTCAATGTAAACAAAGCACTCTCCAAAAACTCGGCTCAGGTGTGGTTCTCTTTGAAAAATCATATCTCAAATTGTAGACATATTTCAGAGATAGAGATGGGGGAAACCTCCGGTATAAATTCGCAAAGTGACTTTCGAGTTTCGATCGAGACGCATTTAGCTTTAAATTGCTGTCAATCCACTTGAGACAATTTCAACTTTGTGGGGCATGTTTACATTAGTAGTATTAGCGCAGTTGGATGCCACGAAGTGACAATTCAAACGTTTACCCAGGGGCTGATTTCGGAAAGGGCATATAAATGTGTTTGTTACCAGCTTCGTGAATAATTAAACTAATATTTCTCTCATTTTATTTTTTGCAGTGATGGTGACTCAGAAAATTTATCTGGAATCGGCAATGGTGGTATCGGTCACAGTGCGCCAAGAAGCACCATTAATGATGAACTGGTGCATGAAACAAATGATGATAGCTTGGACTGTGATGATGATCAGTTTTGAATCTAGTTTAGATCGAGATGTATTAGGAGCAAAAATTTTCTAAACTCATTATTTAATTCAGTTTCTCTACAAAATCCCTGAATAGAAACTGGCGTATACGCCACTATAATACACGTAAATTTGCTAGCTCCGCTGTTCTAGGCAATTTTCTTGATAAAAGGGAGAGAGAGAAGGGGTGTCAGATCGAAAAGGTGAATTGAGATGAATGGGGTTCTATCGAACCACTGAACTATAAAGAACAATTACTGATGCCTTGGGCTGCATGCATGAATACTGCATGTGAAATGATGTAAAAAAGTAAACATATTTTCCCTTTAAAGTTTAAATAAAGGAACTATACGGTTAAAATGAATTTACGTTATCATTTTTCGTCATACTATCGCGTAATAATTTATACCGCAAATTAAAACTGATTTCAAATTAAACTTCTACGGAGCATTGCAGCTTCCTTTTATACCAAAGAGTATGGTCATCATACATACATACATCACCTGTAAGAATCCTTCTATTTTCCTTATATACCCTGTTTCACACAGTATACAATTATATACTGGTGCGTATACGGGCATAACAGGAAACCTGCCACAAGTGTTACCCGCCTTATACACAACCTTTCTTATACGCCCTGTTACACACAGTACACAAAGAGTATACTGGTGCGTATACGGACATATCGGGAAACCTGCCACAAGTGTTACCTGCCTTATACACAACCTTTCTTATACGCCCTGTTACACACAGTACACAACACGTATACTGGTGCGTATACGGACATATCAGGAAACCTGTCACAAGTGTACCAGATCCTGCCATTTTCTAAGCATACCCTGAAAATATAAGGACCGTATCCACACATTACACATCCTGCCATCCTCGTATATCTGCCTTACACGTGTGTATACGGACTGTATAAGATGTGTATAAGGGCTCGTATACAGGCCATTTCATGCAGTGTATCTTAGAATTCAGGGTTCAGAAAACATCTGGGTGAACGATGAAACATATTGTGTGGATCGTGACAGACTTTATCCAGACCTGAATTACGCTGGATTTACATATACATGTATGTGCGGGGCGCTTGTTCAGACACACGGTAAGCCACGCAGTTTACAAGCATGAGTAGTTATGTTAGTTATCTTGCCATTAATGCGGCTGACCAACAAGCACTGAGGGTGGTCACTGCCAGATATTTGTTTAACGTCCAAAGTGGTTCCTTAGCGTCCTGTGATACACAGCTGCTGATGAATACGAGCGTCGTGAGATGCAATCTCGTTCCCAGAGCCCGCGATCTTTTGACCAGCGCCAAGATACTGGCCAAAAGATCGCGGGTTATGAGAACGAGATTGCGTGAGACGGGACCGCCATTTTACGTGATCATCCGATCGAGGCACGAGCGATCGAAATGGCGTAGGCGCGAACACTGCGCTTCTCTGTTTCTCTTAATGTTGCCTGGGTGGCTAATTGAACGAGCAGGAAGCATACAAATGTTTTGCTGCACGGGTGGCGTATACGAGGAAACGTTGTTGCAGAAAAAAAATAACGAATGCGCACTGTGTCAAATTGTCTTGCCGGTGGGGTCTGGGTTTGTGTTGCTAAGAAACACATACTGTGTGTCACTGGAGCCTAGTAAACATTGTTTTCCTCCATAGCCAACGTGAAAACATTGTTGCGGAAGCAAATTTTGCCTCATCGAAACAAAAAAATGTCTTTGAAATGCTTCAGAATTTTTTTTTCCTTCCTGGAAGATTGATTTTTTTGCGCAAATTTTCCCGCGGACTTTGACTCGTTTTTACAGACAAATGTATGGAAAACTAAATCCACGATTGCATGCTTCCCAGTACAGCTACATCCCTCAAATTTCGATCAATTAATCTTTTACCTGGTATCTTAAGTTTGTATCTGAAGAATATTTCAGAAATTCGATTTTACGGATTTTATTTGTCATCGGATTCCCATACAAACACTGTATTTCGCGCCATGTTTACACCCCTTTCAAAATGTCGGAATTATAATAAACCGCGAACTGGTCTATTACCTTAAAACTGTAAAGAAATACGTTATTCTTTGTGTACGAGGTTTGTAGTTTCTCAGCTGTAGGATGTCCGGTGTCCGCGAGGAACAGGATATCAGGACATGTGACTTCTCCCTTCGTGTGTACCGACCTTTACGTCTGCGAGCGGGCGAGGCGCGCGGCGTGATTTTTTTTCACTTGTGTGGGTTGTTCTTTTATCTTTTGTTTTCCATATTGATTTTCTTTGTTTTTTTATGCAACGAGCTCCGCTATAAAGAGATACGAGGACGACAGTAACAAATCGCATACAAGTGTATCACAGGCAGCTTTAAGCAGAGAGTGAGCCATTATGCACTAGTCTAAATAAACCCCCACCCCCCTTCCCCCTCCCACCCTGTCCCGGGTTGGGGGAGGAGGGGGGTTCCTTTGACTAGTGCATTACCACGCCGCCCTAAAATCAAAAATGAATAAAATACCCTGTCTAGACAGTACAGTACAGGTGAAAATATTTATAGATTTTATGATAATTTTACTTGACACGCGCCATCAACAACATCCGCGCCAAGTGCCAAGGCATTTCATACAATTCTTAGTAAGGGGGTCGGGACATGCCTTCAACGGTAATATAGTTGTTTTTCCCTGGTAACGCCGAGAAGATATGCCACATTCCCTCGTTGAATATACACAAAATGAGCACTTGATCAAGTCCAAATCATCTCGTGGATAGGGCGGGAAATACACGTGCAGACGTTACACGCAGTTCCTGTCACGCAATTCTTGAGATATCATTATATCACTGAAGGGATTTAATCTATTTCGGTGATACCACATTTGATTTCATGGATTATACACACATTTTGGTATTTCAACGGAACGAACAGAATATTATGCACAAGATTGAAACAAATTGAGTCCGTAACAAGGTAGTAACGACATCAGAATGGCTTCCCGTTGCTGAATCTAAACGGTTCTAACTTGGCCAACTATTCGATGAGCATATAATAAAGGGCTTCCAAGAAAACGAAACCATTAGGTTTTTTTTATTATGAAAAGAAAACATCGTTTCTTTACAGAATAAAAACTAAAAACTTGAATAGAGAATCGGCTGAAGAACCTAAATACGACTGTACGTGCATTTCTACTTGTCACTCATTCACCAAGCTACAGAGGCTCGCAAAATTCAGAGTGACTCGCCGGATTAGAAGCTGTATTTAAAGCGTAGCGTAGTTTGAAATCCTCTATATATCATATTCAAAGAAAATTCATTGTCTTTGATCCAATCAAACAATTTTAAACGAAGATACTGCCATAAACTGTGAGTACCTATTTTTCAGCTTTGACTCCGTCAAACTCGACAATAATTCAGTCACTTTAGACATCTGCATATCGGGTGATGGACTTGGTCACCCTTCAAAACTAAAATAATATTGAAAATGAATGTGCATTCGAATTCTTAAAGCAATTTTTGGCAGAAAATCTGTGAAGTTCACCGTATTTTCGATTTTAATCGAAAAAAAATCGCCGTGTCACCATATCGTCGATTGTTTAATAACTGAACATTGCGGATTTTGAGAGTGCGTACTCTCTAACCCAGCATTAACTTTACAGAGATTTTTTTTACCAGATGCAAAGATCTATTGTAAGTCAATCTAGAAATATTTCTAAATTCAAAGAAAAGAAGGCCGCAACTCTGCAAACGGCCATTGCCAGACAGCATTTATCGGGTTTTAAAAAGACCTATTAAAGTAGCGTTAAATAAAAATTCGACAGAAGCGACAAAATATAAATAAAATTAGTTGATTTTGGTTTTAATATGCTGACGGGACTTAGTACTAAAGCAGGTAAAAATATTATCTTTCTACTTAAAATCATTTGCGATTGCGACATGTTACAACATAAGGTATATTTTGCTCTGATTTTGAGCATTTCAGGGGGTCAAACAGTTTGATTGTCATATCTCAAAGGCCTTTTACATTTCAGCCAAACTATTTCACACGGGACATTAGCTAGTTAAGATATAAATGTGTGCCAAGTTTAAAGGAAATCGGCGAGGTGCACTGTAGACTCGTCTGCATGGTTTTCACATGGATCCTCTCTTAAGGTTAAGTTTATTGTCTTTATCAGAGAATTAAGTGATAATGGCTTGATATACATGTATAAACAAAAGTGGTCACACAGAGCAAATACAGAGCTTGGGCTGCCTGTGATTCAGTTGGGCCAGAACTAAATTAAAGTCATCCGGCATCTCTGTTTCACGGAACCGACGGAACCAACGGAACCTGACGGAACCGGCTCTAAATTGTTCAAAATACATTAAAATGACCTCCCTTCAGTGAGTTATCAGTACCACGTACCTTCCCTTTCTGCTGCATTTCGTTGAGATTTCAAAAGTTTGTTCCAACATCGACTGCCGATCATGATCAGCAATTCGAGTACTGATCATGACCTCAAAGTAAATTAAATCGTATTTGTGATGCCTGATGGATTTCCTTATTCTCACCAAAATTATAAAGCCATTTCCAAACAGAGTTCTTTTGCCGGTTCCGTAGGGGGACCAGAGTCCTTGACCAGAGTGAAAGAATTGTGACGAATCAAATTTTTGTTCAAACCCCCACCTCATGACCAAACATTGAAATTCTGACAAACTGAGTTTGATGTTCATTAATTTCGATACTAAGCACCAAAAAATAGAGTTACATAATTTAGTGCCTTTGGAATATCAGATTGCAAAGGTCAATTGTTCACATGGCAAATATTATGCTAATTTTAGAGTGAAAGTAAAAGGGTAGCAACAAAACGCTGACCAGGACCATCTCAAATTTTCGGTGATTACCGATTTAAAAAAATTCTCTTTCAACTGATTTAGTCTGTCTGTTTTAGCTTGAAATTTAATTTACGCTATTAAACGAGGCAGAAATCAGGTAAACAATGACTTCAGCAAGGAGCGAATATTAATTTTGTAGCTGGCTGATGGTGGGTTTAAAGAATACTTCTGGTGTGGAAGGTAGAACGCCAAGAAGAAAACTTAAAAAGAAGAAGAAGAAAAAAAACGACAAAAATTGTGCGCTCCGAGAATTGAACTCCGGACCTCTGGATTAAAGGGATACTGGCACTCAGTGGGGCCTGGTATCTAGTTTCATCTTGGAATAAAAGTACCCCGGGTTCGAAAATTATTTCAAGAAAATACGAAGAGAATGCTAAACTGCAATTTTGTCAACACAGTGCTTACCTTATTTCGACAGGGCTTTTTAGCAGTGTCACACGAGCAGTGGCTGGAACACTTCCTTCCCGCTGTTCGACATAGACAGCCTTTTCGTTTTTCTGTAGTCTTTGTCTGGCAAGAACTCTTGCATTTGCAAGGTTCGTGCGCTGGCTATAAACAGAAAATATTATTTCTTGTGAACCTCGAATTCATACCGCGTTCGGCTACGAAAGTGCCGGTTATAATCTTCTAACCGAAGCTGCAGTACCATAAATACCTACCACTTCGATAGCTGAAAGTTCTAACTCCGATTCATGCGAAGAATCCATTATAAACTGAGCCCGGGTTCTCTGAAATTGTCGAGCCTCGAGCGATACCAGGGCGCCTCAGACTCGTGCTGTTTTGGTGACCGTAACGTGACTTCAAAACCGATGCCAGTGTCCCTTTAAAAGACGAACGCTCTAACCACTCGGTCTTTCAACTACCGACTGAAATTAGTGTATTGAAATAAAATATAATAATAATAATAATAATAATAATACTTTATTCCCAAAAAAATACCATCAAAGATACATAGGAAGTACTGGAAGTACACAAGTAGCTAGGTACAATCATTAAACATAGTCATAATGTCGTGGCAATATTTTGCTGTACACCTCATTACAAACTCATCCTTCATTGACAATTTAAGCAGTACGAAAATAATTCTCGCCGACTAAAACAACTGAATGAATCATTGATAGCTAACAAATTGCCCAAAAAACGTTCTCTAAGATCTACAAATTTTATATTATTACAACTGGTGAAGTAATGCAATTCATCACCTAACTCATTAAGGTTACAAAGAGGGCAAATGCGTGTAGAGAAGATGCGCTTCGGGGACAGAAGTTTTTCTTTCTTCCTATATCTATGGCGCTCCGGTTCTCGGAAAACAGTTCCTTGCCTTTACTTGTAGTGGAATAGGTAAGGTAAGTCAAGGCCTCATAGGTTTTTAGATACTGTTTAATGCAACAGCAAGTAAAGGCAAAACTACGATAACAGTCTGTGTCACCAGAACACAAAGTAAAAATGTTAGACTTGCCACAAGTCAAACTCGCTATAAATGTAAAAACTTTCATTCTTGAAAAATATATGAAATTTATGGGTGGTCCACGGGGGTGGTCCATGGTCCTGGTCAGCGTTTTGTCGCTACCCTTTTACTTTCACTCTAAAATTAGCATAATATTTGCCATGTGAACAATTGACCTTTGCAATCTGATATTCCAAAGGCACTAAATTATGTAACTCTATTTTTTTTAACACCCTTGCGTGCCCTGCGTGCCCTGCACCCTGCGTTTTACTCCGTCCGCTTAAGCAACGCAAAAATAATACAAAGAAAAAAGAACGTCTAGGATCGTTCTATCTGTAGCTGGGCTTCCTGTGTTGCGAGTGGCCTTGCTGTGTTTTCAAAATGGCGGCAAAATTTGATCCTCTGTTTTAAAATGGCTTTATTCGTTAGGCGTTCAGTTTAAGGTAAAATCCCTTTTTATTATCCGAAAATGCATGGAATAAGGAAATCCATTCAAGCATCACAAATCCGAATTTAATTCATTTTGTAATTCATCAGTACTCGAATCATCATGATCGGCAGTCGATGTTGGAACAAACTTTAGAGTTTAGTGAAACTAGAAATCTCAGCGAAATGCAGGAGAAAGGAAGGTACGTGGTGCTAATAACTCACTGAAGGGTATTGGAGGTCATTTTAATGTATTTTGAACCATTTAGAGCCGGTTCCGTTGCCGTTGGTTCCGTCGGTTCCGTGAAATAGATATGCTGTACAGTACAGCAGTCGTGATAAAAGCCCGAATAAAACCATTAAAACATAAAATAGTAGTAGGCGATATCATGGGGCACTAACCTGTTAGAGTAATTCCTCCGAGAATAGAAGCACAACGAATCGAAGGACAACAAACGATGCACAGAACTAAATAATGTCCACATCAACAACGAAGAAATGCCCGCGCAAAATAGCTTCCTTGATCACGTGACGTGTCTTTTTTTTTGTCGGGGGTAGGGTATGTATTTGATAAGCTGTTTTTACCCGCTCTTAAAGGAGTAGTGTCACGATTAGTATTCATGCCCAAAGTTTTGAAACTGTGTCAGGCGGACAAGAAATCAAAAGATGTGACAGAAGTACAAGTCCGTGAGTAATCCGCTTGCATCGGCGTATTTGCACGATATCTCGAGCCGAAATTGCTTTAAAACTATACTTCAGTATTATATGGTTAGGTTTGATGTTATATTTTTATAAAGCAGCATTTTATTTATTTCAATCGAAAGGGAAATTTGCAGCGGCGCGTGACATAGCGTGATTTTGCCATTGTCTATAACAACCAATCAGAATCGTGACACTGCTCCTTTAATAGAGCCATTTCCGTTTACTTGTTGTTTTCTTTCTCTCCGTTAGTTACAATTGCCAACAATTATGCATAATTTGGTTCCGCAGGAGAAGGGAGAGGTAGGGGTATAGAATGGTGAAATCCGAGACTCGCCGAGACGCCGAGACCCTTGTTTTAAAATCCGAGACTGTTTAATTTTTGTTTGAATTTTGCCGAGACTCACGATTTTTTGAGGGACCATTCTATACCCCTAGAGGGGGAAGGGAGAGGGGTAAAAGCGACTGGCGTACGGGCTGTGTAGTACCGGGGTACCGGCTCGGGGTCACCCTCCCCCCGAGCCAATTTTGCGGTTTCTCATGTAGACGGTTGACTTCGTTTTATAAATGAGAAATGTATGAAAAGTTGGCTCGCCCAGGGTAGCTCGGGGGGGAGGGTGACCCTCTCCCCCGAGCCAACTTTCCTTCATATAAACAGGGCCTAATTCGCAACTTGAAAAACATGATTAATTCGCAACTTGAAAAACTTTAAACATTTTGTGGGTATCCGGTGCCGAGGGTCAGGCGGAGGTCGCAGTCCTGGTGGCAACAGTGATGACTCGATAAGTGCATGTGGCCCCCTAGGTGTTTTTTGTTTACGTTTGGCGTGAACAATAAGGCCATTTGTATATGGCAAAACCAGGGCCAATATGCTCATATAAATTATATTAAAATATGGACCAAGCTGTAGTTTGCCAAGTTATCGTAGCTTAAATTAAAACAAGAGCCCATCTGGGCTTTCACTCGGGCCACATGAGATTGAAGATGAAATACACTTTCATTTGAAATCCTCTTAGTAATATTAACCAAAGGGAAGAATTATTAGATGAATTTAGCAGTCTTTAGGAGTGGCCGGTCATTGGCCGGTAGCGCGGTGACTTTCATTCTCTGCTACCCAAGCATATATGTAATTTAATATTTTTTGTTGTTCTCCTATGTTGACCTTTTAATTTAAACACTACTTATTCATGTAACACACGTTTACAATTTAGTCTGCTGTTCTGTTTTACTGCAGGTTCCGAGTACTAATAGATGATTGTCTCAAATGTATGTTTATATTTGTACCATATTATAGGTTGTGTCCATCCTGTGATGGAGCTAGCTATGCATATGTCAATTTGTGTGCCTCTATGTAACTTTATCTGCTGTTCTTGCCACTACGAGTCCATCTTGGTAGTTGTTAACTGAAATGCCTGTTGGTTATCTCTAATTAAAAGCTTTACCCACATTCCCAAAACTTCAGTCTGCTCATTATATTAAAGAACTATAAAATTAAGGGAATTGTTGGAAGCCTTTAATTTCTCGAACCAAAACCTCGGCCGTGAGAGGTTTCTTGTTTGTTTACCTCCCGGGGGTACTTATATGAAAAATGGGTATGTATGTGAGACCAAGAGGCTCAAACTCTGACCCTGTTTGATCCAATCCGAGCTCCAAAACCCTGATTGCCCCTTCTTTAAATTGTTTTCAAAACACGGTCGGATATATACCCCGGCCGGTATAACGCGTACCGGGATTGCATGCAACATACGGAACATTTCAAGTCGGGACGTGTCATTGGGTAAACAAATCAGCAGATGAAGTACATAGATAAGTACTGAAGTACGAATTAGCGGCGTCACGATGTATGGGAACCTCAGTGCTTGCATGTGGGCAGGCGATCAAAATGCGGCAACAGAATGTCTTTGAAATTCCCGTTCGCCCACGAACGGGAATAGTTATCCTATCTGATTGGTTGAATCTAGAAGGGGCGCGCGCACTTTGTTCGAAAATGGCGTATATTATAGTGTAAGCAGCGCGCGCGAGCTAAAATTGAAAACTTTTCACTGAAATCGCGGTTTTCTCTCTTTTTCTCAGCCTTTTATTATCAAACATGCAGCAAAAATACAAGGGGTTCAATGCTAGGGTAAATTTACAACAGAATCTCGGCGAAAACTTTGATTTTAAAATACTTGTGAAAAATGGGATGTGACGTCATGGGGGCGAATTTCAACAACAGTGTCTTGTCGCAGGTTCTCCTTTCTCTTTTTCCCCCCTCCTCTCTCCTAACCTGAGTACAGGTTACCTCTCTCCCACCACAGGCCGAACCCCAAATCAACCAGAGCCTGCAAGCAGGCTAGGTAGTGGCCAATAAGCGAATCTTTGTTTACGTTTTTTTCCACATTAGCACTGATACATCAAAATTCAAGTGTCGTACATACAAACAAACAGAGTCCATAAATCGAAAGAGATTGTCACACTTGATAATCACCGAAAATTTGAGAGTGATACGATAAATGTTTTGAGGAATGAGCGTTTGAAAATCTCCAAATTTACAAAGAATGTAACCCAGCCCTGTTTTGAAAAGTCAATTTCTCCGTAGATATTTAACATATCAATCTCAAATTTTCGGTGATTACTAAGTTTAAAACTCTTTCAACTCAAGTGATGTAGTCTGTGTGTTTGTAGCTTGAAGTTTATGCTAATGAACAAAAATATAAACAATGACGTCAGCAATGATTGGCTTATTAAACTCCGACAGCAGTTAAATTTAAGTTCTTTAAAGTGCCACTACGACGAAAAATTACCATTTCGATTTGCCACTTTTTCAGTGTCAATAGGTCAATCCGAAATAGTAAAATATATTCCAAATGGGCAAGTTAAACCACAAAATGTTATGAGAGTTTACCAGTGAAATCCTGTCCGCCATTACTGGAAACCGGTCTTACTATTCAGCGGAAGTGATGTCATACACTTAACACGACAACCACGTCGCGCGAAATAGTGTACATAAAAAAGTAGCCAACCTCGCAAAGATAAATATAACTTTCTTCTTGTGTACGTGAAGACGTTTTTAGTAGAAATATACCTGCAAGGCGTTGTGCTGTGCAGGCGAGCGTTGAGTGTATGACATCACTTCCGCTGGATAACCTTTTGTATAAAGATGAACAAAGGGAACGGCCTTCAGTAATGGCGGACGTTCAGATTCAATATTCGGAGTTCAAAAAATTAGACTGTCCTTCGTCGTATCGAAAAACAATTTGAACTGGAAATAATATATCAAATCTACTTTATGAATATGCAAAAAAATTAATATGTCAAAATTTTATCGTAATGGCACTTTAAAGTTCCTATGAATCTAAATTATCGTCGTTAAGATTAAGATATCATTTGAAAGTCCTTTCGAAATGAGGAATGGCGTTTTCTGTTTGTCAATATCTCATCTCGTTCCAGAGATATTAAGGATTTTGGAATATGCAAATTAGATGGTATGTGACGTCATAAGGTAAGACAAATCACAACACGAAGAATTTCTCTGCAAATAGTGGGAAGAAATGAATGACACTTTACTGAGTTTACTTTGCACATGTATGATACTAAGGAAAATACAGGTCATTATGCAAAGTACGATGTTACCATATTTTGCTTTCGCTAGGCCTACGAGAGAACACTTGCGGTTCCAAAGGACTACTATGGGAGTTTCCCGGCGATTTGCTGCATTAAAGACCGCCGGACTTCGTTAACGTTGGAAAGACAAAGTAATCAAGTTATTTAATGTCGTTGACGTATAGGAGTGGTTTCCCAATCTCCCGAGCCAGAGGCTCATGTAAAAACGCAGGACTAGTAAAGTTATGTTAAAATTATTTACAAAATATAGGGTAAACTATATATTAAGACTAATTACAATTTACAGTAACCTATAGACCCTTTGCACGTTACGTCATAACCGCCATGTTGGTGTACAGTTAACAATAGATTCTTCGTTAGCTTCTTTTGTTAGGTACACCAACATGACCGCCATGCCCTTTGTCATTTGAATCTCTGGGGACTGAGTGCAAACCATCTATTATTTAAAAAGTTATTTAAAAAGCTATTTACAAACAAATGGAAAATAATAATTAATAAAATAATAATTAATATCTAATGATAACCACACTAATTAGTGTATAACTGGTAAATAATATGGAGTTGAGAGAGATAATAATAATAAAATAATAATAATAACCTTTATTTAACCACGGTAGTACAAATTCAGCTGAGCTGCTTTTCAAGTTACTACTACTTAAAATATTGTAATAATAGGGGTAATATTATATAAACGGATGATTTAAACGTTACGGATGCGATGGTTAAAAATATAATTTAATTCACAAATGGTGAAATAAATAGATTTATGCAACTAGGATTGTTAAGTTGAATTATTGTTACTTCCGGTGTTGGCAACTTCCGGTTATTACGAGGGGGGTCACCATTGGGCATATGGATGGTTATCACGTGACATGATGCCACTTTCTCGCCTCCATCTTGGATACGAACGTGGTTAAATTTATGGTCCACTTCGACCACAAAAAATCTGCTTCATCGACCTTCTTCAAAGAGTTAAAATTTAAGTACCCTTCTAAATTGTTAATCGTCTGTCCATGTAGCACTATATTTACGAGGGTCAACACTTTTTACCGGACTTTTCAGCAATTTAACCCAAGCGAGGTGATGGCTCAACAACAAAATTTAGCCACGATCATTAGTTCTTGGCCATTCCTTTGTGGGAAGGCTTATTACTTTTACCTCGACGGAGTCCAATGAGCGTTTTGGGTTCATCGCTTGAGTTCATCAAGTCGTTTGAAGTCCGTTTTCACGACACAAGGGGGGCGAACAATTGAAAAACATAACGCTGTGACGATCTGAATAAATTATGAACGTGCAATTTATAATCGCGTGCAAAACAATTCGGAGAAACCGACCCCGTTTCAGGAGTACAACCAGTTGGTTGAAACCTTAATAAAGAGGGAATTGAGTTTGCCAAATTTTGGCACCATTCTTGACTGCGTAAGCCAATAAATGAATTTTCTCGCGTTTTGTCAAATAAGCGAGAAAATATGCTCTCGTTGATATGTGACTACCAAGGGAATTGGTAGTGTATTTAAGGGCTGATTGTATGTTGGTTCATTCTCTTGGTGTTCATTTCTGGAGGCGAACCTCAACTTAACTTACATTGTTATTTTATTTTATTTATTTTATTATTGATGCATTCCTTTCTTCATTTATTAATCTCTTTTAGGAGTACGTTGGTACTATTTCTTTGCTGGAACAGTCAACCTTTAAACATTTGGTGAAGGGCAAAGTTTTGCATTACTATTGAAGAGTTACTTTTTCATATGTATTTTTCATTTATTATATTTTATGTTCCGGCACGCAGAGCAGGAATTTTCAGTCTGATTAGTAGGAAACGATCTGTGCCCGTGCGATTAAGGGACCATCTGTGCCCGTGCGATTAAGGGACCATCTGTGCCCGTGCGATTAAGGGACCATCTGTGCCCGTGCGATTAAGGGACCATCTGTGCCCGTGCGATTAAGGGACCATCTGTGCCCGTGCGATTAAGGGACCATCTGTGCCCATGCGATTAAGGGACCATCTGTGCCCGTGCGATTAAGGGACCATCTGTGCCCGTGCGATTAAGGGACCATCTGTGCCCGTGCGATTAAGGGACCATCTGTGCCCGTGCGATTAAGGGACCATCTGTGCCCGTGCGATTAAGGGACCATCTGTGCCCGTGCGATTAAGGGACCATATGTGCCCGTGCGATTAAGGGACCATCTGTGCCCGTGTTTTGAAGAGAATTGTAATTTTTTGTGGCGTTCAGGTTTGATAAAAAAAAATTAGGTTTATTTGGCTGTTAGCTGCTTTTGTTTTTTCAGATGTTTTTCAGTCGCAGATCTGGTCCGAGTTTTCTGCCGCTGTACCTGAGCATTTGCAGTCCATAGGTCACCAAGTTAAGGAGACAGTTCTTGCATCTAACGCAGATGGTAGCGGAGATGTTAAAGAATCTCGTTTCTTCCAAGACAAAAGAATCGTCTAAGACAGACCAACTTCGTGAAGGAGCTTGGATATCCACTGCAAGATCAGGTCAATACACCTGCCCAGTAATGGCGCTAGAGGAGTACATCGTCGCCGCGGGAATTGATATGGAGGAGGACTTACCTCTATTCCGAGCTCTTGCACCTCAAAATTCAACGTCTAAAGTTCGACGTCAGGGTTTCAGCTACACTAGGACCAGAGAACTCGTCAAGGATGCATTTAAAGAACTTACAGACGTCTCTAAAATCAGTCTCCATTGCCTGAGATCGGGTGGGGCGTCTGCTGCTGCTTATGCGGGAATCGCAGATATACTCTTCAAAAGACATGGTCGTTGGTCAAGCGAGAATGCTAAAGACGGATATATTAAGGACAATCTAGATTCTATGCTTTCTGTTACAAGAGCATTAGGAATTTAATAGACCGAGCCCAGCAGGTCAGGGGGTACGATCCATAGGGCTGGGATTTTTCCCCTTTTACAGTCACAATGAGCGTGATGGGGTTTTTTCATCCTATGGATGCTCGTTTCGTATTCCCTTATGATCAATGTATTAGGTTTAGCTTTGGTTTCTTTTAATGAGTTCACTTATAATGTGATAAATGTACTGTATTTAATCTTGTTCAGATTAAATGGGTTGTGCGGCCTCCAGTGAGCACGCAACAAACACCAAGTTCGTTTATGTTCTCATTGTTTGGCGCACAGGTACGTAGTTTGTAGGAACTAGTAACGAGAGCTGACATTTATGTCCGTGATAGCATTCACTTAAACGATTATGCTAACAAATCACTTTCCAAAACTATAGAGAAGCCATATTATATACACTTAACTGTATAAACTTTGTATAGTAACGGTATCCGTGGAAATCTTGTTTTACATTTATTTTGCCTTTTAAGCTGGCCGACATTTAATTTAACAGGTTGCTTTTGCCACTCTTTTGTACATAACTGCACCGGTCAAATGTACGGTTTATAGCACGATCCTTGCGGCCATTCACGTAGTGTTTGAGCCATTCATGTGTCAATGCCGTTGGGCTTTGCCACTTTATTTATGTGCTTGTTAGTTTGGACTGTTAGTGCTCCAGATTGTTATTCTACAGCATTATAGCACTTTGTGGCAACACTGCGATTGTGATGTCAGCCATGCTATCCTGATGATTTAATTGTGTTTATTGTTGATGTAATTGCGTTGTCTTGTTGTGTTTCTTATCCAGTTACGTGTATAACACAGACGGTGTAAGTCGTTATTTTGTCAGTGTAAGCTGTTATGGGTTATTATAATATGGATATTCTTATTATTACCATTCTTATTACTCTCGTTATTATCGTTATTATTGTTACTATTGTTATGATTATTACTATTATTATTATCATTATTATTATAACAGGCTGTGCCTGTTTTGTATACTCATTGTTCGTATGTGTATGAATATGTATGTGTTGTTTTAATTAGTTTTGTTGTGTTTTCATGGTCTGTGATGAAGGATGTTAATCCCATAGCACCTACATTGTAGCAGGCACAGTATTGGCATTGAAATTACCTTGCCTATTCACTCAGATTATGGCCATGTTACTGTACAGCATTATATGGAGCACTTTGTGGCAACACTGTGCGTGTAATGTCAGCCATGCTACCCTGCTCATTATATGTTGATGCTTGTTGTTGACCGTTATATAATTGGGATATATAGTTGTGTTTCATGTACAAGTACATGTATAACACTGTCAGGATTAGTACATTATTTGTCAGTGTGAACTGTTACCGGTTATCCTGCAAAATAAAATTGTTATTATTATTATTATATCTTTATTATTATTAAATCATTGTTATTATTATTATTGTATCATATTCTCTTTATCATATTTATAATTGCTAGTGCTGTGATTCTTATCAGCACCATTATTAGGCTAATAATAATTATTGAGGTTTTAATATGTTATTGCTGCTCATGCTGTGTTAGTATTGTTATTACTATTACTGCACAGTTGTTGCATCATTATTAATTTAAAAAAATTCGGTTTTGTTAATTGTAGGCCCTTTATTATCAAGATCATTAAGCCTTTATGCTGAGCCTTATTAGAGGGCCATCCCTTGTGGTTGCCTTTTTCTTTTAATTTTCTCCACAGTGTGCTTCATTCTGCAATGCCCCATCAACACAAAGGTGGTGTAGCGTGCCTTTCCCCTCTGCTAGAAAATGGTTACACAATCCAGAAATTATGGGTTTGCAATAATTATTGCAGTGACCTGTGTGGTAAACGGACATCGAGCTCTGTATAGGAGCTATCGGGGCGCCATTCTATTCACATTGTCACGGTGAATTCTCCTGAACAGTGATGGCGACCTTGCGGTCAATTAGCATATATTTTATTTATATCTACTAAGCGGATTGGCTTTATAACCTTATAACTGCACTTCTGTGCCGGCTCGGTTTACCATGTCAATTCGTATCTCCCCTATAAGGGGAATGGTTCTTGGGTTATTTATACCCAAACATACATAATTATGGGTTATTTATACCCTTACATATATTGCATTTGTATGGTTTGGGTTATTTATACCCAACATACATAATTATGGGTTACTTACATGTATACCCTTTCATATATTGCATTTGTATGGTATAGCATGATCCCTGCGGCCAAGCAGTCCTAGGACATGTCTTGTGCCATTCATGCGTTCAGTACTGTTGTAGTCTTGTTGATCACCATTCATTTAATATTTTATGTCATGGTTTGTATGCCAGCCGTGCCGGAGGGTTGTGGGTTTGTAGATTCCATCCTCCCCTGCGAAATGAAGCTGAGAATTCCTAGGAATTCCTAGGATTTTCCTAGGAATTTGTTCCTAGGAATTTGTTCCTAGGAATAGAGGTGTTAATTTTCACGGTAATTGGAACATGGAATTCCTAGGAATTCCTAGGAATTCCAAGCTTTGGTTGAGTTTGGAATAGCTGGGAATAAAATTCCTAGGAATTCCTAGGAATTCTTAGGAATTCTTAGGAATTCTTAAGATCGATAACTACAGGCCAGCAAACCTTTGAATTCAAGGAATATCTGGGAATTTTTATGAATTTCTTGGAATATCTGGGAATTCCTAGGAATTTTGCTTGCAATACCTGGGAATTCCTAGGAATTTGTTGTATGTACTTACTTTGAATTGAAAAACATTAAAAGGTAGAATTTTGCCAAACCGAAGGGTAAACATATAGGTTAGGGTCTGGCAGTAAACTAACAGATATCAATAATGAGTCAATGCTTATTTCTTGCCATTCTATCTTTTAGTTTAATTATTAAACTTATAAAGGCTGTGCAGTCTATACAGAGTTACATGTATTAACAAGACTGATTGTGATTTCTCTCACTACATTAATTTTTGTAGGTAATTGGCAGTGGACTTTTTCCAGTGTTCAGCTTTCTTTAAGAGTTTTTAGATTTGAAAAGCTTCTGATCTGCAACTTGAAACCCTGAAAATATAAATATAATCAATAAAATTAGAATTACACCTTCACTAGATAAAGGATTTTACATGTCCAGTGTGGCGTGACAACCGGAAATTACAAAGGAATCCCTTGTGCTTCAAATCTTGTCCAATAAATTGTTAATAATTAACTGGTTAAATTGCTTTTGGAATGAGTTTTTCAAAGTAGAAATTATTGCTCAATGCCTTGATCGCTGAGTTAAACACATTGACCAATGGTTGTCTTAAAAGCTAGGATAATTGAGGTTAAATGAGCTAGTATATGTAGGAGTAATATCTCACTACACATATGCATATACAAACAAAATTATTCAAATCGTGCTCTACACTTAAACTAGCAGAGACTGTGATTAAAGCTCACATTAATCCTTCAATTCATAGCCCAAAACATGCACTTAAAGCTCTACAGATTGAGAAGTTCTCACTGCAAAGTTTTCAAGTTTAATTTATTGAGAGCCCAACTCATGGTCCGATCAATAAGTAATATAAACAAAACCGTAACACGGGATGCATGTTCGAGAAGCATCTTACCACATTTTCATAAGCTTTAAAGAATAGTTTCTTGAAATGTATTAGAGAACATTACTTTAAAATGCACAATAATGACAAATTAGCGAACTGAACTACTAGAAAAACCGTAAACTTAATTGTTTTGTGTCAAATGCGTGTCTGACAGAACTTTCAGTTTCATTTAACGGATTTAATTAAAGTAAAACATATGCTCACCTTTTACAAAGATTTCTCCAGGAATTCATCTCATCTAGAACTGATATGCCCTGATATTACCTCAGTTGGCAGTAGTTATTATAATCTTTCCATCTAAGCATTCTCTTTCGTGAAATACTGTTGAGCGAGCTGTAAAAACCTCCAACAAACGCACGAGTGAACACAGTGAAATGAACAAGTCTCACTTCACCTAATGGCGCATAATTTGAACTTCAGCCAATCCCTGGAGGCCTGTCAACTCCTCCAGCCAATCAGGTGCAAGCTATTACGAAATATTGATCAACTTGATTCTAGTCTTCACTCGGTTGAAGTGGAAACATGGCAGAGAGTTCTTTTAAGTTCTGTTCAAATTTCTTAACAACAACAACACATTTTCGAAGATTTAGACAAATACTTTGCCTCATTTAAACACTGGGAAGGTCAAATCGGTGAGTAATAGTAAAAATAACCAGAAAAATATCGTGATATTAAGCTTTTCTTCTGTTAAGCCTCGGTCAACAAATTATGACAACAAGTTTACAATAATAAATTACATGTATAAGTTTTAAAATTTCTCATGAAAACGATCTTAGCTTTCCAATAAAGTATTTAGAAATATGTGAGTGCATGATCTTAGTCAATTGGTAACAATTCAAGTATCCTTATAACTTTACTCTGAAATTAATTGCTCAGAGGAAGCTTAAAGGGATTTAGGAATCTCTGTCTAGCAGGGCAGGGAAGACATGAAGTTGAACACTTCTAAATTCAATGTCTGACTTAAGAAACTCAAGAAAACCTTCATTAATTCCTAGGAACTCTCAGGAATTCCAAGCCTAAAAAATAACACCTTCACAAAATAGCTTCAGTCAAGATGGAATTGTTAGGAATTCCTAGGAATTCCTAACTATTCGAAGCTTTTACACTCTTATAAACCTAATTCCCGAGTAATTCCCAGAAATTCCAAACCCTGAAAGGCAGAGCTTATTTGCAAAAGTGGGAATTTCTGAGAATTCCTAGGAATTCCTGAGAATTCCTAGGAATTCCTAGGAATTCCCAGAAAGCTGGGAATACATTTCGCAGGGGTTACTGCGCATGCTCAGACCGTTATTTGTAGGCAGTTATTTGCAGGTATTTCAGCCAATCACAACTGCAGATAGAAATGAGTCGAAGTGTTTTAGCGGTTCACCATCCTCAAGCTTGCCGTACTGTTTGGGGGGTTCATTAGTTGATTTGAATGTTGTGGCGGCCTCCGTTTTTTTTTTCCTTTTCCTAGAATGCCAGCTACTGTTACAGGCAAACCGGCTGTTATCACACCTTAGACTACGAAGAAGTGTGAGGATGAAGCACCTTGGTATCCAGGAAAAAATGAGCATTCCCTACTCACTATCAACATGGTCACCCAAATGCCTCCACCCATTGTATGGTCATTTGGTGGTCGGCAACCGGTATCTGCTGTTTCACAGGCAGTTGTACATGCAATGTCTGCCCAGCCGTCAGTACTAACTTGGTCTTACTGCCCCTTCAGTGTGTGAGTGACAGGAGGAACTCCTGGTTGATGCAAGTGGTTTTGTTCATGTTTCTCATTGGACTTACACTCAATAATTAAGTTACTTGTCTGGTGGAGGGACTGGAGTTACGTCTTGGCTCCACCCAGATTTCCTACGTTTTTATCCCAAAGGGTTTTGCATAGGTTTTTTCTGGCTTCCCTGACGTTGTCCCATATAGCATATACATGTATGTATAGAGTACGTTTGTAAGTCCTATTCTGAGGTAGAATAACATGTATAGCAGGACAGTAGCAGGGGCACTGTTTGGGTCAGTGGGTTCATTTTAGTAACATATGCATGATCATATAGTGGGACAGTAGCAAATGCACTGACATTCTGAATCAATCTATTTGTTCTGGTTGAATATATTGTTCATTTGGGTTACACTCATATTGTCAATTATCATTGTCAATTATCAGATAAGTCTTTTGAGACGATGGAAGTCTGATGCCTTTAAAAAGTACAGTCGTCTTCCAGGTCTTTGTTGTAGGTTGCACACAGTCTCCTTCCATTAATAAATATTGGGGTAAAAAGCTTGGCTGTAAGTTTGTCTATTGGACTAATGTGGCACAGTTTACAGGGATAACTGATTTAACATTATCTTATTCCTTAACTAATGTTACCACTAGTTAGAACTTGCAGGGAGGGCGTTTATTTGCAGACTTATCAACCTGACAATTGGGATAAAACTCCCTAGCCATCTTAATGTAGGGTGTAATATAAGACTTGAACGTTTAGCAGCAGTTTGTTCACACGGTTAATGGAAAGTCTATGTTCCTTGAAGAGGCCCGGCTGACCTCGGATGCCCTCAGGTTGTATTCCGTTGCAGCGAAAATCTTAGGCTTAGGTGTAAGGTGAAGAGCTGTGGAAGCAAAAATACATTTCATGCCTAGAACTTTTTCCAATAGTGTTAGGGCTCAGGTTGTGGAGTCAGCTGCGCTCCAATAAGAAAGCTTCATTTTACTCTGACAACGAGAGTGTAGTGCATATATAATAAACATGCAGATTACATGTCTAAATCATAACATCCTTTTCAAAGCCAAACACAAGCAGAAATAAGAATGTTCTAGCTGACAGTCTATCTCGTTTGCAAGTCACCCGATTAAAATTGCTTGCACAGCATTCCACCTCACTTGCAGCTGGGAAACTGAGAATTACCCTAACTACTTTATTTGACAGTGCATTATCGCCCTCGTCAATAAGCACTTATCAACAACCTTGGAAACTGTTTAAACAGTTTCAGCTTGACATCATTAATAAGGCTGGCATCAAAAAATTACAATCTCCTCGGAAATGCTGGCTTTGTTTATTGCCTATTTGGCCCACAAACATTATGCAGCAGCAACGGTGTTGTCTTACGGATATCGATATCTGCTATAGGTTTCGTTCACCGGATGGCTAATATATATGCTACCTGACCCATCAAAGACTGATTTTATCAAATTAGCTTTGCGGAGCCATTCAAAGAGTAGTAGAAGGAGAGATATAGATGGCTGCTATTACGTTGCCATTATTAGAACCGGTTACTAGCTGTAATAGATCACACTGTCTCCCCAGATTACCAGAGGAAAATGATTGGGGGCTACGTGTGCTGCTGCCCCCCTTTTTTTTTCAGCCCTTAAAATTGGGGAATTAACAACTAGATCAGGACAGCTGCCAGATAATATTAAGTTAAACCGGATTACTTTTAACAAGAATAATAATGGTTTTTAATCAGGTTGACAATGCAATTTCCAGTATGGACTGCTGGAACAGTTAGTATTGGCCCAGTTTCCATTCATCAGTAATACTTGGCCAGTCATCCCATCAAAACATTTTAGGGTCCTTTGCGGTCTTAGGGCCATTATTTTAATTATTTATGCTAATTATCTGTCAGTCCCTGGAATAGAAAGGGTGCAGCTAGCTCGTGTAGGGCTTGAATCATTTCTCTGGGTATATGTTGCATTAGTTAAAGTCAGTCTTAGGTAAAGTCAGTCTTTTAATTGCTAGGTCATTGAAGTGGGGCAAAGCCTCATGCAGGAGCTGAGGTAACCTTGCTCTGTCTTCACAGACTCAAATCTATTCTACATTGTTATAAAGATTAATGGATCCGTTCAATCTTCGAGCACCGAAGGGGAAACAAAAAACCTCATGCAGGGGCCGAGTAATTGTACCCTCTTCGTGGGTCTCTGGGTTTAATAGTGCTATAAATAAAAGCACTTTGCATTATCCATTTCCTGGCATTGCTTTGGATTTGGGTGGGGCTGCCCTGTCGCAGACTCTGGGCTGTGGCGGATTTTGCCCTCACCTTTGCTGAGAACTTGGTAAATCTCGTTATACATCTGTTTGTAAATTAGTTAGACCAATAAACGGCCACAGCAGTGGCCAAATACGCCAAACTACGGTGTGTATTTAATTAGCTGTATTCTCAGAAAACGGAGCTCAGCTCAAGCAATGCCAGGGTGATTTTGAGGTTTAAGACTAAGGTGCATAAATATAATTTAATTCGCAAATGGTGAAATAAATAGCTTTATGCAACTAGGATTGTTAAGTTGAATTATTGTTACTTCCGGTGTTGGCAACTTCCGGTTATTACGAGGGGGGGTCACCTTTGGGCATATGGATGGTTATCACGTGACATGATGCCACTTTCTCGCCTCCATCTTGGATACGAACGTGGATAAATTTAACCCGCCTCCTCCCCAGTGCCACCACTTTTGTCACCTATTCGTGATGCGGATTTTGCCCTCACCTTTGCTGAGAACTTGGTAAATCTCGTTATACATCTGTTTGTAAATTAATTAGACCAATAAACGGCCACAGCAGTGGCCAAATACGCCAAACTACGGTGTGTATTTAATTAGCTGTGTTCTAAGCAAACGGAGCTCAGCTTAAGCAATGCCAGGGTATTTTGAGGTTTAAGACTAAGGTGCATAAACAATCTTTAAGGGCAGCCTTTAAGAGACATCTCGGGAACTTCAGATTTGCATTTTTAGTAGCTTTTTCCCTCCTCCAGTACGTTCAGAAAGCTACCAAAATTACGACCGCAACGACGACCGCGGGAGCAAATTCCGATCCGCCAACTTCAATTGTTTCCTTGCTGCGAGTGTGACCCGGGGAGTGTGATTCGAGTGCGAGTACCACATGTACAATACAATTTACAATACAATACAATACAATACCAAAACTACAATAGGACAAGGTTACTTTACTGAGTTAGTTACATGTACAATACAATACTAACACCAAAACTACAATAGGACAAGGTTACTTTACTGAGTTAGTTACATGTACAATACAATACTAACACCAATACTACAATAGGACAAGGTTACTTTACTGAGTTAGTTACATGTACAATACAATACTAACACCAAGACTACAATAGGACAAGGTTACTTTACTGAGTTAGTTACATGTACAATACAATACTAACACCAAAACTACAATAGGACGAGGTTACTTTACTGAGTTAGTTACATGTACAATACAATACTAACACCAAGACTACAATAGGACAAGGTTACTTTACTGAGTTAGTTACATGTACAATACAATACTAACACCAAGACTACAATAGGACAAGGTTACTTTACTGAGTTAGTTACATGTACAATACAATACTAACACCAAGACTACAATAGGACAAGGTTACTTTACTGAGTTAGTTACATGTACAATACAATACTAACACCAAGACTACAATAGGACAAGGTTACTTTACTGAGTTAGTTATTTTTTACGTACAAGAAAGGTTAATTGAAGTTTAGAGCCTGGAGGCTAGTCAGATAAACCGTTAGGTTATCGAGCTAGCCTCTAGCCAAATGACTTTAGTTGATATTCTAGCTACAATTAAAGCAAGACTACATTAATATTTATTTGCACTAGTTATTTTTTTGTCCACAATGGAGGGTAGCTGGATTAATGTTGTTCCGCCAACAAGTAAGATTTAATCTTTTTTGAAAAGGAGAATATAATGAGTTTTTTTTATTCGTTTGGAAGCTTTTGCCAAAGATCAGCTGCTTGAGAAGAAATAATCTGCAGACCTGTAGTTGTTCTGACGCGCGGTTTGTCAAAATTTAGGTTTGAGGCGTATTATAATTAATATTTACAATACTGGCCAATTGGAAAAAGTATCAAAAACCTTTGGTAACTGTTTGTTATGCCAGCGATGAGTATACATTGTTCACAGTTTGAATATCTACATGTACATGTGCACTCAAAATATTTCATTCGCAAGGAAAGTAGAGATTTTCAAATTCTGCTAAACAATGCTGGAGGCATGAAATCAAGCTACTAAATTGTGAAAAGTCGCACTCGTAAACCGAATTCGAATCTAAAGAGAATTGTTTTTAATCCGGTAGCCAGAAATTATGAATTCGTTACCCAAAGCGTGTGTGTACTTCTTTTATGAAACACAGGTAACCCGACACAACCAGCCAGGGTGGCCTAAGGATAACACAGGTAGCCCGAACATTCATAGAGAGGGTACCGCACTAATAACCCGATTTTTTTTTTTTTTTTTTTTACAATTTTGTGTTAATTAATTTTCTAGATTCTATATTTTGTCCACATATTCCGCTACCTTCTCTTACTTTAGGTTCTGATATCATATATCCGTCGGATCGCGCGCGTAATATTGGTGTCGTGTTTGATAACACTATGTCCATGTCTTATCAAGTTAATTGTATTGTTAAGTCTGGCTTTTACCACCTTAGAATATTGCTAAAATTAGGAAATCTTAGCTTCTTTTTTTATTTTATTTTATTTAATAGCTTAACTCAGGCTGAGAAACAGACTCTAGGTCCAAACAAGCTCAGCTTCGATACTACTAAGGTTCTCATTCATTCATTTGTTAGTTCCAAGTTGGATTATTGCAACTCGCTTTTATCAGTATGGCCTGCCATAACATGAGATTATGAAACTTCAATTTACCATATATAATAAATATGTTTACACAAAATAAAATAAAATGTATAATACAGTATTATTATTCGATTTATAGATCTATGTGGAATATGTTATATTATCTATATAGTATGTATATATGGAAGGTGATCAGTGAGAAAAACTCCAAGGAGCTTGTACAGGCACTGAAGTAGTATATCAAATGCTGGTTCTGGCCCGATTTTTATTTTTCCTACTAACACATTGTTGCATTTTATGACATCTCACCCTTCGGGTTCGTTATCATAAAATGCAACAATGTGTTAGCATAAAAATAAAAATCGGGCCAGACACCAGCATTTGGTTTACTACTATAGTTCATTTATCGTATTTATAAGTCATATTAAAGGAGTGTAATCATAAGGTATTATATCAGGGCTAAGCATATATTAACATTTGTTCGAACATTTGGTTTATAGTGAATTTATTACATTTCAACACCCTATTAGAGGAGTGTGGTTATTAGGTATTATACCATATATTGTCATAATCATTATTTACTACTATAGTCCATTCATCATATTTCTACACCATATTAAAGGATTGTAGTCATAAGGTATTAGATCAAGGCTCAAACACTTTGTTTATAGTGAATTTATTACATTTCAACACCCTATTAGAGGAGTGTGGTCATAAGTTATTATATCATGGGAGCATATCATTTGGTATACTACATATAGTATTTTATTACTTTTTATTATATTTTAACACCCTATTAGAGGAACGATATTATACAGTATATCTGTCCTATACTATGGCTAATATATTGTACCTTCCTATAGAAATCTTGACTAAGATCGTAGAGTATGCCGGTCCCACATCATTTGCCGCTATTGCTTCGACTTCAAAACATCTAAATGATGTCGCATCTATAGCACGTTACAAAAACGTAGATAAAGAATTCCGTATACGAGTAGTCCTATTCGGGCTTATGTCTGCTCATACCGATAACGAGAGAGACGATTTGACTAGGAAATTCAGTATTTCCATAAATGACGTATACAAGTACTATGCGCTAGGCAATGCTGCCGAAAATGGTCGTATTGATGTCGTTAAGTGGCTTGTTAAGCGCTTCCCGATCACCATAGAGGACGCAAACATTTATGCTATACATGCGAAAATGGTCATCTCGATGTCGTTAAGCACTTCCAGCTCACTATAGAGGAGGACCACGAATGGTGAGACATATTCCGACGAAACATTTTATTACATTTTTAACACCTATTAAAGGAATGATTAGTTTACAGTATATCCATCCATTGTACTAACATATATTCTTTACTTCACGATATTAACGTATGCTGTTATCTTAGTACGTATTAATACCACACAGATTAGACAAGTGCGTATGATTGAAGAACTTCAACGTAAACGTCACAACTAAGATACCAATTAGACACAGCATATATAGGTATATTGCACGATGATTGAGATAATAACTTGTGATTGGTTGATGCGAGGAAAGACCACGAAATGTATAAGGAAGTGTTCAAAGATGTCAGAGTATTGCTCTCAACATAACTTCCAGATAGGAAGAGGATGTGCTATATTCGTTCCATGTTCGAAGTGTGGTCGAGGCTGTCGTACTATTTACGAACTTTGTGAAAAATGTGGTGCTCCTCAACGTCGTACCATTCGCAATAAGAAGAACCTCGATAAGAAACGATCTAATGAGTTGGTGAATCTCACGTATCCAAATGTAGTGGAATCGGAGAAAGATCTAAATGTAGTGGAATCGGAAAAAGATCCAAATGTGGTGGACATTCACGATCTCGATAATGCATTGGATGACCTCTCCATTAGTGAGAAAGATCTAAATGTGGTAGAATCGGAGGATAAGTAGAAATCACAATACGAAAAAGAAAAAAAAGAATGAAGAGAAATTGTTATGCGACCTCTCTTCATTTTTTTTTTTTTTTTTTTCAACAAACAATTAGACAATTGACAGGCATAATGGTATACAACTAGTATGGATGATCTTATTAGATTACTTGGTTCAGAAATTTGTGCAAGCCTACATATCAAACCACGGTTGCATATTAACACTGGTGAAACATGTTCCGAATGTCTATGCCCGATGGAAATGCAAGGAACGGAATTCATATGTCCCACCTGTGGTCTTGTTTCCGAGGCCGAATCATGCGAAGAAACGATCAATGTTACTACTCGGTTACGTATAGTAGGTCCGGATAGCTTTAGGTATCAACATGATCTAGACCGCGCAATCCCAAAGCGAAGTGATAACAAAGAATTGCGACTACGAACGATCATGCGAGAACTACAGACATACAACACTATTTATAAACAAAATTATGGCCTATCGTTTTCCACAAATGTATTAGTAATCGTAGCCGATGCATTCATCCAAGTAAAGAAGGTTTGTATCAAACGTAGCTATGCGAAACGAACTATTTTAGCTGCTATACCTTATCAGGCATGTATACAATGTGATACATTCGATCTAAAGGTGAGGTTGCTCGTTTTATGCAACTAAACAATAAAAGCATCTGTAGCGGAAATGTCTTTATACGTTCTCTACACGATGACGATAAGATCGATATAGATTTAAATGCCGATCGAATAGTTCCTCACATTGCAACGACTTTCGTTAAACTCCAACCCAAGGGAGTACCTAAGAATATCCAACAAATAGTCTATGAGATCGTTCATACGGCAATAGAAAGCGATATAGGTACCAGCTCTATACTTCGAACTAAAGTCGTTGGAGCAAGTTACGAGGTACTACGGCGTTCGGGATCTCATATATCTCTTATTGACGTTGTTAAACGATGTGGCATACATAAGGGTTCGATCACGCGTTTTATCAATGAGTTGATTGCTTACCATTCACGCTTTAAACCTATTTATGATAAACACGAACTAAACAGTAGTCGAATGTAAGAATTCTAGTCGAAAAAAACGACAGTCTGTTTCATATGCAAATTCACGTACTATCGTATATATAAATTCCTAAGCGACCCTAAAATTCCGATCCGACCCTAAAATTCCGATCCGACCCTCTTTTTTATTTTAATATTTTTTTTTTTGGGTCTCTGTGGAATTTTTTAGATCGCTTTAGAATTTCGCCCACGCTTGATGATGTAATGTGGCAAGACAGAAATTTGCATACGCACCAAAACAATACGGTAATTTATACGATTGTGCTCTTAGTGAAGTTTAAATAAAATCCACGCTGGTTTCTTTCATAGGAGATATCTATTTTTATCCCACTAGACTGCCAAGTTTTTCTCGCATTTCCTTTCGCACTTCGGAGCGAATTTGTTCCACGTTTTTTTCGCTCGTTTGTCCTGTAGTCTCGTGACGAATTTCAGACCTCATAATCTCGTATTTATCTGCTTCAGCGAGTATGAGACTGTATTCAGAGTCAGATATATTTTCATCGCGTAGGGCCTTCGATACTAGATCACGAATCGTATTAATTTTCGCTCTAGCCAACATAGTGGTTTTCTCATGTTTAGAAACTTTTATTCCTAATTTTTTAGCTCCAATGGTCGTAGATGATGAAATTAATCCACATAAGCCACCAATAACACCAAGTGGTAGACCAATCACTATTCCAAAACCGGTTAGAGCCACTCCCAATCCAGATCCAGATAAAATCACAGATAGACCTCCTGTTACCACTGCGACACCATGAACTATTCCTTGCGCACGGGCATATTTCTTACGCACGCCTTCATAGTGTTTTTCTTGAATTTCGATATCCGAAAGCGTATCTCGGACTGTTTGCAGTCGAAAATACTTTCCAGTGCCACTAGCAAGCGATGGATAGATATTTGGTGCTGATGGAAGAAGTGGTTGAATTGAATCGCCGTCCATCGTATGTATACGTATGATTTACTCAAGCTTCAATACGAAATGTAGAGGCTGCTTGTTGAAGTCTATGATATTGCCATTCTCATCGCGAACTGTGAGGCGAATGTAGCTCCGCATCGTTCCTAGGGCTCGAATGGGTATGAGGGTTGGTGGAAAGTAAGTTGTTGCTTTGAAACTGTGGTCTACCATGTGAAAAATATGTAGGATTTTAGATGGCTTCCCCTCGAGAAGCGAGAAGTCGGAATCTACCACATCGCATCGATAGTCATATAGTCTGTCACATCTTTATTTACTTCGATACCAAACAAATCGCAGATATTCTTAGTGAACTGGATTGGTTTCTTGACCTCGATAATCCAATATTTCCTAAATGGGTGGTCTATGAATTTCAAGAAACCAGCCTCAACTGCGGGATCGAAGTAGGTTATCAAGTTTTCTGTACTATAATGCCCCGCCTTAATTTCATGTGAAAACGCCACATTATTGCCAGCCCACTTAAAGCTCCCTTTCTTAGTTAGGTTCCACCAATTATGACTAAGAGTGACATCAACTAGCGAAATATTCTGTATAAGAATAGGTTTATCGAAGTAGACCGTATGGTCAGCCGTAGGACAGGTGACATTTAAGATAACCATCTTATATATTAAAGGTATAAACTGTATGTATGTATGTATAGCTTCAATAGTTACGATGCCTCTCGTTGTGCCAGACAAAGATGATTGGTATGATGACCTATCTGCCACGGACAAGGCGGAGATTGCCAAGGGTGGCCCAAGGCTTTCGAAATCTGAGCAGACAGCGCTCCTTGCCGATGAAAATAAAAAGGTCGCAACATTGAATGCCGATCTATTAGCGAAGTTTAAGAAACAATATCCACATGCAGATTTTCACCAGTTCTATGTATCCACGGATATAGATGGGCCTGGCAAATATTCAACGAGTATTTGGTTTCGAGATGGGAATCATGGCTATGTGGTCTATGGTGACGATGTCTCCAATCTAACTGCTACCATTCAAAAACGAATCGATAACGCCTTGCAGGGGATGGTTGGTGGTTTCCCCCTCCCATTCACGAGAACAGATTTTAAGTATCCAGTTCCAGCCACTCCCTGGAAGATCGACGCCAAAGACATAGATCCTTTTATGCGAGATCTAAAGATTTACGTAACAATCAATCAGTTCTTCATATATTAACCGAAAAATATCTTCCAAGATCTGGGATTCGATTTTCCTACCGATACCATTAACGACAACGACGATGACGAAGACGATGACGATAAGTCCAAACAAGCACAAGAATGGTTAGATGCTAAACCAATGAGACATTGGCAACAACAATTATGCTTCGCACTTTGGTGCGCGACGGCGGGTTGTGGAGTGTCATTTGACGATCATCTTTCAGATGGCGCACCAATCCCCAATAATGTTCGTAGCTTTTACCGCTTCCATGTGTACTTCACGACCAGGAGACTACTGTACGAATTGGGAATCCCACTTCCCAAAGATTCTATATTTAATAATAATAATAACGAGCCATGGAATTCCGTTGCTTATGATAGGATAAGGGCAGAGTTCGGAGTAACTAATTTAAACTTCGCTTTACGTAGAGCGAGATTTACTGATAAGTCGTGGGAATTCGATACCAATACCCCCCTTGATATTCCAGTGAGGTTTTATCATAACGATATGGCTAAGAAGCAACACAATTGGTTCGTTCCACAAACTGGTAAGGGTTTAACTGATGCTGGAATTGGAAGGTTAGATCGATCAGTTGAGGCTTTTGGGCATTGCATCATAACTGCTCAATCCTCCGAACGTGCGTCCATCGTAGATAATCATAACGCCAAATTAATGTTTAACTCTTTAGTCGAAGCCGCAATTATTGAAGACGATTTAAAGAAAAGCGTAGATAACTATCAACTCGTTATCAATGCCACGAAGAAGAGGCTCGATCGAGCACTAGCTGTAAAAGTGTGGTTATTACCAAGCAATATGGTGTACGACATCGGCACGGTAACTGGTTATAATAACGCATTTAAGAAGGCTACGAAGAGTATGGGGTTAGGCTCGTCGACCTCCATCAACAAGGAGCATATTAAACCAAAACCACCAGATATGGAAGGAATTACGACGAAGAAACTATTACCACATATCGCAAATCATCAAGGTTCATTTCCAACGATCAGGGAAACTATCCATACCACTGCAAGGTATCGCACATCGAAGCCCAATCTACGACATGAGACCAATCTAGTGATAGTATCCATTGTAGGAGTTGGAATTGCATGGTGGTTATTTCGTTAACGTCGTTTGTATTGCTCTATTGTGATCACCACTATAGCAACGATAAATAACCAAACGTCCTCTGCTAATACTCCTAGAGCTTTACCAGCCATAGTAAATATGAAATTCGCAATTGATCCAATCATTCCAGATAGGATCTGTTCAAGTTTCTTTCCCATTTCCTTTAACAACTCACCCGTCGTTTTTAATCCATTCTTTATTGCATCTGCCGCTTTGTTGATACCGTTTTTTACTGGTTTCGGTACGGATCTCGATAACTGGGAAACTATTACACTAACGATGGCACCAATAGCAGTTGCCACCGCAAGAACAGTCATTCCATACTTTCTGAAAATGTATTTGATCCTCTCACGTAGTGACATGCGTTCTAGTATGGCTTCTTCTCGAGGTTCAAGTAATTCTCTTGCCCTACGGATAGACGTTAACTCTTTCTTAGCTATTTCTTTCTGCGCGTCGGTCGATTCGGAGTCTTCAAGAATAGATTCATTATTTGCTTCCCGATTGGTGAGTTGTCGTTCTGCAAGTATTATACTTCATTGGCGGCCTCTTCATTATTTGGACCTAAAGCATCTTTGAGAGCTTTCTTCATCTTCATACGTAATTTCATATCTTTCTCATCACCGACAAATAGACGTGTAAAGGGTTCTTTGCTTCCAAGTTCGCGAACTTTGATTTGTTCGTTTATTAAGGAGATTTCGATGTTATGCCGAATGCCCGCATCCATATATTGCTCCTTTACTACGCCAACCAGCATTTCCTTTACCGAATCTCGAAAGGTTTGTTCGAATGTGAATCCTCGAAGTTGATCATCACCATGCAAATCATCCATGGCAATTGTCTCACTACCTCCAGCTTCATCTTGATTATCACCCAATAAGTAAGCCACGTATCTTTCAGTTGATTCTTCTTCATCTCGTTGTCGTCGGTTTTCTTCATCTCGTTGGTCTTCTTCATCTCGTTGTCGTTCTTCATGTCTACCGGTATTATCCTCAGGTCTCACCTCACCATCTTCCATATTGAACATAACTATATATCTTGGTATATTCAACATGATATCGTCGAAGTTAATTCCTATAGAAGCACTAAGAGTGCCACTCGCACTCAAAGCTCAACGAACCCTATATAGAAAAACTTTCACTCCATCATCTTGCAATCCAGGTGAGACTCTCTATGTGGACGTTCCAACGATGGGAGAAGATATCGTATTAGTACCTGGTAGTTTAGCATTATTGGGTGATATCGTATTGTCTGGTGTACATGCTAATAATCGTGTCGTTGCAAATGTTGGGCGTTGCTTGGTTATACATCGAGTTTGTAAGATGGGAGCAGAAATAGTAGAGGACCTCGCTCGATCAGATCTCTTACAAACGTATTCCGATGTATATCTATCTACTCAAGAGAGAGAATCGAGAATACAACAAGGTATCCAATCAGATAACACAAATAAGCTACGATCTAAAGCTGATGATGCAAGTACTTCAGATACTGGTGAGAATGCACTACTAGCTGCATATGGTTCCAAATATAGAATTCCGTTAGACGTTGATATTCTTACACAACATGGAGTTCTATATCCACATGCGTTAGAAGACACTATTTCATTCGAGTTGACTTTAGCTCACGCCATCGATATAATAGTTGGATCAGATTCGACAAAGATAGGCACATAGTCAAGCTTAACAACATCCAGTTAGAATACGAAGCAATCAAGAATGAAACACTAGCCAGGCATGCACTCAATGCGTACGAAAAAGGTACTGCATTCCTATACGACCACTCAGTTCATTTTAAGACGGTACCTATTGCCAAAGCATCAGATACTTTGATATCTCAAAACATCAATGTTCCACGACGATCATTTGCTGGATTGCTTCTTCTATTCGTAGATCCACCTACCGCGGGTACACGAGATAGCGAATCATTCTCGAATCCTGATATTTTGAAGATAGAGGTAGATGTCAATGGAGTTCCAAATAGATTCTTTCCTGGAGGTATGTTACCACCAGATTTCTGGGAGGCAGCAAAAGTATGGTTCGCCACATCCGAGACTTCTATGACTCCTACAAAATTTTACAACAATAGATTCGCTATTATAGTCGATTGTCGCACAGCAAAAGATTCCTCTGCTCATGGTGATGGAATGGCACAAACTGGTGGTGGAAAAGATATCGACATTCGTATACGTAGAACTGTAAAAGGAAGTGGAAATGTAAACATGCATATCTATGTCCTTGCAGATGCTCAGCTTAAGATATTGAACAGATCTTTACATAGTATAACATACTGATGGATTCCCTCGTAGAACATATTCCATTCAACACACTTATAGTAGGTCCAACGAATTGTGGAAAGACTGCATTTCTCATAGAACAACTTCGTGGACCATTTCGTGGTAAGTTCGATTATATAGTATTAATTTGTCCTACGTATGCCCACAACAAAACATATCGTGGATTTGCTAATCGAGATCCGCGCTTCTATGTCGTATATCCACCTCAGAATGCTATCAATACCACATTAAATATTTGTGCAACCTTTTGGTCAGGTACCAATACATTATTGATTCTTGATGATTGTGCCGCATCAAAAGATGTAAAACGAAGAACTGACAAACTAGTAGATTTAGCATTCTCTGCTCGACATATAGGACTATCTATTTGGGTACTATCCCAACAATTAACTAGTATATGTAAACCTTTCCGCGAGAACGTAGCTATCGTAGTAGCATTTCATACGGCATCGGTTATAGATGGTAAAAGGATATTTGAAGATTACGGAGGCTCACAAGAATGTAATGAATTACGCACGATACTTCGATCTCACAAGTTTGCTCGCATATGTTTTTGTTTGCGACATCCTTTCGTAGTCGTGTTAGAGCTACCCGCACCTATAACATATTATCATGGATGAGTACATCAAAGAACTGGAAGATGAATGCGCTATTACTTGTCCTCCAACCAAATTGGAATTTCCCAAAAAATTGGAGGGTATTGAAGAATGTCGGGAAGCACTTACGATTTTAGCTGCAATGGGTACGACGAAAGAATATCTAGGACAGAATTTCTCAATAGTAGATATAACTAAACTATCTGAGAAAGACGTAAAACGTTTACATAGTAGATACCAGGTCGTAGTAGCAAAGCAAATAACGGGATGCTTAGTAAATGGTGCGCTACGTCTAGCTACTCGCGCAATCTCATACGTAATTCCAATAGATGACCAACAAGCACTGTTTAAGGATCTACAAGAAGACCACTTAGTCCGCAATGAGATATCTGCTGTGGCTGGTCTATTATCACTTAAAGCAGGTCGATTTGTAGCTCTAGCTAGTGCTTTGTTCCATGTAGCTGATCACATAGTCACTCCTTGTACTCCTATTGAACCTTCGCAAGTACTTACTATATCGAATCAAGATGGAAGAAACGGATCAGATAACTGCGAATCCACCAACGACTGCACCAACTAAAGTAAAAGATCCAAAGAGGGTTGCCGCTGGAAAAGCATTAGCACTAAGTAATAAACTTGCTAGAGAGGCTCAAAAGAGAGAGATTTCGCGTGGGAGTGATGTAGAGGAAAATTGGATATCCACTACTACTACTCTCACAATTCTTGGTACGGGTGCTGCATTGGTTGGAGCGTACTATCAATACAGAAGATATAGAGATGACACTCCTAAGAACGTTAGTCCGATACGACCCGCAAGTCCGATAAAGACTACGGTGCCAGATATGGAGTAACAGTTAAAGACTAGAGACTATATGATATATGTTCGAATGGATAAAGAATTGACGAAAACAGCGACCGATGCTGCTATGATAACTGGAATAGCTACTGGTATTGGTTGGATTGTAAAAAAGGCTACCAAGGAATCTATGCTTAGTGATCCTTCTATTTCTATTATAAATTACGTGAAGTGGACTGCAGTGATAGCTGGTAGCATATATGCAAAACAATATCTCGAGAAACAAAAGCCTAAGCCATAGGATTTGTAGTATAGTATGGCTTCAGCTATCGCAATGATGCTCTTCACGGCGCTTGTAAACGCAGCGGCATTCACTGGTGGTGGCATACTCTCTAGACTGTTTGAGAAAGGCGACGATGATGCCGATGTAGAACGAAAGAGACACGATATGGCCAATGAGAAACTTGATGTGGCTCGCATCGAATACAATAAGAAACTTCAAGAGGTATTCGATTGGTACCGCACACGGAAAGACAATGAGCACGATGCTGCTAAGTTCCAAAGCGATAGCAATCGATCTGTCATACGATCCCAAAAGTTGCTATCACTCCAAAAACGACTCGATGCAATAAGAGAACCTCGTTTATCTGACTACTATCAACCATCCAACGCACATAAGACTGGTGAGTTGATTTTCGTTGGTGGTGGAACGCTAGTTGCTGGATTTGCGATTAGTCGATATGCTTTTTAAAAAACGAGAATTTTTACGATCGACGAGATACTAAAAAAAAAAAAAGAATAAGAACTAGTTGGTTAGATGAGTTCTTATTCTTTTTTTCTTTTTTTTTCTTCCTGTTGAAAGTTAGAATACATAGATATATAATGGATGCTAAACTTGCGAATATCTTCTATGGTCCTATGGGCTATTGGAAAGGTCATGCTGCAATTGGTAAGCTATCGGTGGCTGCAAATGTATCAGAAGACGTAGCTAAGGGTTGGTTAGAGAAACAAGCCATGTGGCAAATATATCTATCACCACCGCACTATATTCCACGACCACATTGGACTGTATCGAAACCTAATGAAGTTCATCAAGCTGATTTGATCTTTCTACCTCACGATCGACCTGGACGTGGAAGGAAACTATATAAGTATGCTTTAGTGGTAATCGATGTAGCTTCTAGATATAAAGAGGCTGAGCCTTTAGCGTCGAAAGATAGTGGTGAAGTTGCTACTGCATTCGAACGAATCTACAAACGTAGTCCACTAGAATGGCCAAAAACATTGCAAGTTGATCCTGGTAGAGAATTCATGGGACGTATGTCTGAAACATTAGAACTACGTGGTACGAAAGTTCAACGAGGTGAAGCTGGTAATCATAGGGCACAAAGTTTTGTCGAACGAGCAAATAGAACGATAGCTGAAAGATTATTTGGATATCAATATGCAAAAGAGATGGTACTTACATCTGAAGGATCGGATGCGCGTAGTAGAGAATGGGTATTGAGGCTTCCTGATGTTATCAAGGCTATGAACAATGAAGTTACTCGACTAACAGGTAAGGAGCCTTCAAATTCTATAGAGGCACAACAAGTAAACATAAAGACTCCTACATATTCTCGAATTATTGGATTGAAAGAAAAGCGACTACCATTCGATGTTTTAGTTCGATATCTATACTCACCGGGAGAATTGGAAGGTGGAGTAAAACGAGCAACTGATCCTGTATGGAGTTTACAGACATTATATTTCTCGAAGTGTGGTATCTTCAAACCAGCCAGTTCTATACTATTTAGGAAAAAATGCGCCAAAGAGAGGGTTTGTGCGAGAAGAGATACAAGTGGTACCACTAGATACAGAACTACCACCAAAAGGTATTCTGTTCGTACCTAATAGATCTAAGATAGAAGCAAATCGTAAATGAAGTCGTCTAAGTATTCATCATATGGAATGACGTTTTTACGATTGTATGATAGTGTATCGATTACGTTTGATAGTATATTGCTAATAAAATCGTTTAAGTCTTCATCCTCTGGAAAGACGTCCACATGACCGTAGGCTAGTGGATCTATTCCATTTGCTGGAATCCATCGTTTACTATCGAATGGTGATAGAGATACTTTATTCATATGCATGCCATACATCCTGTGACCTTCGCTTCGAAGCATATGCATTCCATGGTGGAATACTTTCTTATCTTGTAAGCACTCTTTGTATTGATCATGACGAATATTATGTTTTACAACTGCCTTCTTGGTACCTTTGGCTTTACGAATCTCACAACACCTACTTTTAATATAGAATAGAGCTTCGATCGTAGTCCGACATATTCTACAATTGGAATACCTCCACATTCGTCTTTCATTTTACCAAGTACTTTCTTGTTGTCGATACTATACAGCGGGTGGTCCTCGCTATAGTTACTAGTATCATATAGATGTTTATGAGTTGCCATGTCTGAATAGATGTCTTCAGTTTTAATGTGTAGTAGTAGGCTGTCGGTATCGGTATAAAGTAGATTACAGCGTTGTCCATATTGCTTCTTGAGCTCGTTGTAGTAGAAGTCATACATCAAATGTTTTGAGAGATCTAGAATTGACATTCCAACATATACTGGACGGTTAAGAAGTAGTTTGCTTTTGTAGTTATGTACCGCTGCTAGATTATCATCAAAGATCGTCGAACGAGCATAAGTAGGTTTATTCAATAGACGTTGTAGTTTGATTCCTTCTGAGGCACGCACTAATTGGATATCTACACGCTTACGTAGATTCTCCATTGTCTTACCAAATACGCTATTGTTCATCAACTTGTAGCGTTCCTGTTCGAAGGTGCTATTCGCTTGTTTTCGTAGATCTGTATTCATTAGTATGTATGGTTCCATCCATTGGGATTGATCGAATCGTAGTGCCCTGTGGATCTTTTTCAAACGCATACCAAGAGATAGATACAGTTGTAGGTTGCGGTAGTGTAGCACATATCGTTCTTTGTCATATAGGTTAGGTATGAGTTTTTCCACTTTCAAAGATCCATTACCTTTATATAGTTCCTCGAATAGATCGGTTTGATACTCTGAGAACCAAGTTTTATCCACCTGCATTCTCTCTGGAGCTAGTGGATAGCTGTTATGTGTATCGTGAAGTTCTTGAGGATATTCAAGGTCGACTTCAAGGATGTAACCTTTATCTGAATCGATTGCGAGTTGGGTTATTTGTTCTTCTGTTGGTGTGCACCACTCAAATCCTCCTGTTGGTAGATAAAAACATGGCCCAACCATATAGATTATTGGCGTCAAGATAGAGTATGTGACTATTTGGCTTATTAGGATCGAAATCGGGTATACTTTGGTTATTTGCTTTAGCATAACGCTGAGACACCATAGATATACCACCACGTAGACCTTTCTCGATGAATAAATGCATGTCATAGTCAGTTAATAGTTCAAGCTCCACACCTGTCTTCTTTAACAATGCATCCCACGATAGACCAGGACTAGTATAGTAGTGAGCAGGATCCAAGCCATAGTTTTGCATACATGTTGTGCGAAAGGTCTCGAACACATCTGATAGAAGAAGTACATCAGTTTGTAGGTAAAGGTCGTGGTAGTCTCCCAATGTTTTACAACTGAATACATTCAAACTTCTAGTGCGTGTTCATAGTCCTCATCGGTTATATCCTCTAGATTTAGTTTACTATAGAACACATCTTTTGGTGGAAGAGAAGTCTCTGTAAATCTATCCCAAGAGTCCATGTACTCATATGGATAAACGCCTTTGCGAAGCGTATACTTCATAGTTCGTCGAAAGGTATCTTGAGATGCGCTTTCTACCAACTCACTAAGAGATGATGGTAGAAATTGAATGCTATCTATAAACCGTAAGTTACCAAGTGAGAATGAAATGTATTTCTCCATATTGTTTGGAATACAAGAGATCTTACCTGATGTCCTGGATATGGATTGCATTAGTAGGTGAGAATCATATCCACGAAGATTATGGAATACAACTGGGATGGTAGGAAAAGTACGTAATTTGAGATTACAGGCATTGTGTGCGACACCTCGAAACTCGCCTGTGATGTGGCAATGATCACGTACTCTATCTTTACCAACCAAGGGCTTATGACAGATATGGCAAATCGTTGCTCTATTATAAACCCTATAGTTTTCCTGTGACATACATAGTGGTTTAGACTTTTGGGCTTTGATCTTCACCTCTTCCTCTTGTATGCATTGTAGAAAACGTTCGATAGTATCCATGCCTCTATATAGTACTGGTGGTTCGCTATGACCATCGGAACGTACAACTATATAGCAAAATCCACAGGGAATATGTTCTTCTGTTTTAAGTGTGTTGCTCTTCTTTGGGTCTTGGGCAGGTCCTTCGATCTTAGTGGTCAAAGCCTCAAGGTCTGCATAGATAATATAGGGTACTTTGAGCTGTTTGTGGATATTCTGAAATGAGACTTTGTTGTTATTATTGGTAGGCATTTCAATGCGTATGGCTCTGTCATTGATACCATTACACTCTGGAATGTGCTTTGTAAGAAGAGCTTCATTGGAATATCCATGTAGACATCGCTCGCAAAAGTGCTGTCTATTATTATGCTTTGTTTGATCGAATAGGAGGCGATTGAAGTTCTTGATCCAACAGTAGTGTTGCCTACCACTATTTTCGTCTTCTATTAGCAATAGGTTAACACGCTTTAAGAAAGTCTCATTCGAAATGTGGTGTATGATCAAGTACTTTTCCTTTGAATCCCATCCAAACACATTGATAGAGATTTTGTTTTGCTTCTCTACGCGTTTTATTTGTGAGATTGGTGTTGGCGCATCCACACCATCGAAGTTAAACCCATCGTCTCCTTTATATTTCGATGTCTCCTGAGGGTTTTTTATGGTTGGAAGTTTTGCTGCTTTTCTTGTGGTTGAAAGAGCTTCTGCTCGTAGTGACCAACGTAAGCAATTGTCATCTTTGTTGTTCACATTGATCACTGCTTTCTTATTAGCTATTTCTGGAGGTAGTGGTAAATATGAACCTCCACGTAGTGGTTGATATCTAGCGATGTTTAACCATAGAATATTGACTGTATATATAACCCAGTTTGATCCTCGACTGATCCACTTCTCGATTTGGTTGTATATCTGAGCATGTGCTTCTACTATTACCCTACGGATCCCATCATCGTTGGTCAAAACAGATTGAAAGCTATAAAAGGTGACTGTCTCATATACGTAGCCATCAGGTTTATCAAGTATGAACGTTATATTTAAACCTAACTGAGCCTTTAAGGTATTGTGTTCTTGAATCTCTTCCTTAAGCTTTTCGGTAGTTTGCTTACGCACACCAGCAAGAAAAGCAATTGGATCTGCTCTTAGAGGATTATCATCTGGAATATCCATCTTCCATCCGCGTAAATAATTCCTTAAAGCGCGTACTCGGACAAATGTTAGTATATGCTCAGCCATGATATAATAACTTATAACCACACTCCTCTAATAGGGTGTTGAAATGTAATAAATTCACTATAAACAAAGTGTTTGAGCCTTGATCTAATACCTTATGACTACAATCCTTTAATATGGTGTAGAAATATGATGAATGGACTATAGTAGTAAATAATGATTATGACAATATATGGTATAATACCTAATAACCACACTCCTCTAATAGGGTGTTGAAATGTAATAAATTCACTATAAACCAAATGTTCGAACAAATGTTAATATATGCTTAGCCCTGATATAATACCTTATGATTACACTCCTTTAATATGACTTATAAATACGATAAATGAACTATAGTAGTAAACCAAATGCTGGTGTCTGGCTCGATTTTTATTTTTATGCTAACACATTGTTGCATTTTATGATAACGAACCCGAAGGGTGAGATGTCATAAAATGCAACAATGTGTTAGTAGGAAAAATAAAAATCGGGCCAGAACCAGCATTTGATATACTACTACTGACAACCATGGGCGGCAAAATTTTATAATCGATAAATCAGCACTGCGAGTAGAAGTACATTGGTACAGCAAAAGAACAAATTATGAAAATAAAAAAAGTCAATAATTAGGATTCACTGATTTAGTTGGAAATGATGTGATTTAAGTCTAGCCTGAAAAAATATTTAAGGGCTGTGCAAAGCCATGCTTTGGTTATAGTGTTATCAAGGGAATTCCAGAATTCCAGCTGCGAGTGTTATAGCTTGTTTACGTAAACATGCATGAACCACGCTTAAAGAGCTTCACTGGTTGCCTGTGGAACAGACAAGAATTGTATTTAAGATTAATTTACTTACTTTTAATTTAGCACCTAAGTTTTTGCAGGAGTTTCTAGAGTTAGACCACGTCGACAACTCCGTTCATGGCCAATGCTGTACTGTGTTACGCCTTAATAAGCCTATTTACAATTTGGAGACCTATGGACTGTGGAATTTATTGCCACTAAAATGTTAAGTCTGTGCTGTTTTTTATATCCCTGCAAGTCATATTTTCCTATAACATTAGTAGTATTTATTATTAGTTTATTTTTAATATGTAATATACATTAACTACAATAAAGTTCGGACGACTATAATTTTGAGAGAAACATTACTCAAAGCACATTACAATGTTTTGTCAGGTTTCCGAACAAACCCATATAAAACTTTTATTTTGTGCTATCTACAAAGTGTCCGAAATTTGTCCGAAATGTCGTAAAATGCGTCCGAAATTAAACCGTCCGAAAATAAATCGTCCGATCTTTTTCCGTCCGGATTTTATTGAAGTTAATGTAGTAATTTGTAATTATTCAGTGGTTTTTAGTATTATTTATTAGGTAGATTCCATTGTAAAGCGCTTATAACAGCAATGTATAGGCGCTATATAAATTGTATTATTATTATTATGAAGCGTTACTGCACTCGTGTTCTGACTAATGGAGTTTTAGATCAGATCCTCGTATTTGGATCCTAGTATTTTTGGGCTTCCTGTGTTACTGGTACCCTGGCTAACTTGAAGTCATTTGTGTTCACTCGTGCTCTGACTTGTATGGAGTTTCAGTTCAGATCGTGCGTACTTTCGCATCCAGGAGCCCACATTGTCAATTGCATGTGAAAAAAAACTTATCTTTTGGACAGGATATCTTTTTACAGGTTATCTATGATTGGAAAGCGATGTCCTTCATTATGGACAAGGTGTGGCTGATCACATGATTGGATGCATTAGCAACATGTCTAATCTGTTTGTGCGTTCGTAAAGTGCCAAACACGCTGGTGTATATGAGATCGTCTGCGTTACACCTTTCCAAAAGATACGCTGGAGTTCAGAATGCATGCAGCCTCTAGTTTTAATATCAATGATCTTTCATCTGGCAGCAATATTTTCCATCTACAGTTATTCTGGGTAGCAATATTACCATTAACCTGTTTTTAAAATAATCTTTATTTCTAAATGCTTGTATTTACATGTGTTATTTCTCCCTTGGTTATAAAAATAACAAGTTTTTTACAAGTATAGATTAATTTTCCAAATTATACAAATTAGGATCGAGGCGGCCATTATGAAAGTGGTCAAGTAATCGCATGGCATTTCGGTTGATTAGTCTCCCAAGGCTTGAGGGACATTTAATCACTATAATCAACCGAAATGCCATGCTATCAGTTTGTAATATTACGGTTTCCGAGGAAGTAGGAGAGTAAAACAGGAACGCTTTTAATTTGGCAGAGTTCAAAATGAATAAATTAAATATTTTTGGGTTGCTTATGAATACTCTTGGGAATCCGTTAATTGTTCACTTCATCTATTCGTTAGCTATTCTATTAAAATATTTTGGGGTAGTTTAGCATTTATATAGGCCTGATAAAAATGTAGTGCGACGCATGCGCAATAGTATTACTTGTTATCCCACATGTGTTAGACGTGAAAGAAGGTTCAAGCCTAAATAGGTACTCTTTTGAAAAGTTGGTAATCTTGCTATGGTAGGTGTCCCGATGAATGAATATGAGGAACGTATCCATAAGCGAACCTTTTGCATAAACATTACGTACGATAAGTTACTAATCGTACCTAATGTTTATGCATGAGGTCCGATAAATAGCAGTGATCAGGGCATTTAGAGATTAAATGTCCCTGTCGGAACAATGAAAACCGAGGGACCGTGATATTATTATATTAATGTTGTGACCAGGGACCTCACTCTGTATTCATAGTGCTGAGGTGCAACCTGATTGTCTAATAAGATCACATACGCGACACGTAATTCTTAGTTTTGCTACTGCTTATCTCTGCTGAACACGTTGGACAAAATAGATTATCGTTACGTTACATTACTGATTCTTACTTTGGTCATGATAAATATAATTTGGTTGAGCGATTATTGATGACTTTTACAAAACTTGTCTCAGTCATTCCTCGCAAAACGAATGCCTTTTCTATAATATTTCCAACTGTTTGTAGAATATCTCCGAGAAGAATACGGTGAACCCTTTTTCTCTCATGATATTTCATCATTATGTGTCACCCTCGTGAAAGAACGATTTTACTACGGTCAAAACACTGTATATAGGTATAAGTATACTAGATTCTTGACTTGCTCTATTAAAACAAAACAAGTACGTATTTCCTTCATTTTTTCCTGCCACAATGTTTTGCAGCCAATTGTATTTCCCCTAGTGCTACTAGTGCTACACCAAGCTTCTTGTATGTTTGACTGAGCCCTGACCTATTCCAGAGGGCGAGCATTGCGTATCCCTTCTGTTGGATATCTACGTATTTTACATTATTGTCTCATTCGAAATGTGGTGTATGATCAAGTACTTTTCCTTTGAATTCCATCCAAACACATTGATAGAGATTTTGTTTTGCTTCTCTACGCGTTTTATTTGTGAGATTGGTGTTGGCGCATCCACACCATCGAAGTTAAACCCATCGTCTCCTTTATATTTCGATGTCTCCTTAGGCCCTGATTATATGAAACGGGCTGGCCCGGTTGACCGGGTTGGCCCCGTTTGCCGAGATCAATCTCAGCTCGTCTCAGGTCTGATTACATGGGACGGGCCAGTCCGGTCAGCCCGATCAGACGGGCCAGCTCTGAGCCCGGTTCAGGCTACGCGCGAAAATTTGACTTTGTTTATACAAAATGGCGACCGGTCATTTGAGGCGAAGGAAATTAGTTTCTTTATTATTACTTCAGTTCGGGGTGTTTTTCTCTTTGCTGCTCCAGCTTCATGGAGTGTTGCATCTTTATTTGCTTCGTAGGAAGCAAATAATTGAAAATGTTATAGCTTCCGTAGCAGCAACACGAAAAAAGATGCTGAGAAAGGCAAAGCTCCGCCGAATAAGATCCTCGAGACGCAATAAACGATCAACATGGTTTCAGCAAGACCGAACTGAGCAGTGGTGGTTGAATATGCTGCGTCCAGAGACCACAGACGAAGAATGGAAGAGAAATTTTCGTATGACAAAAGAAGAATTCAAAGAGCTTTGTGAAGAATTGAGACCATATATTTATCCAAAACCCAGATGTCCAAATCACAGGGCAATGTCTATCGAAAAAAAAGTAGCATCAACTCTTTATTACCTCAAAGATACTGGTTCATTGTGGATGACAGCAAATACCTTTGGTATTCATCAGTGTACTGTTTCAAAAGTTGTTGATGAAGTTTGCTTTGCTATATCACGAAATCTAGGCCCTAAGTACATTCACTTACCAAAAACTGCAGAAGAAATGAGAGGGAAAGTGTCAGTATTCGAGTTAAAATTTGGTATGATTCAAGCATTCGGATTGCCGCCATTTTGAATTTGGAAAAGCAACTGCTCATGCGTGTAAGGTAACGCAGCTGACTCACGACCGGAACAGCTGGCTCACTAAAACGGGCCAGCCTGCTTGACTCCGATTATATGGAAAATTTTCAGCCCGCTTAACCGAGATCCCGGCAAGGCACTGCCGGGATCTCGGTTAAGCGGGCTGAAAATTTTCCATATAATCGGAGCTGGGCTGGCTCGCTTTCCATGTAATCGCAACGATCGAATTTTGTGTGTCTTGTAGGCAAGGCGGGATCTCGGCAAACCGGGCCAACCCGGTCAACCGGGCCAGCCCGTTTCATATAATCAGGGCCTGAGGTTTTTTTATGGTTGGAAGTTTTGCTGCTTTTCTTGTGGTTGAAAGAGCTTCTGCGCGTAGTGACCAACGTAAGCAATTGTCATCTTTGTTGTTCACATTGATCACTGCTTTCTTATTAGCTATTTCTGGAGGTAGTGGTAAATATGAACCTCCACGTAGTGGTTGATATCTAGCGATGTTTAACCATAGAATATTGACTGTATATATAACCCAGTTTGATCCTCGACTGATCCACTTCTCGATTTGGTTGTATATCTGAGCATGTGCTTCTACTATTACCCTACGGATCCCATCATCGTTGGTCAAAACAGATGAAAGCTATAAAAGGCGACTGTCTCATATACGTAACCATCAGGTTTATCAAGTATGAACGTTATATTTAAACCTAACTGAGCCTTTAAGGTATTGTGTTCTTGAATCTCTTCCTTAAGCTTTTCGGTAGTTTGCTTACGCACACCAGCAAGAAAAGCAATTGGATCTGCTCTTAGAGGATTATCATCTGGAATATCCATCTTCCATCCGCGTAAATAATTCCTTAAAGCGCGTACTCGGACAAATGTTAGTATATGCTCAGCCATGATATAATAACTTATAACCACACTCCTCTAATAGGGTGTTGAAATGTAATAAATTCACTATAAACAAAGTGTTTGAGCCTTGATCTAATACCTTATGACTACAATCCTTTAATATGGTGTAGAAATATGATGAATGGACTATAGTAGTAAATAATGATTATGACAATATATGGTATAATACCTAATAACCACACTCCTCTAATAGGGTGTTGAAATGTAATAAATTCACTATAAACCAAATGTTCGAACAAATGTTAATATATGCTTAGCCCTGATATAATACCTTATGATTACACTCCTTTAATATGACTTATAAATACGATAAATGAACTATAGTAGTAAACCAAATGCTGGTGTCTGGCTCGATTTTTATTTTTATGCTAACACATTGTTGCATTTTATGATAACGAACCCGAAGGGTGAGATGTCATAAAATGCAACAATGTGTTAGTAGGAAAAATAAAAATCGGGCCAGAACCAGCATTTGATATACTACTACTGACAACCATGGGTGGCAAAATTTTATAATCGATAAATCAGCACTGCGAGTAGAAGTACATTGGTACAGCAAAAGAACAAATTATGAAAATAAAAAAAGTCAATAATTAGGATTCACTGATTTAGTTGGAAATGATGTGATTTAAGTCTAGCCTGAAAAAATATTTAAGGACTGTGCATGCTTTGGTTATAGTGTTATCAAGGGAATTCCAGAATTCCAGCTGCGAGTGTTATAGCTTGTTTACGTAAACATGAACCACGCTTAAAGAGCTTCACTGGTTGCCTGTGGAACAGACAAGAATTGTGTTTAAGATTAATTTACTTACTTTTAAGGCTTTACCTAATTTAGCACCTAAGTATTTGCAGGAGTTTCTAGAGTTAGACCACGTCGACAACTCCGTTCATGGCCAATGCTGTACTGTGTTACGCCTTAATAAGCCTATTTACAATTTGGAGACCTATGGACTGTGGAATTTATTGCCACTAAAATGTTAAGTCTGTGCTGTTTTTTATATCCCTACAAGTCATATTTTCCTATAACATTAGTAGTATTTATTATTAGTTTATTTTTAATATGTAATATACATTAACTACAATAAAGTTCGGACGACTATAATTTTGAGAGAAACATTACTCAAAGCACATTACAATGTTTTGTCAGGTTTCCGAACAAACCCATATAAAACTTTTATTTTGTGCTATCTACAAAGTGTCCGAAATTTGTCCGAAATGTCGTAAAATGCGTCCGAAATTAAACCGTCCGAAAATAAATCGTCTGATCTTTTTCCGTCCGGATTTTATTGAAGTTAATGTAGTAATTTGTAATTATTCAGTGGTTTTTAGTATTATTTATTAGGTAGATTCCATTGTAAAGCGCTTATAACAGCAATGTATAGGCGCTATATAAATTGTATTATTATTATTATGAAGCGTTACTGCACTCGTGTTCTGACTCATGGAGTTTTAGATCAGATCCTCGTATTTGGATCCTAGTATTTTTGGGCTTCCTGTGTTACTGGTACCCTGGCTTACTTGAAGTCATTTGTGTTCACTCGTGCTCTGACTTGTATGGAGTTTCAGCTCAGATCGTGCGTACTTTCGCATCCAGGAGCCCACATTGTCAATTGCTTGTGAAAAAAAACTTATCTTTTGGACAGGATATTTTTTTACAGGTTATCTATGATTGGAAAGCGATGTCCTTCATTATGGACAAGGTGTGGCTGATCACATGATTGGATGCATTAGCAACATGTCTAATCTGTTTGTGCGTTCGTAAAGTGCCAAACACGCTGGTGTATATGAGATCGTCTGCGTTACACCTTTCCAAAAGATACGCTGGAGTTCAGAATGCATGCAGCCTCTAGTTTTAATATCAATGATCTTTCATGTGGCAGCAATATTTTCCATCTACAGTTATTCTGGGTAGCAATATTACCATTAACCTGTTTTTAAAATAATCTTTATTTCTAAATGCTTGTATTTACATGTGTTATTTCTCCCTTGGTTATAAAAATAACAAGTTTTTACAAGTATAGATTAATTTTCCAAATTATACAAATTAGGATCGAAGCGGCCATTATGAAAGTGGTCAAGTGATAATTATAAGTAATCGCATGGCATTTCGGTTGATTAGTCTCCCAAGGCTTGAGGGACATTTAATCACTAATCAACCGAAATGCCATGCTATCAGTTTGTAATATTACGGTTTCCGAGGAAGTAGGAGAGTAAAACAGGAACGCTTTTAATTTGGCCGAGTTCAAAATGAATAAATTAAATATTTTTGGGTTGCTATGAATACTCTTGGGAATCCGTTAATTGTTCACTTCATCTATTCGTTAGCTATTCTATTGAAATATTTTGGGGTAGTTTAGCATTTATATAGGCCTGATAAAAATGTAGTGCGACGCATGCGCAATAGTATTACTAGTTATCCCACATGTGTTAGACGTGAAAGAAGGTTCAAGCTTATTCTTTTGGTATTCTTTTGAAAAGTTGGTATTCTTGCTATGATAGGTGTCCCGATGAATGAATATGAGGAACGTATCTATAAGCGAACCTTTTGCATAAACATTACGTACGATAAGTTACTAATCGTACCTAATGTTTATGCATGAGGTCCGATAAATAGCAGTGATCAGGGCATTTAGAGATTAAATGTCCCTGTCGGAACAATGAAAACCGAGGGACCGTGATATTATTATATTAATGTTGTGACCAGGGACCTCACTCTGTATTCATAGTGCTGAGGTGCAACCTGATTGTCTAATAACATCACATACGCGACACGTAATTCTTAGTTTTGCTACTGCTTATCTCTGCTGAACACGTTGGACAAAATAGATTATCGTTACGTTACATTACTGATTCTTACTTTGGTCATGATAAATATAATTTGGTTGAGCGATTATTGATGACTTTTACAAAACTTGTCCCAGTCATTCCTCGCAAAACGAATGCCTTTTCTATAATATTTCCAACTGTTTGTAGAATATCTCCGAGAAGAATACGGTGAACCCTTTTTCTCTCATGATATTTCATCATTATGTGTCACCCTCGTGAAAGAACGATTTTACTACGGTCAAAACACTGTATATAGGTATAAGTATACTAGATTCTTGACTTGCTCTATTAAAACAAAACAAGTACGTATTTCCTTCATTTTATCCTGCCACAATGTTTTGCAGCCAATTGTATTTCCCCTAGTGCTACTAGTGCTACACCAAGCTTCTTGTATGTTTGACTGAGCCCTGACCTATTCCAGAGGGCGAGCATTGCGTATCCCTTCTGTTGGATATCTACGTATTTTACATTATTGTTCTCAATGCCTCTTATTTTGTTATCTGCTACACGAAGTTGGGAACCGAAACGTCGCCAGTCTGGCAAGTCATCAGCCAAATCGTGTAGTTCAACGTCATTTGGTTTACCTTGTCTCCATATGATGACGGCATCAACTGCTGAAAAATGAACCGTTATAAATACTGTGGTCAGCTGTGAACTAGTATATATGAGGGGGAGGGGCAAGTCGTGAAATGAAACAAACAAATGAGTAAGGGACGTCGTTGCTCTCAGGCCAACCTAAATTCTAACTCCCCCTGGAATTATTAGATATTCCTAAACATCAGCGCCTGGTTCCTTGAATTTCAATGCACCAAAATTAAAACAGGTTATTTGGCAAATTCATTTCTCTCGCAAGTAAAGACAACCAGTCAAATTACTTTGCATTGATAACTTCCTTTCACGCAGGGTCGCCAATAGTACTTGTTTACTAGCCTGCTATGCAGACCTATTTTTTCACTCTCATAAATTCGAAGAAAAAGTAACGTCTGTTTACCCGAGCGCTTAATTAGTTTCCAATATGCACACCTCATTGTGTTATGGACCAATCAGATTTTACTTTCCATAACCTGGAAAGTGACGTAATATTACATTTAAAAGGAATTCAGACAATGCATTTGTCATACACCTTATTCCAAAATGGCAAAACTTGTTTGACTAGTTTAGAGAGCAGTAAATAACAGTTGAATGCTACCACGTTAAAGAGTATGCCAAGATTAGCAATACTCTGAATGTTAGGTGTGATAGCATAAAATGGTACTAAGTTATCGAGATTTCAATATAGAGAGTTTTGTATGGGTTTAAGCCAGTTATACCTACTAGCCTCGTTTTCGTGATTTACACTGTTTTTAAATGTCAATAACTTTGCAACTATGAAAGACCAAACTCTCAAACTGCTCAGTATTACTTACTTTTGCATGCTTTAATAAAGACGCCATTCACTTCGCCTAATATCCTAAGTTTTTTGGCATTATGCAAATAGAGCAGCCATATTGGAATAAGGTGTATAGGTAAGTGTTCACTGGCGCGCCAATTCGTTGCTCTCAGGCCAACCTAAATTCTAACTCCCCCTGGAATTATTAGATATTCCTAAACATCAGCGCCTGGTTCCTTGAATTTCAATTCACTAAAATTATAACAATGGCTTTGCTTGGGCAGAAAAATAAAACAAACCTGCTGACGTCATGCTTGCATATTGGAAACTAATTAAGCGCTCGGGTAAGCAGACGTTTTTTCTTCGAATTTATGAGTGAAAAAATACGTCAGCACAGCAGGCTACTTGTTTACAGGCCTCTGTTATCTTACCTCTAAAAAAAATTCTAAAAAAACTTCCGTATAATTTTGCTTTAAATTTCTATATTTATCATTTTCTTCTTTCTATCTGTTTCCAATCCAAGACCATCAAGCTCTTTTATTGTTGGAATACCTTTTTTCTTTCTTGATTGCTTGGCTTCGTTCAAAGAGCCTTCCTGCTTCCTGCTCCTTTTTTGTTTGGTTGATGACACGCTAGCTGTAAGAGGAGACACGAAAACTAGCAATCAGCCGAGGATAAACTAATGAACAGGAAGCTGGAGTTAAGTAAATCTCTTTTCCAGTTGCCCTCGTTCATTACCACCACCTATCGTTTCTCGTGGACGTTGCCATATTTCTGGTGCTTACAACAAACAAACAAAACATGAATGTTAATGTGCAATATCTTAAAGTGCCTATGTATCCAAAATTAACTTGATCTCATCTGAAAATCCTTTCAAAATGAGGAAGGGTGGCGTTTTCCGTTTTTCAATATCTCATCAAGACCATTGATATTCAGGTTTTTGAAATATGCAAATGAGATGACCTATGACGTCATTACCTTGACAGAGCCTGGAGACAAATCACAAAATGAATAATGTCTCTGCAAACAGGGGGTAAATAGTACTACAGAAAATACACATGCATCACTGTGGATTCGTTTTGACAATAATAATGTTAAGCTCTTCTGTAAATCAGAAAACCGAAACTATGCTCTTTTCTAGAGCGCAGTCATTATATCCGTGAAACCAAAAAAAAGTTTTATTTAATTTACCTATATCATTATGACGTCACGGCTTGTTTATGAGGGGGACAGAATCAACATGAACAATAGAATTTTGAACTAAATCTGCTCTGCTGAGGAAAATTTAAATTCGAATTGTCTGGTTTCCAGATATCAGCTGTATCAATGTTTATCCCACAATATTTACCGTCTTTGGTGGCTGTTACCGCTATTCTACGTTCCACAAAATGCATTGATAGCGATTTCCTTTGTGTTGTTGCTATTTTGTCCCCCTCCCACGACCGTGATCCTTAGCGTTTAAACAATAGATTGTTTTGATTTGACGTCATAATGATATAGGGCAATTGCTGATATTTAGATAAAAATACCAACTATCATTCAACCATCATCAAATTTACTGCACGAGCTAAAGCTGAAAGGTATAATTGCGACCTATAGAAAAAGAACCATTGTTAAAAACCACCTAACGTTTATTTTTGTTATCATAAATAGCGATTCCACACCAGGCGTTGAGTAGTTCTGTGAAGAAAGTATTGGTTTACAGAGAATAATAGAGAGCTTAAGCAACGACGACGGCAACGTCTAGGACGACGGCGTAACACAATAGACTTAATTACAAAATACAATAACTTCACGTGAAAATGCACGCAGTCAACTACATTTCAACCGTTGTCTGCAAAAACACAACGTGAAAACTCCATATTCTACGTTAACAAGAGAACGCAAACGGTCGAAAGTAAATCACTCCGTTTTTTGTTCGGCGTGAACGGAACTCTATGCTTATCATATTTTTCGAAGATATGGATGTGAAAAGTAATTAAAGGCGAACGAAGGAAATAGTAAACATCATATTTCGGGAGAAAACACTTTTCTACGTCCCGTCGTCACTGCCGTTCCCGTCGTCGTTGCTTAAGCTCTCTAATAGGCAACCAGGACGACGACGGATGTGACGACGGAACGTATAGAAAAGTGTTTCCCCCCGAAATTTGGAGTTTACTATTTCCTTTATTTGCCTTTAGATGTCTTTTACAACCATATTTTCGAGAAATGTGACCAGGACAGTGTTCCGTTCAGGCCTAACGATAAACGGTGTGATTTAATTTCTTACGTTCCCGTTCTCCTTTGAATGTAAAATTCGGAGTTTTCGCGTTCTTCTTTTTAAAGGAGCAGTGTCACGATTAGTATTCATGCCCAAAGTTTTGAAAATGTGTCAGGCGGACAAGAAATCAAAAGATGTGACAGAAGTAGAAGTCCGTGAGTAATCCGCTTGCATCGGCGTATTTGCACGATATCTCGAGCCGAAATTGCTTTAAAACTATACTTCAGTATTATATGGTTAGGTTTGATGATATATTTTTATAAAGCAGCATTTTATTTATTTCAATCGAAGGGAAATTTGCAGCGGCGCGTGACATAGCGTGATTTTGCCATTGTCTATAACAACCAATCAGAATCGTTACACTGCTACTTTAAGGGAACGGTCAAAATGTAGGTGACTGTATGAATTTTCACGTGCATTTATTGTGTTTTGTAATTAACGGCTATTGTTTTATGCCGTCATCCTAGACGTCGTCGTCGTGGTTGCTTAAAGTGCCTATGAAGCTTATTTTTTTATTTTAGATATCAATTCTAAATCAAGTGAATAGTAGAATGGTAAAATATATTTTGCTTTGAATGCTGTGCCGCTGAGTTAAGGAGGTTTTAATATCCAAAATGCTAATTACATGACGTCAGGGGAGGCATCTGCAATCACTTCTTAGTGGTTGTGAATGGGCGTTTCTACTGATAAAAGAAAACAAATTTCTAAAATGATTTTATTTCAACCATGGGTATAACACTGATAATTTGAAAAAATTGTTTAATTGTAACAAACAAAATTGTATAATAATTGATGGCTCCCCTGACGTCATGTAATTAGCATTTTGGATATTAAAACCTCCTTAACTCAGCGGCACAGCATCCAAAGCGAGATATATTGTACCATTGTACTATTCACTTGATGTAGAATTGATATCTAAAATAAAAAAGTAAGCTTCATAGGCACTTTAAGGTTCCTAATACTCTATCTTCTTCGCTTGTTTGAATCGTGAAAACTTGACCTTTCTTGACCTATGACCGCGTAAGAAAAAGCCTGGGTCGATAGTAGTAGGAGAGGCACCGAATTACCCCCTTTTTTGAGGCGCTATGCTAATTTTTGAGGCGCTCTCATTAATTCAATGACGTCACGGTCCTATTGTCTTAGGTCATGCATAAATTAATTAGGGCGTACGCCCTTTTTTAGGGTGTTATGCTAATTTTTAAGGCGCGCTCATGAATAAAGTGGTGAGCTCATGAATAAAGTGGTGAGCTCATGAATAAAGTGCGGTAAAGTGCGGCGTCTCATGAATAAAGTGGAATCTCATTAACTCAGAAGATTATCTATTATTTCTGTGAATGAGGTCATCGATCTATTCGGGTATGTTTGGCTAAAGTCTATTGTTTGGAGTCGTCTCTAAAACCAGGAGCGATCGGCCCTGAATACATTCGAAGTTGAATGAAAAATAAATAATAAATACCTCGCAATATCTAAACCCCTTTGTAGCGTAAATAGTAAGAACAAACTACTCGTGATAGACTCTAAACTGTCTTTATTATTTTCCTTTACAGTTAATAACTCATAAGACAATTGTATACAAAATCCACTGTGACTCATTACATCAACTCTGCTATTGTCGTTAGGGATTAACGATACCTGAAGAGCCTATTGTTTGGAGGAAAACTCTTGAGATGCAAATTATTCTCTAAAACTGAACAATAATTACCATACGAATATAACAAACTACTCGGAACAGGATTTTATTGATCCAAACTATGATAAGCGATAAGATTTACAACGAGGCATAAAAAATAAAAGAGTATTTTAGCAATTAAGGTTTGTTTACAATCAGTCCTCATCGTCACTTGTTGGGTGATAAGTTTCTTCCTTTTCACTTTTGGGATGAATATGCCGTACTGTTTGACAATGTTGGCATCGTACCAAAATGTTCTTAACCGACTTGGTTGTCAAGGGAAATTCATTCTCGCAAATGGTACATGTGGTGATGGCATTCTTAACAAGCGGGTCAAGTAAAATATCATACCATAGACATTTGGGGCAGCCAACAACACCCGTTACGTGAATATTGGTAGAGTTACAATGATCACAAGAGGCATTGATTTTATTTTCGTTGTTATCTTCACTGTCCTCTTCATCACTACTCTGTTCTTCCTCGTTTGCAATAGTACTATCTTGGTTTTCGGCATCACTGTTATTGTCACTCTCCTGAGACTCGTTCTCATTTTGGCTCTCTTCTTGCTCACTGCTGCTGGTTTCAGGCTCCTTTTGCTGGTATGTTTTTTCTTTTTCGATAAGATCACTCAAAACCTTTTTGTTGTGAATTAGACGTTTGTTGATTCCTAGCTCAGCAAGACCCTCTAGAAATGTATTGAGAGCACGAGGTCTCAGCATATCCTTATTATAGGGAAGTAAAACATATTCTACCAGGGCCGCTATATTCGTCACCGGAACTCTACGCTTGCTACGAAGCAATTCTCCTCTTGGCGTCCAAAATAAAATATCCTTAGAAGAGGCCATACTATGCAATAAATCCGAAGCATCTTTATGGGAGACGACTCTCGGAAGATCATCCAAAACATCTTTAATTCTTGGTTCCTCTTCATCCTCACTCTCATCATTCGAGGTATCACTTTCTTCACTTTCCATGTCAATGTTTCTCTTCATGTTCACCGCAGAGTGACTTCAGTAGCAAATGATCTTGAAAGACCTAAGACTCCCCTATTTATACCATCAGAAGCCCAGTGAGAATAGGGGCTAACAAATGTTCAATAAATCCACCTCCCTCTTGCACTAGTAGTTGCTTCTTTTCTTTGAATGGAACCTCTGGATCCACGAGTGTATAAATAGATTCTCTGTGTGGAGTTAATCTTCGCCTGTCTTCCTCACTGATAGGTACATATCCTCTAACAACATTATGTGTCGCTTGGACGAGTGAATGTACTTGTTCTGGAGATGCCGTTTCGAGGAGAAATTGACGTTGATGGTCGGGGCAAGAAGCTAAGAGATGGAGAAAGCCACGATTTCTCTTTACTGTACGAGACATGGTGGAAACTGATCTGCGATTTGAATGCGCTAGGATATTTATAGCGCTAGGGCGACCGATGGATGTTGCGGGCGGCGGGCGTCAGCGGGCGTTAGCGCCCGTTAGCGGGCGTCAGCGGCCGTCGGCGGGCGTTGACGGGCGTTGACGGGCGGCGGGCGTTGACGGGCGGCGGGCGTTGACGGGCGGCGGGCGTTGACGGACGGCGGGCGTTGACGGGCGTCAGCGGGCGGCGGGCGTCAGCGGGCGTTGACGGGCGGCGGGCGTTCAGGGTGGCGGCAGAATTGTTAGCATAAATGGGGTATACCATTGCCGTGGGGTTCATTTTATTTAATCTCTTGAAGCACCAACATGTCAAAAAAAATGTTCTGTCCTAGTTGTCATGGAGGCTTCTCCCGACCATATGATTTAAAACGTCATCAAAATAAGTTTCATCCTACTGAAGCTCTATCGAATGGACTCCATACCGGTATTTCATCACAGAACAATGGTTTTCAAAATATGAAGGGCATTTGTGACTCTTTTCAACTACAACATCCCTTCACATGTATGGTTGCTGGTATGACAGGTTGTGGTAAAACGGACTGGGTTCAGACGTTACTCGAAGAAGCCCATCAAACAATTTCCCATCCACCCCAGAGGATTGTCTGGTGCTATTCACAGTGGCAGCCTGCGTATACAGCACTCCTTAGCACGGTACCTGATATCGAATTTGTGAAAGGAATCCCCCCCTGATATCGAGCAAGATCACTATTTTGATGTACGTGTACGAAACCTGATTGTCATTGATGACCAGATGACTGAAACGGGAAATGATAATAGAATTGTCAACCTGTTTACCAAAGGATCTCATCACCGAAATCTGAGTGTCCTCTACATTTTACAGAACCTATTCCATCAGGGTAAAGGCAATCGCAGCATCAGTTTAAACAGTCATTACTTAGTGCTGTTTAAGAATCCACGCGACAAACTACAAATTTTAACACTGGCCAAGCAAATGTATCCCAGGCAGACCGAGTATTTTCTCAACAAATACGAACAGGCTGTTAGGAGACCTTATGGTTATTTGTTTGTCGACTTAAAACCAAATACACCGGAGGGCTGTAGGTTAAGGACCAATGTTCTACCCGGTGAACAGCAACAACCTCAAGAGATATCTAACGAGGATAACGTTTCTAACGTACTGCGTAAGTACGTCGAGCAGCGGAGCTTTACAATTTCCCCGCAAGTACAAAAAATGCAAAGCTTGAAGGATGATATGAATAGGGTATTAAACCGTAATGATCTCAGTCAGACCCAGAAAGCAAGAAATTATGTCCAGCTTCAAAACAACTTTATGAGGTATAAACACCAAATGAATGACTATCCTGTACCTCCTACAACTCTTTCACCTGATATCACAACCCAACCCCAAGAACAAGAAATAGCCGATACACCCATCACACCGCAACAAGTACAACTAGATTCAGCTGAACCAGACACAGTGCCGTATTCAGCAAAAGTATATCAGTCCCAAGCCACGAACATTTCTTTGAGCTCACCAGTCATACCGCCACAATTACACCAAGATTCGTCTGAACCAGCCACAATGCCTTATTCAGAGAGAACCTACGAATCCCCATTCCCTAATATTTATTTGTCTTCTTTGAGTTCTTCAAACAAAAAGCAACTCTCCCCGCTACGAAAAAGAAGAAAACGCCGGCGTTTGGAACTCAAAAATTACTTGGATGATGATGCCGAAGAAAGTGTTGGACCTTATCTAAAAGCCGACCGGATCAGACGATCAATGCGAATTCGGAAGCCTTATCCCTACAAGTATTAACATTGTAAATCTTATCGCTTATCATAGTTTGGATCAATAAAATCCTGTTCCGAGTAGTTTGTTTATATTCGTATGGTAATTATTGTTCAGTTTTAGAGAATAATTTGCATCACAAGAGTTTTCCTCCAAACAATAGGCTCTTCAGGTATCGTTAATCCCTAACGACAATAGCAGAGTTGATGTAATGAGTCACAGTGGATTTTGTATACAATTGTCTTATGAGTTATTAACTGTAAAGGAAAATAATAAAGACAATTTAGAGTCTATCACGAGTAGTTTGTTCTTACTATTTACGCTACAAAGGGGTTTAGATATTGCGAGGTATTTTTTATTTATTTTTCATTCAACTTCGAATGTATTCAGGGCCGATCGCTCCTGGTTTTAGAGACGACTCCAAACAATAGACTTTAGCCAAACATACCCGAATAGATCGATGACCTCATTCACAGAAATAATAGATAATCTTCTGAGTTAATGAGATTCCACTTTATTCATGAGACGCCGCACTTTACCGCACTTTATTCATGAGCTCACCACTTTATTCATGAGCGCGCCTTAAAAATTAGCATAACACCCTAAAAAAGGGCGTACGCCCTAATTAATTTATGCATGACCTAAGACAATAGGACCGTGACGTCATTGAATTAATGAGAGCGCCTCAAAAATTAGCATAGCGCCTGAAAAATTAGCATAGCGCCTCAAAAAAGGGGGTAATTCGGTGCCTCTCCTACTACTGTCGATCCCTGGGTAGACGTCATCTAATTAATTACTCGGGCTAGGCCTTTGGTCGGCACGAGTCAGAAATCTCAAGTGTTTTTTTTTATCTTTTTTATTTCTATTTTTCGTGTTGCGAGTTGGCTCAACACGTGACAGGCTCAACCAATCAGATTCGACACCGCTCGGGACACTGGTGGGTGGCGGGTCATCTGTACGATCGATCTAAGATGGGGAAAGCAGTCGGCGGGGAATGAGGAGGTTAAAATTCGTCGAATTCGCTTTAAATCACCACCAGAGAACAAGAAACATGTTAACTACTCTTCAAATCAGCTTTTTACAGAAATCTTCCTTTGGTGTTCCCTGAAATGACTACAACATATGGCTTGGAAAAGGATCGATCGTATCGGTGCGAGATCACTGTACACAAGCTAGCTTCTGTGCATGTCCGTCTTTTACTCCTCTCCTCCTTTAGGGACCATCGAGAAGCCCTTATTTTGTTGCTTTACTTCGATTGTTTTTCAAAATGTCCTGACTATGGACATACAGGTGAGTGCTAGGTTATTATCAATCTTATATACTAGTTTAACTATAGGTTCATTTTATACATAAAAAAATAGTGTGTCACATTTGGCATGTCTACGTACTTCGCATATCTCGCGAAAAATTAAAAATAATTCTAGCTGCTCTACAATGTAGGATCTCTAATGACTTAAAGTTATCTTTACATGTTAAACCGCCCCACCCCGTCGTCTTCTTTATTTCTTTCAACGACTACAATACGCATGCGGAATAAGGAAACAAGCTGTCCGCACTGGACTGGACGCTAGCAAGCTTGTATGAGCAATTTACGTGCGTAAAGAAACAAAATCTAGAGAAAGAAAAAGTGGGACAAGATGCTTAAAAAAAAGAAGAGGGTTAGAACAATCTCCTTTCTCAATCCCATATGTAATGATGTGTGAGAAGCCATTTCAAAGCGGATTGTTTTAGATCCTCGTCCCTAATTTCCTTCACTCAGTTTCTCATGTTATTCACTTAACTATCTGCAAAAAGCCTGAATAACAATCATTTTTTATCTCCGAGCCCAACATTTTATGAGAAACGAAGCTTTGGAATCACTGTTAAACTATAACAGCAAGGATCTCTCCCAACCAGTAGCTCGCCACTTTATTCTTCCAGACTATAACATTTTTTGACGTCATGGGACATCAGTCATGCTTTTTAATTTGAAGAAACATAAAAAAGAATAAAAAAATACCGAAATTCACAATTTAATAACTTTTCTCCCTCTTAACCAATCGAACTCGGGTTTTCAGATACTTTGTTGTAAACATGATGGGAAATCGAAAATATAAAATTTACTGATGTTAAAGGTAATCGAGAAACCTATTATAAATGGATACATGACGTAACTGTGACGTCATCAATATGTCTACGGTAGTTCAAATCATCGGATTTTGTTTTGGTCATCCATCTTAATCTTCCCACAAAAAAATCAATCTTCTACGTTGGAAACTTTTGAAAATATAGCAAAGTGATCGATTTTAGGGTCATTTGTGCCAAGCGTGTGCGGTAAAGACAGGCATACCTTACTCCGTATGATTATACAATGCGAGGTTTCAGCTTCATTCTGGGTAACATTTCAAGAGTGGTGGCATACTAAATGGCAACAGCAGGTACATTTAACTGAAGGTTTAATACGTACTATACGGACAGCACGAAAATACAAAACACGAAGATATTTTAAATTATGTTATCCTTATTGCAAACTAGAAGTAATCATAGATTATCAAAGTGCGTTCGACATTTTTTCAGTGAAAGAGAAAGGACTGTGGTAACAGTCTGAAAAGCTGAACAATTGCTGCAATGATGTGGACGGTGTACGTAATCCGGATCAAAAGTGCTTGTTTTTAACTAATGTGAAAATTTTGAGGTCTTGACTTATATGTTAATATACAAGGGGATGCATCTGGGTATAAAACTGTAATTATCTTTGTGTAACATTAAATCATTGGATGCGATGCTTATGGGGCTATATTTATACATGTGTGTTTTATATGGTTATGGCATTGATTTGAGAATTAGTAGCACATTTTGCTGGTGGTATACAGTGTAAAGCAATAATGGAAGTTAGTGTAGAACACAAATCAACCCAGGCTATAGCTACATACATTTACATGCATACATGAACTTTATTTGAGTGTCAATAGTATTTAGCTGTAAAGCTAATTGGGGACACTATATATTACAGGATATATAAAATACAGGATATATAAAGTACGTATAAATAAATATTACTATTCAGATGTGTATAAACTGAATTCCAGTTCCTAGAACATAAACTATATAGGTATGCATGTGTATAAAGTACAGCCCATGCAGTTCCTTCGATTCAGATCATTCACATAATGTTTCCCGGGTATTTTTCAAGTGAGAACAAGGTTGGCTGCAGAATATTGAGTGCCATTGTTAGTTCCAGAATAATTTATGGTCAATGTTGGTAGCTGGGTCCTGGCTTTGATCAGCCTTGTTTCAGGTCCGTTAAAAATTCAGTGTAGATTAATTGAACACAGCAATGAAGTCAGTACTTTAAATTTCCCTCACCTTGTACTGTGTTGATATTCCAGTTCCTTGGCATATCAAAGTATCGGTATAGATCAACTCTCTGTCTGAATGTAGTGTTAATTTGAATCCGTTAATTTGTATAACCAAGATGTACACAGTGTCGTAACTCACACAAGATACGGCGATTACGGGTATCTAGAAAACTCAGACCTTGTTTCTCTTCAGCCAGGTTATATTACTGTTTGTAGTTTCGGTATCTGTATGTACAGCGAAAAGCAGAATCCAGTACAGCGAGCACGCCAACGCTTCTTCACAACTCACACTGAAATATTCATATCCATGTATTTCTCTTCAGCCTTCAGGTATGATTTATAGCATCTTGACCATTTGCAGTTTTGGTATCGGCAAACCGAACAGCATAATTCAATGCAGCGAGCAAGCCAACAGCATATTTTTCGATCGCACATTCACTCCCGGGATTCACTCGGTCTCGGGTTCAGCATAAATAAATAATTATGGCCGAGTTGAATGTTCAAGGTCCTCCAGATTTACTACACACTTTCCTCAGGCTTTGCTCAATTGTACTTGCGAACCTCTGAAACATCATTGCATTGCATTGTCGGAAAATAAGGCAAGTAACTAACCGATCGCGAAACAAAACAGAAGCCATGCTGGCATTCACCAAAATGGCCGCTCGCATCGTGTACGTGTGGTTACCAGTTCCCCGGCCGAGATAATTTATTCTAAATAGTACAAATCTCGATTTCTTTCGCCTGGGGAAGCACAGGTAGCCCACACAGGACCACAGGGAGTCCACTGCAAGATTAGTATGCGTTCTCCTTCGTCGAACGCAAATATGTTATCTTCATCACAAATATAAATAATCGGGTAGCTTACGTTTTGACAGCTTTCTTACTTTTTTCTAAAACAAATTAGAAGTTCTACGAGAAATATCCATAAGGAACCAAAATTTATTACATTTTCAATGCAAGTGGGCAAAAATTATTTAATAGCAGTTTTTCTCTTGTCGGCATCTTGAACTTTCTTTTTTTTCTCGTTATTCCTTTATTTTCGTTTCTGTATTGTTGTACAATTAAAATATTGTAGTGTAAATTGTAAGTATAATTATCTACTTTTATATTGTCTGTTCAAACATTTCTGACACGCAACAATATATCTGTGTAAATATATTTAAAAAAATCATGAAGCGGTAAAAAAAAGGTACTACCGAAACCCGTAAACGCAAAGAACAGAACTTTATTTTCAAATTAGGCACTTTGGCACCTAACGGCATTAATGAACGCTTTTCGTTCATTTAATTTCATAATTCGCGTTTTCATTCATACTTAGATCAGCATGTTTCATTACTTTATTCATCGATATTGTATTGCAGCCATTAGCATTTCTACTGTTGGCGCAATTTCCTTTGATCCTAATTGATCCGAGTACATGTTTCCCTAAGGTAATTATGCACTCAACACTTTATAAACCGTCTTCCCACCCTTATCGATGTTAACATTTACCTGACGGACACTGAAAATCAGGACGCGAAGGAGGATTCGTTTTACTGCTTTCCGGCAGCTACAACAGAAAACAGATTGTAAATTAGATACGCTAATAAAACGAAATGTTAAATCTCACTCACATGGCAGACTTGTAACAGCTTCAGACGATTTATTTCGCATCAACTCTTGTAACAGTATATGACAATACTAAGGCCTGGTTTTTACTAACGATTGTTAGTAACTGAAGCGTAAAAAAGTTACGTTCTAGTGAAAATGAACATGACAAAAGCAGAAGCCGTAAGCTTCGCTTGCATGTTATATCGATTTACGTTGCTAAGGGCCTGAGATTTAGCATTCTGATTGATTATTCTGTTTATGGCCTAGTTACAATGTATCACTCACTAGGTTTGCCTTGTTTTCACTGGAACATAAGCCACGGACGAAGATTAAGGTAGCCTTCGGTTCTTTCTGCTTCTGCTACAGTCGAGCTTACGCTTGTGCTCATATCGCTGTTTCGTTGATTTTCACTAGTACATAACGTTCTTTATGCTCCCGCTTCTGATTCCGTTGCTCATAAACCAGACTTAAGAATAACTGCTTATTAACCGAGCGCGAGGTCTGTACGGAGAAATATCAGACCGAGCCGTTAGGGGAGGTCTGTACAGAAAAGACTGAGGTCTGATATTTCTCTGTACAGACCGAGCAAGCAAGATTAATAAGTGGTTTATTATATGGTTCATTTACTTGTATTATTTATGTTTGGTCACTTCCGTTTACCAGTATTTCCATTTCCGGAATTGGGAGCGCGCGCGCGAACGTACATTTTCCCGCCTTTTTCATTTTACTTTTTTAGTTATGCACTAGTCAATCGAAACCCTCACCCCCCGGTCCCGGGGAAGGGTGGGGGATAACAGGGGCATTGATCACTTTTGAACCACAGTCTGTCCCGTGGGGGTAGTAGATTTGACTTACTTCGACTTTTCGGGTGTCCCCACCTCGGGGAAGAGGGGAACTGGGAACTAGTATGGAAGTTTCCAAGATGGCGGACAAGTTGATATTTCTTTTGAATAAATCTTTCTATAGATGGTGGGTTGATTTTAGAGTACAGTTCTCCTTTAAGCTGAACTTCAGCCAAGAGAGACTTAGTTTGTGTGATTACTAAAGAAAACTATAAAAGCTACACAAATCTTGGAAGAACAACATTAAAAAATTCTCCTTTTTCTCCTTTGAAATTTTTTTTTCCTACAAAATTTTTGATCTCAACTTTCTTACCCCAGGGATAGGGGCGTTTGATCTGAACTAAAGCCTCTGGGGTGGGGGTATTGATGATTTTTGATCAGGTCTCTGTCAAATCCCCCACCCTTCCCCGGGACCGGGGGGGGGGGGGGGGGTGGTTTCAATTGACTAGTGCATTACGTGAAATGAAAGAGAAGAATCAACAAAATTATTGCCGACTTCGATGGCTTTATTTTGTTATTTCTGATGTCAAGAATTGGCGAGGATCAACATTTGTAATTGTTGATACAAGTTTACGACAACTATTCCAGCTTAGTCTGAAGTGGTTAACGTCAGAGATGAATCTTTGAAAATGTTCGTCTAAAGCTGCTTGATCCGTGCTGGCGGGCCATTCCACTGTCCAGTATCGGATTTAACTCACTCCGGATTTAACTGATGAAATTGAAGACATCGAGGTCACCATCTGCTAAACACTGCAGGTACCTGAGCTTCAGTTCATTTCGAGTTTCATGTATCTTTGTTGTTTCTCTCTGGTACTGTGGTAGTGGTAGATTCGTTCCATTCCAAAACAGCTCTAATTTTCGTTTCATGATCACCGCTAGGACTTTCACTGACTTCATAAACTCGTTATCCTAACTATCGTGTTGCTCTTTGTTTTCATTCTCTTGGCAAAATGTTTCGTCTCTTTATTTCGTCAGGGCAATAGAACACTCCGAGAATGTTCGTCATCACTTATCCGTCCATGCCGAGAACTTATCTTTCGTTTTCGGTAGCTGAGCGCTCTGTTTTTGTATCTTTTAACAGTCGGTTTTATTTGTCATGCTTTAATTTTGTGGATTTGTTCTCGGTAGCCCATTTGAAACTCATGTTGTCGGTACATTATCCACTTGTTCTTAGACGATGTTCTATGCCGGTCCGGAGTACAAAGGCGTATTGACCGTAGTCAAATACGGAAATATCTTGACTGGCTATTGGCCAATCAGAATGCTGAAGTGACAGAGCCATATAATAAAGTGTTTTATTGTTTGTATTCCTGAATAACAGTGGATGGTTTAGTAACTGGTCAGGATATACAAATAAAATAATCCAATTCTTCGTTTTCATGCGATACAACCGCCGCCATCTTGGTTGACGCTAGTAAAACCTGCCACGTTCGCTACTCTTGTTAGTTTACCAAACATGACAGCTGCTCATATAAAAAACAGACCCGTTTAACCGGTCAGAATTCTCGCATGCCTTAAAAATCAATCAAACAAACCAACAAACAATAAAATAAAACAACCACAAATCTTCGACATATACAGGCCAACACCCATTTTAGGCCTACCTTTTCTCCGCAGAATTCAAACCAGTGGGAGAACTTTGTCTTGTCAATAACTGGATCTTCCAATCTTGAGGGTATAGCACGCAACGTACTTTTCGAGAACGAAGCTCATTTTCGGTGATGTAATGCATGCATTCATCCCGCCTGCAACCACTAACTTGATGGTTCTTGCAGGGTTCTGCCTCCTGAAGACACTCGGGGCAATGGACGCAAAACTTCGTTTTCAAGTGACTCATCCAGTGGAATTCCTTGCACATCTTCTCAAGAGTGGATTTCAGGAACTCAAACACAGTGCGACAGAAATCACCGAGAGACTCGAATTGCTGATGATCTTCACCAGTTGATACGTCGTCCTTGTCGACCCAAACGGTTATCGTGCTTATGTCCGACACAACAACTACAGAAAATTCCATGTTCATTCCAAGATCATCGAATCTGTGCATGATAAGAAAGAAACAGAAAAATATAACTGCAAAAGGTACAATACCATCTTATTTGATGTTAGGGATCCTAAGAGTCTTCAGGACGACTTCCTCGTGTACCTATGATAAAGTTCTAATCTTAAAATACATGCAAAGTGAAACAATTTTCAGTTCGAGATCAACCTGTAAAACTCTGAATTTCTAACGGGACCTGAAACAACCATAGGGGCTGATCAAATCCAGGACCCGGCTAAACCACAGATTGAATTGGAATTTAGCGTGTCGGTTTTTGTGGAGGGGGAAAAACCCTCGGACCCGGAGAAAAACCCTCGGAGCAAGGGCGAGATACCAACAAACTCAACTCACATATGGCGCCGCGTCCGGGTATCGAACCTGGGCCACAGAAGTGAGAGGCGAAGCGCTTAAGTACTGCGCCACCCCGGCTCCCCTGTATGTAAAAGTGGTACTTCCTTTTTTAGTATCATCCCCTTGGAATTCTAAGCCCTTTGTGTTGGTCAATTCTCGAACTCTTGGAAATAAATATGGTTTAAGCCGGCCGCACACGAGAGTTGTCAGCTTAGCCAACGGGCATGAGGGGTAGTTCGCTAAGCTGATAACTCTCGTGTGCGGTGAATTTCGGCGAGTTTTTCACGGCAATTGACATTGAGGAATATGTTTATCATGTTTGATATCTTTAGTCTCTTGGGCGAAAAACTCACAGTGTGCGCTGAAGAGAGCTAACAGCTGAGCTTGGTGTAATCTATTGATCAATGAAAATGCACAGCGCTCTCACATGATTTCAAAATGGCGACATCCAGCGAAGTCACATAGGTACTTAGCTAAGGGGATAGCTTAGTGAAATTCACCGTGTGTAGTGAAACGACGCTTGAGCTAAAAGCTTAGCAAATGACCCCTCGTGCCCATTGGCTAAACTGATAGCTCTCGTGTGCAGCGGGCTTTAACATCAGCAACATCAAAGTTGTTAAGTGAAGTTCAATTGAGAGAACAACGTGTGGTAAGGCATATAATCAACTTGCTTACTTTGCAAGGTTGCTGAATAGTTTAGGTTTCTTGCAATCACTCCAAGTCGTTGCACACCAGTCTACCAAAAACACCACAAACCTCGTGAAGAAACCTAGGGGCAGATGACCACTGCCCTTACCAAACCAAACATATGGGATTCATATGGGTATCACATGGGATGTACATGGGTCTGGTATGGGAACTATATGGGTTTGAGTTTTTGTTACATGGGATAAATATGGGTTTACCTACCATTCAGAAACCATATATGGGAAAAGTAAGGGTTTAAAATGATATCATATGGAAAATACATGGGCAGCACATCCCATATGAAACCCATATATGGAAAGCATATGGGAAACAGATCCCATATGAAACCCATATGTATGGGAATTGTATGGGCAGACAGGATAATAGCCATACGGTTCCCATGATATGGCACAGATATGGGTACAAAGTGGAATTTGTATGGGCGAAACATGGCACACACAGGTAGAGGCCCATACTATTCCCATCATCTGGTAAATACATGGGAAGTATATGGGGGATGCATGGGCTAAAATGGTTCTTTATTCGCGTAGATCCCATATGAAACCCATATACATGGGAATGATATGGGCAGAGACTGTAACAACCCATACGACCCCCATGATATGGCAAAGATATGGGCAGTATATGGGATTTGGATGGGCAGAATGAAGATACACAGAGACCACACAGACATGAACCCATACCTTTTCCAGCATCTGGGATACACGTGGAAAACATATGGGGTATGCATGGACAAATGTTTCATTCAGTCGTATGACTGCATGATCCTATATTAAACCCATATGTATGGGAATTATATGGGCAGAGCGATAATAGCTGACACGATCCCCATGATATGGCAAGGATATGGGCAGTAGATGGAATTTGTATGGGCAAAAATAAGTCAAATTAACAGGAATATGCGTATCACTTTCATTGTTTAGATTTATTTAATAAGACTGCATGGACTATGCTTTAAGAGCTCACTAAGGCACATGGGAAATATATTTAATGCGTAAGCCCATCCGACCAGCGTAAGCGCAAAATTTGTTCAACACAAACTTAGATCACGGACTGATATGCTAACCACTGCGTAGCAAATTGAAAATCGCTTTGTTTGGTATATTATATGTTTGAAACATTTTAATATCTTGAAACAAGTCAAAACAGCGAAGAAAAATTCTCTAGACCACGGCGCATGATATACCGACTTGTGCGTTTATACTTTCGTTTGATACCAAGCGGATATCGAGGCGCCGGTATAACCGGACTTAATTTTCCAAGGGAACTTGCGGTGCCTTCATCCGCCTGCATGGGAGGCCAGCTACAGGGACCCAAAGCTACGAGGGAACACCGTCGTGTATTGCGGCTAATTGAAATGCCTTCCGGCACAACTCGGTAAAATGAGGTCGAGGATGAGGAGGGTCACAAAAAATTGACGTAACTCACGATTGTCAATTCTCAGGTTCAAATTTGGCTAGAGTGCGTGAGATGCATGTTCTAGAGCAACTCTCAGGGGGGGGGGGGGGGGGGGGAGGAGACACAGGGACAAATATACCAATGTATCATTAAAATATCAATAAAATATTAAAAAAACACTCATGTTCCCATGCGCTCACATACTCGTTTGGTATTATTTAAATTAGATAAATAATAGCCTCGCCATCCGAATCACAGGTAGCCCAAGCACTGTTTATGGCTATTTTATAAGTTTGTATGGGAATTTTTAAATCTAGCTTTTCGATAAACACACTGTAATAAAATGAATAAAACTTACCTGACGTCTATCTGTCTCTTGGCTGCGTCTGTATGTTGGGTGCATTTTAAACCCTGCTGTCAGACTAAGAGCTTGGGCTTCCTGTGCTAGAACAATTGATCGATATTTGAAGTCCCGGATAGTGACTTCATTCCTGATTGGCTGAAACTTGTATTTCGAAATTATTGTCGGTTTCACAGTTCGTGTGGATGTGAACAGAGGCGAGAAGACCAACATCATCCTTCATACCTTTAAATCAGCATTTATAACTAGATTCTATTGCTAGAAAGACTAGAGTAACTGCTGCTACTGAGAGACATAAACTAATTTGTGGATAAATCGGCGAAGAACCGCTGTGAAGCTGGGAAGGCCGAAGCCGAAGGTAAGCATTCATACTGCAACGTGTCTAGTTCATGTCGTGTACAATCTCACAAAGCTTTCATTGTGTTCGCTAATTCTTCTCATTCTGGCGAAGAAATAGCCGTTTTGTAATCTTAATCTTAATTTACGAACGATTCTTTAGATCAGAAAATGGGACTGTCAAAATGCTCCTCGAGTGACTGCATGGCTCCGACTGCATCACTCCCATTAGTGCATGCGTGTTAAAATATCGAAGCTGCTTAAATAGTTATAAATATTAAGAAAGCTCCATTTGTATTTCTTATTATATTTCTTCCCAGGCCTTTAGTTGCTCACCAAAAGCTTTTGTATTGTATAAATAAACAGAGCTTCTAGATAGAGCTGTCAGTCCTGTGGCTGTGGTCAACTAAAAGTGCCTTGAGTTCATGATCAAGTCAAATATTACATCACTCATCAGGCCAAAGTCTGGTCACATGCAGCTCGTTCAAGTTTTCAATGGTAAGGAAAGTACATATACATTGTATATGGTCTCCTAGTTGACTGCAGAATACCCTGGCACCCCTTCTAAACTATGCAAAATTTCTCCATTATAGCTAGCTCAGGTGTGTTTAGACTCATTCTATTCATGAATGATTTTGGGGTTAGATTTTTGATTTTTTTTGGGAAGTTTTTAGAAGGTTTGTATGAGGTTTGAGAACATGCATTATTAATGAACCTGCAGTGGCAGGGTATTCTGCATTTACCGGTAGCCCAAATAAAGGTTTAGAAGTCGGGCATCAATTTAGTAATAAAAATAATAGAGACGTACATGTACATGTATGTGGTTCTGGTTACACTTGCATGACTTTATAATTTAAAATACATTGTACATTGTAGCTAGGTTTATTATAAGTAATACCATGACAAGAGGGAAATTAGTGATTAAATTTCCCTGCAAGCCAAGGGAGAGTTTGTTGAAGTCCCAAGGCCACTTCGGCCAAGGGACTTTTACAAACTCTCCTGAGGCTTGAGGGGAAATTTAATCTGACACTAATTTCCCGAATTGTCATGGTATAACTTTGTAATACTCTGATCGCTGAGGAACAGAACAAATCTCTGAGAAGTTTAGTTTTCAATGCCTAAACTAAAGACGTTGCAGTTGAGTTGCTTTCGAAAATGTTTTAATGCTCGATTGAATGACCTTGACTTAACCTGGAGACAAGTGTGTTGTTTTTGAGAAGAATAGCAGTAAAACACAATGTAATTACAGTATGTGCTTGACTAAATATTTAAAGGTCATGCGTATATGGTTTTAAGTATCCCACATGGAAGAAGCGGGTTTGAGAAATAAGAGAAGAATGTGCAGATTGAAATACGTGATCCCACATGGATTACGTTGAAAGTTATGATGAAGCCAGGTCAGTTTGGGTTCAATTTTTTCACCCGGGAGCACAGGGCTAGTCGTGCTAGAGGGGGAGCAAGAGTTGATGCTTTTCACCCTCATGTCCAGCCTGCATTGTCTTCTAGTTTTCCCTCTTTACGATGCAAGGAAAAAATAGAAATATGCATTGTTCTTGCAGGGAAATATGCATTGTTCTTGCAGGGAAATTCTTGCAGGGAAATTTAGAAATTTCCCTGTTGAAGACAATGCATATATTTCTAAATTTCCCTTGCATTTGTAATGAGCCGGGGAATTTAGAGATTAAATGTGCGTGAACAAACAAAGGAATCCGAGGCGATCATGGTATTATCATAATTATGACCAGGCTGTAAGCTAAGGGTCCCTGCATGATTTCCTTTCAAAACCTGATTTACAAAAGTCATGTGATGGGGGCTTTACATATTTGATGTGAGCCCAACCCCTGCTAGATTTTTTGCTTGTTGTTTTGTAATTGGAAAGTGGTCATGTGATAAAAAAACATTGACTCCTTGGGGCCATTGACTGAGTATAAAGGTCGGGCCAGAGAGCAACATATTTAGCAGCCCCCCTTAATTTCCAGTTCCAATCAGTAAATCCTAGTTCTCTCACTAGGGTGCAGGCAGCTACATATATATACATGTATGTGTATATGTACATGTACATGTACATGTGGCTTTCAAAATGTTTTTGAGTAAGATGTCAACATAGGAAAGTACTAGGCATCCAAAATAAAATTAAATGAGGAAAGTTTATTAATTTGTCTATTGATAAATTACTGCATGTAACTGGATTCCTGGCATTTTTAGCTTTTCTGGTTATTTCGGGAACCCAGTGCCCTTTAAATATTTAAATTTATGATTGTAATAATTATATTTTCCTTATTGTGGGTACAATAAATCGTTGTTGTTGTTGATAAAGAGAAATTTACCTAATGTTGTACCTCGAAGCACAGGGAGTTCTAACTTAATACACATACATGTACCATTTATATGCTGGCCTTTTTAACATAGCTTGAGAAGCTTCAGTCTTCTGGCCGAATGAATCTCCAAACACCCTAATCTCAGGCTTAGACTCTGCACGGGCAGAGGAACTCGGACTCAGATCCCTCACGGGCTAGCGGCCTAATCCCCTGACTACATCATTGTAGTTTCTAATATGAGAATTAAGGGAGGAAACTAAAGTCACGTGATGGCTTGATGATCGCCACACGATACAGTACATACACAGTAATGCATTGTAGGCAAAAGTTCATTTGAGCATGCTTATAGCAGCAATGCATTGTGGGCAACCTTTGCCATGTGCTCCATGTAAGTGTAACTAGTATCATATATAGATTGACATTTACAGCCTTGTTTATGTTCCGAGGATAATTACATAATGTTATTTAAGTTAAATTAATATTCCAGTGGGATTAAATAAGACAAAATTGGTATGGCATTGTTATGGGACAAAACTTTCCCCTCTGTGATGCTGGTCCTTTTGACTTACCTCCTAGCTGGAGAAGTTAGAGAAATTAAACATTTGATTATTTGATGTCTTTTGTTAGTTGATGAACTAAATGTTTAATAAAACTTGTGTTTAAAGTTATAGCTTTTATATATTCACAGGAATTTGGGATTAGTTTTGGCATTGTACTTTTTGTGACTTCTCTGTCCCATCCGTGACAGCTAACATTAAAAATAATATATCCCTGGATATTTTACAAAACATATTGAAATTCATCACACCTAAAGATCTATTGAAAATGGATAAAACATGATCATGGTTCAAAAGTTTGTTTAAATTCAAGTATCTAATTTGTTAGGCACCTTTCAATCTAACTTGTGATTTTCCCCTCCATGACATGCAAAATACTGTGGAATTGCCCCCTTGTATAATTTAAGCTATTCCTGCCGGCAGCTGTATGAGCGAGATGAATGTGAATTTTTGGTTCTGTTTTCATTTCCTGGTTATTTCGTACTCAATTGTACTGTCACTTGAATTTAGTTTCCTCCCTTGCTACTTTCTAACTAGTTACCATGCGAGGTCTGAGTTCTTCTGCCCGCACTGACTTAAGCCCGAAATTAGGGGTGCTAGGTTACACTGCCAGTGTTCAGATTCATTTGGCTGTAAGTCTGAAACTTCTCTGTTAAAAAGGACAGCATATACATGGTATGTGTATTAAATAAAAGTTAGAACTCCATGTGCTTGAAGCAGCTGCCAGAGCTCTAGCAGCTGCTGGCTTGTTTTGAAGTCCCTAAGTTATTAAATTCAAGTATACTTAGTTGTACTAACTATGTAGCAGTGCTCAGGGTTTACATTATATTAGGAGCCAGTAAACTGGTAAACATTACTGCTGCATGGTTGTTACTAAGGACCATGCAGTAATATTATTGTTTACTGCACCATTCTTCATTTCCCTCATGTTGCCATATTTCAGTAGCATTAAAACCTCCTAAAGGTAGATAATTAAACATAACTTTTAGATTTTCATTTTTTTTCAGGTCGAGAAAGTTTACTGGAAGCACTAACCATTTTAGTTTATAAGAAGTCATAACCAAATAAAACTACACAAAGGTGATCTTCAATTTAATAGTCAAATTGAATTAGTGAGTTAAGACCTGATCAAAGCCTTGCATGTGTATTTTTTATATTAATTAAGCTATGAGGCACTATTTGTCGTTATTGTTCATCACAAAATTGTCTTCCGCTCTCAGTGGACACTATTATACAAATAGAGTGTGTCCGTCGAGGAACTATCGGCTGATAGTTGCCTGTGGAAATTTGATGTTCTTAAAACAGATTTAAGCGAGAGGACAAAGTTCGAGGGCTTATATGCTAGTTTTAAGAACATCAAATTTCCAAGGGAAACTATCAGCCGATAGTTCCAAGACAAACCCAGTCTGTTTGTCGTTATTGTTCATCACAAAATCGTTTTCCGCTCTCAGCCGATAGTTCCTCGACAGACACACTACTTAATTGTTCATGTATAAAGGTTCCTTGATGGACAGACTCTATTTGTATAATAGTGCCTGCCCATGCATCATTTGATCAATATCCAATCAGAATTGGAGAGAATTTCCTGGTGAACTATAATGGCTGCAGATACATGTATATGAAGTTAGTGAGGGAATTAGCCCTGAGTCAACTACATTATCACACTTATAGAAAGCATGTAAGATCATCAAGTCTGTTAATTTAAGCATAATAAAGCTACATGTATATGGTTATTTCGAACATACAGTAGATTCGATGTATAGACATGTTAGATCTTCTTCAAATCAATATTTTTATTAAGCATTCAACATTTATTTAATAAGTCATAATAACTTATTATCTCGTACAAGCGGCTTAATTCATGAATTAAACACATTTTAAAGTAAATGCCTGCATGCTTATAATCACGAAAAATGACACATGCAACTTGTGTATTAAATACCAACGAAAATAATGCTTGGTACAAGATTGTAACGGTGTTTAGAACAACAGTACTTTGTATATTTGATGTTGAAAATATAAAACGTACTGTACATGTATGTCACAAACTTTAAATATAGTAGTTTGATGCACTCCTATAAATTTATAATAATTTTCTTCTGTGTAATACAGGTTAGACATCTACATGTATGTGTTTATACCATGGCATCAATGAAAATAAAGACATTGTTAATTGAATTATGGTTGAGAGTTCTAATATTTATATGAATTAAGACATAGCTACTGCATGTACTTGCATAGCAAAGAATTAGGTACATTCCACAGCTGCTAGAGTATACTGGGGGTGTGAATCAAAACAAAATTTATGGATATCATGGGTACATTTTTGTATGTTACTGTATCATGACATGGATTTTGTATGGCAGGTGTATGGTAATAACATGGGTATTGTATGGAGAATGTATGGTAAGGACATGGGTATTGTATGGAGAATGTATGGTTATGACATGGGAACTGTATGGTAATGACATGGGAACTGTATGGTAATGACATGGGAACTGTATGGTAATGACATGGGAACTGTATGGTAATGACATGGGAACTGTATGGTAATGACATGGGAACTGTATGGTAATGACATGGGAACTGTATGGTAATGACATGGGAACTGTATAGTAATGACATGGGAACTGTATGGTAATGACATGGGAACTGTATGGTAATGACATGGGAACTGTATGGTAATGACATGGGAACTGTATGGTAATGACATGGGAACTGTATGGTAATGACATGGGAACTGTATGGTAATGACATGGGAACTGTATGGTAATGACATGGGAACTGTATGGTAATGACATGGGAACTGTATGGTAATGACATGGGAACTGTATGGTAATGACATGGGAACTGTATGGTAATGACATGGGAACTGTATGGTAATGACATGGGTACTGTATGGTAATGACATGGGAACTGTATGGTAATGACATGGGTATTGTATGGAGGATATATGGTAATGACATGGGTTGTGTATGGTAATGACATGGGTGGTGTATGGTAAAGGCATGGGTGGTGTATGGTAAAGGCATGGGTATCGTGGCAAAGGTATGGGTAAGATATGGTAATGATATGGGTAAATTTGCAAGGAATGCGAATATAATGGGAATGGTATGGGTATACTATGTAAATGGTATAGGTTTCATATGGCATTTATATGGGAAACCTATGGATTCTGTATGGGAAAAGTATGGCAAGTGTGTGGTTTTTATATGGAATAAGTCTGGGACAATGGCTTCTCCCATATATTCACCATATCACTCCCACGCTTATCCCATATGCTACCCATAGTATTCCCATTCACAACCCATGTATTACCCATCCCTAAATATTAGAAATAATTAATCTTACCCATATACTCCCCATATATGAAAACCATATGGCCATATATGGGAACCATCTGGATTTTAGACAAATCCATACTTTTCCCATATACTTTTATATGGGCAATATATGGACCAGATATGGACCATATATGGGTTTGAAAATATTGCCATTTAGACAGCATGTAACCCATATATGGGAATCATATGGCCCATACAAATCCCATGCACAACCCATCACATACCCATATATGGAACTTGAATGGGCCCATACAAAACCCATACAAGGGCCATATATGGCCCATATCAGGCATGTTGGTAAGGGTGGTGAACTGCACAACAATCGGTGGCACTGCAGAGCTCATCTTCTGAAACAACACTTGAACCTCTTTAACTGCTGGGCTCTTCAACATTGACGGGACAAGAAACACGTCGGACTCTTTCCACTCACACACAAGACTGAACTTCTGCATGATAGACAGCAATGCTTTAACAGTCTGTTCGTTAGGAGCAATATCCTTCCAGAGATGCTTCACCAAGGCCATGTCCAGCACGCCACTGGACTCGAGCTTTCTCCACAATCCATTGAATTCTGGGTTCATTTTTACGATAGGAACAGCGGTGATTACTTTAACAAACATGTCAAGAAGCCAAGTAGGCTTGATAATCACCATATTATCAAGTTCAAGGGTATCTTCAAAGTGGATCACGACCTTCAAATCATGGAGATAGTTGAGGAGTGTCTCAAACTCTTTAGATTCGGTTTCAACTTTACATTTCTCTGCCATTTGTTTAGCGTCGTCTCTGTTGATCCACGATTCAGTACGAGAGGCGAGTTCTTTCTCGAACTTCAACCACCTACTAGGAATAACCATTTGCATTTGTGGGAGATCCTTCGCAATCTGAAAAATACATTTTCTCAAGCATTCAATGTCTTTGTCTTCGTTCCCTTCCCCGGAATTTGTGTTGTCAACTGTGTAGATTCTCCAAACAAGATGTTCTCCAAAGGGTCTTTTTTTGTCAGTCAATGTTCCAAGTATTTCTGCAGTTATCAATTCTGGATTTATTCCTTTTTTGATTACTTCATCAACATGAGTACATGTCAGGAACACTGGTGGTAGTTTTATGCCGTTTGCTTCTCTTACTTGAGACTGTAACGTTGCAGACCTGTCACCGCATATGGATTCTACACAGGAAAGCCAAAACTCCAAGTGATTCATATTTGTCTTGGGACAATATTCATCAGTTTGGTATTCTATTCCGCCACATCCTACAGTAGACGTCGCCTCTGCATGAAGGTCATTCTTAAGGTTGTAGACAAGAACATAAACGGCTTTTGGTGACATAAACACGGGATGTATGTTATAGTAAGCTTCCTGTCCTGCGAAATCAAGTACAGTCAACGCAATATCTTTTTCCTCATTGTTTTGGCCTTTGTTCTTCAGACGATGTTCAACTAATGCTGAGATATTATTGGGTACCTTTGTCTCATCTGGTTGATCTTCCACTAATTGTACGATATTCTCGATTCCTTGTGACTCTTCTTCATCGGGTGGGTTTTCAGGTATATTTTGTTGGTCGTACTCTTTCTTTTCTTTATCGGACCTACTTGGAATAGGATATATCTTTGTATACTTGTGTTTTAAGTGCTTCGCCATTGTATCTGCAATACAGAGTTCAAACAGAACTTTTTCTGAATCATCTATGGATTTCCAAGGTTGCTCTTGAAGCTTTAAATACGATGGTTCAAGTTTTATTCCTTCAGTGCTGTCTTTAGTTGGATCGAAATCCTCACCTATAAGTTAAAAGGAAATAAATAAATACAACCGGTTGACTTAAAACTAGAAGAACTTACGTTGGGTCAGATAACACAATATCAATTACTTTAAGCCAGAATTGGGCGATTGAATTGCATGGGAACTTAGTACATAATTCGAAAAAAAAAGATATTTATAAGTATTCAGGTACAGATAAATATTTACATAATTACACAAAAGTGCACACAAGACCAAGGATGGAAAATAAATTAAGAAAGCTTGGGCTAATAAATGTTATAGTAGACAAGTTCTAACGTGTTTAATGCTGATTGTTAAGGATGTATTCAATATATTCTGGAGTAGATGCCATGTACTTATAACACTTATAACATAGGGTGCATGATTACTGAAATCTGATTGGGTTACGAGCAGGGCATTTTTTCTTAATCAATGGCCTGACTACTGGCGTTTGATTGGAAGTTGGTTGCTTAGCAACAGGCTTCTTGCTAGTGAAAGTTTTGCAGGGAATTTCCAGTTCACTTCAGCTCGTGGACTTCTGCTCCAAAAAAGCAAACAAATAAGGATTTTACAACCACTTCGTAACGATAGAAAGTTTATAGGTAGGTCAACTAATCTGTTTTAACAGATAGCACAACACTTAAAAGTGTTATTTTACAAATTTCTAAAGGATATTTTGGTTGCTTAGCAACAGGCTTCTCGCTAGTGAAAGTTTGCAGGGAATTTCCAGTTCACTTCAGCTCGTGCACTTCTGCTCCAAAAAAGCAAACAAATTAAGGATTTTACAACCACTTCGTAACAATAGAAAGTTTATAGGTAGATCAACTAATCTGTTTTAACAGATAACACAACACAACACATCAAAGTGTTATTTTACAAATTTCTAAAGGATATTTTGATTGAATACTATGGTATTTGTCGTGTAATTTCTCACTGGAAAGTTGACTCAGTTATCCTTGATTTTGACATTTTTTGTTTGACAAACTAAGTCCAAAAGCTTCTCAATCCCGATTTAAACCTCTGTAATTGCAAATTAGTATAGTTCTCTCATAAACCGTAACCAGTGGTCTGACATGAAGAATGAACAAATCCTACCGCGAGTGACGTTACGATCATTGATCTAAAACCAACCTAAGGGAGTTGACGTGCTTTTGGAGTGCTCAAGATTGTGTCGAGCTTCTCGATTTTCAGCCCTTTTTTGGTTACTTTAAGGTACGTTTATAGTCGTTTTAGGTTGTATGAATACTTTTTGAAGGTGAAGTGAGCTCTGTACGAGTCACATTTGACTTATCAACCTAGAATGGCCTTGCACAGGCATTCACTGACGACATGGCGTCCGCCATTTTGAAAAAAGAAATTATTCACGCTACGTTTGCAACTTTTTCCTTTCGAAACTCCTTAGCTTTTGAGTGTTCTTTATGCATTTTATAAGTCATGTTAGAGGCCAGTGACTCCTATGAGGGCACTTCAAGGCCTATACGGATCAGCCTGACAGTAATCCTTCACGAACGACTATACTCGATGAGTCCATCAGAGTTCGTTGAATGAAGCTATTTTTAGCGGGCCTAGAACGTCTGCATGAACGACAGTTTTGCTAGCTTCAGCGGATTTAAAGATTTTAGTATAACTTCATCAGTGAATATAGAGATTCCCGTACTCTGCTCGGATTGGTCGAGAATTACGTCATACGTCGCTAATATAACATACAAGGCATTTACCAAAATGGCCGCTAGTAGTAATTGCATTCAACGGTAATTTTCGAATACGAAACTGGAGTATTCATTGACGATAATGCCGTCCAGTGACGTCAAAAGCGGATTACATTTTTAATTTATGCAAATAAACTGCCACGGCGACTGTAAAGAGTTCGTTGGTCACAAAAACAAAGCTCTCGCCTTGAGAAATTATTTGAGATTATGTCAAAATTAAGACCCTACATATCTACATCCATTTGCTTCTCAAGTGCCTCTTAAATGTATGCTGTGAAAACCTTTGTGAAGCAACAAATCGTTCAGTAACATTTGAGGCCTTCGTCTCAGTTCCGTTTACTAGTAAACGTTCGGTTCGAGACAGGGAGAGATTACCTTTGTAAATAATGCAGCAAAAAAGTAGAAAAGCATCGAAGGACATTTGGAGAATTTACGTAGAAGTTCGAAGACTCTTTTACGGGAAAGAACAGTTCCTTGAAGAGAGTAGCGACAGTTTTACCACTGAGTGTGAACGAATAATCGATTATCAACAACCCCGCGAACGCGACTGGCGACGTGAAAAAACGTACATGTTTACAGGACAGCCGGCCGGTTATTTTGCAGGACACTTTCAATCCATTTCCAGTTGTTTTCCTTACGAATTTAAGGTCTTTGCCAAAGACAAGCACTCCATTGAAACTCATCAACGATCAACCATCGCGAGTCCAAAATAGAAACAAAATATCCTGCCATCTTCTCTGATGAGTTACTTATGATAATTATGCGAAATTATAAAGTATGAACCAATCAAAGATCACTACCAGGTTTTTAACTCGTGGATGCGCGCAAGCGCAGAACACGAGTTATTGGGGTTAGTGCTCCGAGGTAATTTATTCATCGTTTTATGGTGTTTACTTCGTTTTTCTGTGTACATCGGGGACTCTCCGTTGGCTGCCCGAATAGTCCGTATAGTGTTCGATATTCCGAAGATATATTGACGGAGTTTTATGGTACGTGTCCAAATTTGGACATGCTGGAGAAGATGTATTGACGGTGCCCTTCTAATGCCAGACACTTCAAACCTGGAGAGACATGGCAGTGGTTCCCTATCAATCACTTAGTGGTGATGACGTAAAGATGACGTCATCGGTCACATGATTGTAAGTATATGCCCATATCGCTCTCATTTCTAATGCCAAACAGTTCAAACTTGGACAGGCATGGTATTGGGTCCCCACAAATCACTTGTTGGCGATGATGTAACGATGACGTCATCGATCACGTGATTTTAAGTAGATGCCCATATCTCCCTCATTTCTAATGCCAGACAGTTCAAACTTGGACATGCATTGGGTCCCCACAAATCACTTTGTGGCGATGACGTAACGATGACGTTATCGGTCACGTCATATTAAGTACATGCCCATATCGCCCTCATTTCTAATGCCAAACATTTCAAACTTGGACAGGCATGGTATTGGATCCCCACAAATCACTTAGTGGCGATGACGTAACGATGACGTCATCGGTCACGTCATATTAAGGACATGCCCATATCACCCTCATTTCTAATGCCAGACATTCAAACTTGAACAGGCATGGTATTGGGTCCCCACAAATCACTTAGTGGCGATGACGTAACGATGACGGCATCGGTCACGTGATTTTTAGTATATGCCAAAATAGCTCACTGACCTTCCACGAGTTGCCCTTAGGGGCCCTATGTTCTGGTAGTGGCGTCACTGGACGGCATTATCGGCTATTGGATTCAGACGTCTCTCTCGGGAGGAACGAACCAGAGGAGACGGCTGAAATTCAGGCTAATCATGAGTGGATACTGAGTAATCTATTCCCCAGCTTTAGCATAGATATTTTTGGGACAATGCTCAGTGCACAGTTGCCAAGGTATGCATCGTTGAGACCTGATGCACACGCTGCCCTTGTTCATGCATTTAGTGTGTCATGGAGAAATGAAATGCTTGAATTCTACAAATGTTAGTTCAGCAGCCCAAACTCATGTTGTGGTCTCAAGAAATGTAACTTCTGACACATCCTTCAGGCAGAAAAAACCACAGCATGCAGGTCAAACTCAAGTTGATGGCATGTTCTTTATCAGGAACTTTATCAAGAGCGGGCTTTTTCTGAGCACGTTACCGGTGTACTCCTCGACTAATGGAAACCTGCTACACAAAAACAATATGCAGTTTATCTTTACAAATGGTCTTTATTCTTAGCGAAAGGGAAATTGCTCCATATTGCTCCCGGATTTGACAGATGTGTTAGAATTCCTGTATACGCAGATTCATTTATCCTATTCTGCTACGAACACTGCCCAATCAGCTTTGTCATGTATTCTTCAGTCGACAAAACACCAGTAAGCCAACATCCAGCCATTGTTGTCGCTTCTTGAAAGATGATTTTGAGAGCAAGCCACCATCTAATAAGTATTATGGCATTTGGGACGTCCAGCAAGTACTGCAGCTTTGAAGACCATGAATCCTAACAGATCTTTGACGGTGAAGGAAATTACCTTTAATTTAGCTATGATATTGGCCTTGGTCAGCATTCAAAGAAAGCAGACCCTGCTACAACTTAATATTAGCCACGAGTGTTTGAAACAATCTAAGGATGAGTTTGTGTTTATCCTCAGTAAACATGTAAAGCAAAGCAGACCTAATTATCCAGTTCCACCTGTGATTATTCCCAGCTTAGTGGATGCTGACATATGTCCATATTACATGCATGTCTTAGTTTGGGGGATTATATTTAGCGAACAAAGAGTTTACGACATGTGGATGTGCTGTTCATTTCTATGGTTAAGCCTCACCGGGCTGTCAACCCTCAAACATAAGCTTGATGGATTAGGACAGTACTACAGATGTCGGGTATCGACATTGATCTCTTTAAGCTACATTCCATGGGGCATGTCACATCAACAGCTGCTTATCAAGCTGCCTTTCCAATGGATGAGATCCTTAATAAGGCAGGTTGGAGCAATGCCTTTAAGAGGTTATATTACAAACAGGTGAACAATTATTAGGAACATTATGTTATAATTTGATCAGGAGCTTGTATGCTACCTTTATATTAGAAGGGCCCAGCTGTATTTGCAGAGGCATTACAGGTTTTGTTTCTTTTTGAAAGATATTTATAAAACAGGTCTTTCATAATTAATCCACTACTTTATGTATTTAGACTAGGCTTTGGGTTATAAAATATAATAGTAATTTTGTGGCACCAACTTTTTTGGTTTGTTCATTTATTTTTTGGGAGGTAGTCATAGTGTCTTCACACGCTTTTAAGACTTCATGTCAGACCGCTGGTTACGGTTTATGAGATTAGTTAATCGAGACTTACATAGACCTGTAAGTTGAAGTTTGACTTCAATTCATAAAAAGTCGTAACCGAGGACTGACATTCCTCCCCCCCCCCCCCCCCCCCTGTGTAGTACCCATACAGGCACCTCGGTTACTAATATTATTTTTATGAGATGTGCTTTATATAATGTGTTCCCCCACTATGAGTAGGTTTTAAAGAAACAAGAGGCTGTACCAGCCTTTACTCGGGCCATATGGAATTTCAACAAGGAATAGTTCGTACAACTTTGCAGGTTCGATTTAAAAAGCATTTTACACTTGCAATTTTTTTAGCCTTTGAGAGAATAATAAATTATTTTAGATTATTTTTACAAGAGTTACATTATATAAATTCTTTTGAAAAAGAATTGTGATTCTTTAAATGTCTCCAAATAAGCCATATAATAAGAATATTATATTACTCATGTAAAAAGAATCCTATCTTAGAGTGCTGCCATGGAAAGTGGAAAGCAAATTGCAGCCATGTTTGTAACATTAACAGTGGCTACATGTGTTTGAGACAATATACATGTGGCAACACAAGACCAGTGATAATATAGTGAATATGAATGATTAATTCCATCATGTGAAGTTTCATTTCACATGGTTCAAGGCATGGATTTCAGGGAAGAATACAAGAGGCCAAGTAAAACCTCAACAACAACTCTTTAAAATAACACATGTAATGTTCCTTTGAACTTCCTACCAGTGATCTATCATTCAGTTTTGCACTGTATCATGCAGTAGCTTTGCATATTCACTGGCAGCTACTACAGCAGTGTTATGCATGTATCAGTGGCTTCCCCAGGGGTCAACCCCCAGGTACCCTGGGGATTTGTCCAAATGCCCAATCAAACCTGTCATATTAAATCCCCTGGTATATGGCACAGCAATTAGTAAAAATTCATACAAGGTCAGTCCCATTGGTTCCTGATCCATGAACCAAAGTGAGCTTCCCCCTCACCGACGGGCAACAAAAAAATTATTCTGACAAAGTTCCCAAACTATGGAACTCTCTGCCAAAGTAACTTAAACGTCTCCTTGATCTGTTGAGACTTTTAAGCGTCATCTCAACACTTATTTTTTAGATTGGCTTATAATTAGAAATGTTATCCCTTCGAATTGTCAATGTTGTTTTCTTTTTGATTTTGTCGTTATACTTATTTTAGATTTTAATAATGGCTTTTAGATTTTGTCAGTAGCTTTAGATTTATTAATAGGTTAATTTTTTTACAGTGGTGGCTCTGGAAAAGTTCTATTAGATTGTATTAATTTCATTACTCATTTAATGGGCATTTGATCATTGTTATGTAATCTGCGCAATATAAATTAATAAATTATTATTATAATAATTATTATTATAATCGCATGGAATCTCGAAAATTAAGAAAATCACTTGTGTTTTCAAACCGTTTACAGCAAACTTTGCCCTCGGTGGCATCGGGAAATTGGGTGAAAAGTTTGAACACACGCGTGATTAATCCTTAATTTTCTCGGCCCTATGCGATTACATATACTAATATGATAGTAAGGAAAAATAAATAAATAAATACATACGGATGAAATGATAGGTTTTACAAATACGTCAATAGCGGGAAAATAAGTTTTCTCTGTACGGATCGACCAAGGCCGGTCAATAGCTTTTTTATTGATCCCTCGTGAATTGTACTTTCTATTATATTTTTTCGTTACTTCTAATTTACGCTCGTACGAAAGCGATACACTTGTCAGTTTGAGCGCACGCTTCTTGTCAATTCGAAAATTATTCAACTTATGCAACTTATTCAGAGCAACACAAATCTTTACCTAAGATCGAACATGTTAATATACAACCAGCAAGATTTTGATTCACGGTTTTGTTTTCCAAGGTAACCATTCTCCTATTTCGTGTATTTGTCTTTCTGTTATCCCTTATTTCCAAAAATCTCTAAACTCACCCATGATACCGAATGTGTAATAAATTATCACCTTAACTTAATTATACTGCATCAATCTTATAACCAGTAACTAGAAATGAGAAGTACAAGGACTACGGCAAAGCTTAATCAATGGATACATTAATTATAGTAATTACCAGTCAAACATTAAATGCACAAGACTCATGGGCATTTTTATTTAAGGGCAAAATTAATTTTAACAAGAGGCCCTGAGTGGCCTTAACTCGGGCCATCTATAGCATGTACTGCATGGAGTTCTAGCATAATTTTGTGTCATACATGGTTTGTGCTAGGGTAGCCAGAGAATTGGTTCTCTACGGATGCTCTTGTCTGTCAAATGTCAATGTAAAAATGCCCCACGTATGCCGGGGGGGGGGGGGGGGAGGGAGGGAGGGGAGGGGTTGGAAATGATAGAGCCATACTGACACACACAACACACATACATACATGCTGTGCATGTACATTTCAGCCACAATTTCCTTCAATTCTGTAGTTTAATATTACTTTCTTTTCAATATTATTGTTCCTCGAGGGTCATTAGAATTATAAAAAACTTGGTATGGGTGTTGTTGATTGAAGTGCAATGGTTATTTGAGTAGTTTGCACGATATCGAGACACTCAAATTTGATGCATCGTAATCGTATCAGGTGCAGTACGACTACGAGAAATCAAGCAATTTAGAACAACAAATTCCACATAATGTTGCTATTCATTGTGCATAGTTAGGGAATGTCGTTCTACATGTGAAATAAAGTCATCTATTTGTAATTCTCAATAACAAACCAGTGGAGACGGCTGAAATTCAGGCTAAATTCTCAATACAATATTTTCGATTGGGGTCTTAAACTACAGACCACCATTTTCTAGTATTTATTTAGTGAGCTGCCACTGTGCTAGTGCTCATTTTCTACATCTTGAAGGAGACTGAAACTTATAATGGCAGGCCACAAAGAAACATGCAATGGCCACTAAATTTTTTTCTATCATTGGGGTCGCAGAAAGATTAATTTTCATTCCCAATTTTCATTCCCAGGTACTTGTACTCCTGATCGTGAACGAGTGAAAGTGACGATGCTGACTCCAAGAACAGAGAAATCGGGCCATTTACTGCTATATATATTTGATGCCTGATGTACTGAATTGTATTTTAGCGTCACGCCCATGCGTTACCCAGACAGAGCACGTGAACACTTATCCAGACAGAACACGTGAACATTCAGTCAGAGCGCGTGCTCGTGAAACACATGACCGTATTAGGAAATCTTTGAACAGAAAGAGTTGACTTTTGAGTGTAACTGTGAGCGAGCGAAAGAAGCGAGAAAATGTAAAAAGGAGAAAACTCAGTGCATAAAACCGTTGTTATATTCACAACAGTTGGTCCTTCGAGCCGGATGCGAGATACGGTGCACTGATTCACTTTCGATTATACTTTCAATCGCCTAGAGCTCCTTCGTAGCATATCCCTTGTTCCCTCCACGAACTTTACACTTCTTTGACAATTCTGTCATAATAACATTCAACGCTTTTCTCAGTGGTAAACAACCGCTCAAACTGAGAGACATGACAATAGATGTGCTTTTTACTTGGGGAATCACAATCATGTGGATTGTAAGAAAGTGGTTGATAAGGGGGAAAGAAGGAGGTTAGTCAAGATATTTGGTCACTGTTTTGTATGCCTGAAAAAGGGACACAATGCTGTTGTATGTGAATCTTTGAAGCACTGCAAGTGTGGAGGGCGACATAACGATGCTCTGTGTGATGGAAGGAGAATGCACAAGCCCAAGGAAGAGAAACCTAACAAAGAAAGGCCTAAGGGTGAAGTTCAAATGGAAACTAAACCAAATGAAACCCAGGGAATAGATTTAGGATCAGCGCTCCATATCAGTTCCAGAGCACAAGTTGTTGTACAGACAGCACAAGCCAAAGCAAGTGCTACCAATGATTCGAGTTTGGCCAAGCTCCGCCCTTCGTCAAGGTTGGGATATATTTTGCAGGACCAATGTATGTCAAGGGAGATGGGATACATATACATAAGGTGTATATAGCATTATTTTCACGTGGAGTGACAAGGGCGATATATTTGGATCTAACAGAAGACCTTAGTACAGAGACTTTCCTACGGTGTCTAAGAACGTTTGTTAAGCCAGAAGAGGCGTCACAGAGCTGATCATCTCAGATAATGCCAAGACCTTTAAGGCAGCCAATAAGGAGTTTTATAGGTTCGATACGAGAATCCAGTCCAAGCATTCCTAACTGAGAAGAGAATTACTTGGAAATTCAATCTCGCGAAATCTCCATGGTGGGGAGGTTTTTATGAAAGGATGGTGAAAGGAGTAAAGAGATGTCTAAGAAAGACATTAAGAAACACAAGACTTAGGCAGGACGAGCTTCTTACAGTGATAGTAGAAGTGGAAAGCACCTTGAGTGCGAGACCCTTGACGTATGTCTACGAGGAAGGAGATCCCGAAGAACCACTGACCCCAGAGCATCTTGTACATGGGAGAAGATTGACAGCATTACCACCTTATCCATCAGTTTCAGAAGATGACGAAGACTCTACAAGAAGGTTGAACAAGAGATTGAAATATCTCGGCGTCAAGCTAGATCACTTCTGGAAAAGGTGGAGGAGTGAATATTTGACTGAGCTGAGAGAATACCACAAGATAAACTCAGGAGAGAGCAGTACCGTAATCGGGAAGGTAGATGTGGAAACAGTAGCAAAAGACGGAATACCCCGTGGGAAATGGAGGCTAGGGAAGGTGGTAGAGTTAATCTCAGGAAGAGATGGTGTCAGAAGAGGTGCGAAAGTAAAGATGTCGACAAAGGGAGGAGCAAAACCTATCTCGACAGACCAATACAGCAGTTGTATCCACTGGAAGTGATAATTACACTACTCTATACATAACATCATTATGAAGTATGTCAGTTCTAAAAAAAACATTAAATACACTGTAGACTACCTGAACCCAGAGATAATAATCAAATACAAAGAGGTACAGGCCAGATGTAAATACACCCGGGAAATAGAACAAAATAAAAAGTTAATAATCGTGTTAGGTGGTAACTGTCCCAGTCTTGTGTTTAGGAAAGATTGTTTTTTACCAGTGTCAATAACACGCCACAGATAAATATTCGATTTCCACATCAGAGTCATTTATCGTTCGTTTGAAAAAAATCTTCATTTCGGATTACTTACTCAGTTTATTAACTACTTATTAACCGAGAGTGAGGTCTTTACGAGAAAATATCAAACTGAGGCCTTGATGTATTGACTGAGCGATACGAACGGTCGAGGTTAATAAGTTGTTTATTATATGGCTTTTTTTGGTAAAAAAACAAAAAACAAAAAACGGAAGTTGACATTTTACTTCCGTTCAGCGCCCGCTTTGCACTTATGCCAGCAGTAGTTTTCCGAAATGAATTTTCGATCTAACGTAAAAACACAGCACACAGACTCACCGATAAAAACGGTTTTATTGCCACAATCATTCATAACATTGGAAGAAACATTGGTTCTAAAGACAGAGCTGTTACTTCCTGACAATGTTTCTTTGACAGACGACGAAAATTCTTCAAAGTTTCTAAAAATCTGTCTCTAAAAACTGAACTAGAAATGACACGTGGCACAGTCAAACTTTGACGTTTACTAATCTTCGTCATCATCACAAATCGTCGCCTCTTCTGTGGAGCTTGAACTATTTTCACCGGCCAATTAAAAATCTGGAACTGACATCCTGAAACACTGCTTATGTTTGCACCGGAGAAAACTGCCTGGCTGTTTGCATCTGGTAAGCGGGGAAAGCACTTGCAGTATTTACAGCGAGGGAATGTGTTGCTGTTTGCTGAACTGATTTCAGCTGCCCTCTGACTATGTCAGGTGGAGTTATCTGCGGCATTTCAGCCTGGCTAGAAGCTGGAAGAGACTGGTTTGAAGCTGCATTGGATAGCTGTGATCTACTTAGTATATACGACATCTGTCGCTGGTGCTGCTCGCTCGCCGATTTGTAAGATCGAAGGCTCTGAATGTTTTTGTGCCCGCTTAACTGAGCTACAAAATTATCTGGCATGTTGGTGTCTAGCCTGCTTACAGGCTCTGGTGATTTGGGGCTCTGGTTGATTTGGGGTTCCTGTGATGGGAGAGAGGAGGGGGAAGGAGCCTGTGACAAGACACTGTGTTGTTGAAATTCGCCCCCATGACGTCACATCCCATTGCAAGTAACACATTTCACAAAGTATTTTAAAATGAAAGTTTTCGCCGAGATTCTGTTGTAAATGTACCCTAGCATTGAACCCCTTGTATTTCTACTGCATGTTTGATAATAAAAACCTGAGTGAAGTTTTTAATTTTAGCTAGAGCGCTGCTTACACCATCATACACGCCATTTTCGAACAAAGTGCGCGCGCCCCTTCTAGATTCAACCAATCAGATTGGAGAATTATTCCCGTTCGTGGACGAACGGGAATTTCAAAAACACTGGGTCTTGTCGCAGGCTCTCCTTTCTCTTTCTCCCCCTTCCCCCTCCTCTCTCACCACAGGAACCCCAAATCAACCAGAGCCTCCAAGCAGGCTAGTTGGCATCTAGCAGCCTTGGAATGCTTGTTTTCCGGACGGAATGGTTGCTAACTTTGGCACCAATTCGCTGGAGGCCTGCACTTTCTGCTGCTTTGCTTAGGAATTTTTTACCCAGTGGAGACTTCATGTACCACAGGTGGCTGTTTTCACGTCGGTTCCCGTGTCTCACGGCCAGGAAAAACGGTGCATCTGGTTTATTCCTTTCTGCCGGCCGGTTACTCTTCAAGAGCTTGTAATAGTTCACTGGACATCTGTCCGTATTGGTGGCGTAAATCTTCGGTTGGAAAGCTGGTGACCGTTTTCTTGGCCCTTGCGTGTCTTCGTCCCGCGTTCATTTAGCCACACAAGCATTTCGCGGCCATCTTGGACTGAGTCTTGCTGAAGTTCAACGTCGCCCAGCACAACTTACGGCTTTCGTCTCTCGCCCTGAAGCCAAAATGCAGGGACAAATGCCACCATATTGTTCTCTGTAGGATTTCTGGACCGGAATCGCCAAACTGGCCAGTTTTGAACAGTTTTTCCTCCTCGTCATCGGTGAGTGCACGAGTGGCGTTTGGCTTGTTCCCTTGCCGGCTTTGTTTACCAATTTTTTTTCGCTTGGCAGCAAGAACTTTGCGCGACTTCTCAAATTCTTTGTCACGGAGAATATCAAACAGTGAATTTCCATCCGAAAGGAATCTCTGGATACTTCTTTGGAAACCTGACAGGGTGCCGGGCTCGAACTCCTCGCCGTTCACTTTACGGATATCTTTAAAAAAACTTGGACAGCAAGTGGTCAAGCTCGTTCGCCGGTAAGTACAGTATTTGTACGTGTCCTTTCTTTATCGAGGCTAGGTATCTCTGGAATGTGTTTAGATCACTTGCTGTCTTTCTTGCGGTGTTTTGATTTTTTTGTTCTTTTAAACAAAATGTTTCAATTTCTTCTTTTCTGGCCGCCGCTAGCTTCTGCTTGGTCAGCATCGAGATTGGCGTTATTTTCTTCCACTTGTACTTCATCTTGATAATAAAACTCACTCTCGAAATGTTCTTCGTCGCTCATTTTACTATCTCACGAAGTTTTGACCCGATTAGAGATATTTCAAGCTACGTTTTGCTCGTTTATGTTTACAGGGCATTAACAATATTTCATAATGCCCGTGAAGTTCTATTATTTTGTACTTTATTTAAGCACGCTGTATGGCAGTTTTCGTTAAATTCTTCACCTTCGTTATCCTATTTCGAGCCAACAGCAAGCTAAACTACTGCTATCAATCTCATAAGACAAAATTGAGGGTGCTTTGACAGTTGACAACTCACGGCTTGACCTCTTGAGAAAGTGATCACACCGAATTGAGTTGGATCCCTGATTTGTTTTTGTCGAGTTCTTCGCACTGAAATGGTTTCCAATAATTCGCTGACAACACTTGGTTTTCATATTTAACATATAACATATAATACATAATCCAGTTCACATGAAGAACGCTACAATTGCTCGTTCAACTCTGTCTACAAGAAAAACGAACCCTTTCGAAATGTTCATATGCGACTGGAAAAACGCCAAAAATAAGGAAACTTGTGAATATATAAGCTTTATATTTCGGTAGAGAACTAAGGAGGTAACGGCTTTCAACATATAAAATACCATATCGAGATTTTCATACCATTTTTCAAACGAAGCATTTGAAGTTACAGTAGTGACTAGACTGTCTACAGCAGTAGAAATCCTGGAACGACAATCCGCATAATACCAAACCCCAAAGACTGTAAGTAAATCTACAGGAAATTGTACAATATTTCACTTGATTTGGTTATTATGGTATCACATCGGCATTTGGACGAAATAGTTGTAAAGAAAACGATTTTTAATTTTGTTTTAAAATGAAGTGTTGGTACATGTTAAAAACTTAATATGTTATAATTGTTCTGTTTTCAGAAAGCCAACAATAAAACAGCTGTAATCGAATACCTTTGGCAGAGCAGTTTTGTGTTTATTTAATTTTGTTCCTGTTAGAAGAGGTTGACACTAATTATGTTGTGTGGGACTTGTGTGCAGGTCTGTATTAAGAGCTAGAGAGGTGGTATATGGACGTTCTCACCCAGGGCTTAATTTGTGTTTGCTTTTCACGAAACAGTACATCTTGCCGTTTTCCCCGAAAAAAGGAAGCCTGCAATAGTATACCTTTCCCTTCCCGGTTCCCTCAATGTCTACTTGATGTTTTTGAATATATGGACTAAAACAGCAAAGGGGCATGTTTGCTTGTATAGACTACTTGAGAAATGGAGACTCTTCAAACACCATCACTTCTCTTGATCTTCATTTTATTCTCCCCATGCAAAGTGAAACAAATACATGTGTAGGATAATTGAAAGAGATATAAATTCAGCCTCCATAGCAAACTACATGTACATGTATGAGAACAAACCTACATTTTTCCATGTATACTTTATTTGAGACAATAAACTGTTAATTGTAAACCTGTTTTTAATTGTAACGCGGTACAACAAAGGAAGGATAAAATTTTTTTTTAAAGTATTTGCCTTAATGTTTTTTTTAAATGCAGCAGAATCCTCTACTATCTTGCTGAGTTTATATCCAACCAATAGGTGACATAACACAGGGTGCAATAAAAGTTAAACCTATATTCTAACAGTTGAAACTGTTTACACATATATAATCTCTTTTTTTTCATTTGCCTAATGGTTACAAATATACATAATTTGTACAGGAATCCATAAGCAATTACATATAATAAAATTAATTGTTAATTTGTTTGAAAAACTTGGGAGCTTCCTCTTTCATGAGCCTCTTTTTGGAGTTACACAGAAACTACATCATTAGTATAATGCAGAGGTTTCATTAATTTGCAGTGTAGCTGGCTTGGACTTTGAAAGTACATTGTAGCTGTGAATTTGCCTTTAGTAATAAATGTGTTAAAATACAAATATAGTATGTGTAGCTAGCTATACATGTATATGGCTATTTCAGGCTAAGTGCAATATAGATGCATGCTAGTGCTGGAGCTCTAGTTGTAGCCAGGTTATTTTGAAACTCCTGATAATTAGTAGCCATTTCCTGTATGGCCCCATTTTCTGTGCATCTGTAGTAATACTTATTTTATGAACATTTTTAAGTGAAGATTATTTTCTGAAATTATGTGAAGGGCTAATCTAAGAAACAGGTCAATAATAATAATAAGTGAACATGTTTTCTTAACTTGATTTTTTAAATGAAATTTGTATGAATTATGTTAAATTATTTTAAAGGTAATGTGAATCGTGTGTATGTCATGTGCTTATGTTGTATATATTATTTTATGTGAACTTATTTCAGAAGTGAATCATGTGTATGTTGGAATTGCTAATGTACCTAATGGTTCATTTTAAGGCAGGAAGAGGGTCAGCTTTTTATTGGATAATTTTGAGGAAGGAGAGGGAAGGGTTAGGTGCCCATGAATGAATGTGATAGTTAGTCCAGTCTGTAATTATTAGCATAATAATTAATTTGGGAAAAGAAAGCAATGAGGGGAAGTATGTTGGAATGAAGCACATGTTTCCAATGGCTTCCATTTTACAATAATAATAACAATCAGGCAACAGTGTGTAAGTAAAGAAATAATTAATAATAGTTATATTAATAATAATGATATCAATCACGCTAAGAATCTCTGCTTATGATTATGCGTGTTCATTTCAAATCAAGGTTTTAAAAACAAAATGGCAAATGTGCATTCAAGTCTGCTATGACCTGAAGCTCAGGGATGCTCTGAGATATTAAACTTTTTCTGAATTTAAGATTCAGATGCAAATATGTAATTGATTTAATGATATTAGTATTATTGATAGTATTATTATTTTATATAAGTCTAAAATTTAACTTTAAAAAATTAAAATTTGAATTATGATTTGAATTAACAAGAACATGTAATGTGTGAACAGAGATGCTTTACTGTATTGATATCATTATTATATTAGAACTGTTGGTTTTAATATTAATAGTTTTATAATTACAATTATATCATTATTAGTCAATTAGTTATTTTATGTCATGTCTTGCATAATTTAAAAATATGTTCACCAACACACAACAACGCTTACCCTGGTTCCAGAGGTTTCCTAGAGAGAACAGCCGCGGAGAAAGAACCGCGAAGCGGCGATCAGCGAGCTGCATGCGAAAAACCTATGGTATCGGTGGGTGCTAATCTCACTTTCATGTTTTGAAAACTGTCAAACATATCAACTGAGTAATTAATAAATCAACCAATCAGGAGAGAGATACCACGTGCGCGTCACATTATAATTTAGCTAGAGTAAAAAAATGCTGTGCCAGAAGATTAATTTGTTTACATGTCAAATGCATGCGATTCAGTTCACAGCAGAGAACTCCCCGTAAAATTAAAACACCACTCACTGAAGCCGTAAAATCTCGAACAAATCACCATTGCAGAGTCTGCAGGATAAACATTAAAGCACATAGCCGATCTACAACGCATACCGACCTAAATGGCGTTTCACAAGTGATCCGGTGTCAAGAAAATTATGCCACAGAACTAGTCTAAAGTTCGAGAAGACCTTTGATCGATGTGAGAGCCCACCAATGATTTTGGAGGCCAGATAACAATAACTACAGTGGAACCTCGTTTTAACGAAGTGCCAAGGGACTGGGGAAATTGGTTCGTTATATCGAGGGTTCGTTAAATCGAAAACCTCGTTATAACGAATTTTCGGAAAAACAACCAAAATGTTCGTTATATCGAGGTATAGTTAATAATTGTTTTGTGACCAAGTAACGAAGTTAATGAGAACTAATAAGAGACAAAGAGGATAGTGCCAGTGTCTGTACTGTATATATAAACATCTAATGAGCTGTTGACTGAGAGGTTGTTCTCTTGTTACAGGATTAAAGGATTTTCATCGTTGTTGGTCTGTTCCGCATTCATCTTTTTGTCGCGTGTTGACGTTTATTCGTTATATCGGGGTAGATTTTACGTTTGGTCTGCCGGATTGTGTTCGTTATAACGAGGATTTCGTTATATCGAGGTTCGTTATATCGAGGTTCTGTTACATACATTTTACTTGTAATTTTGCCGGGCTAAAGAATATCGTTCGTTATACCGAGGACTTCGTTATAAATAGAGGTTCGTTAAATCGAGGTTCCACTGTATTGCGTTCCGTGGATAACTAAACCCTCTCGATGGTAATTATTTGCTTATATCTGGTAGCAACTGAAAAATTATCGACGGACTTGCCATGACCAGTCGGTAGGATTTCCGATTTATAACGCCAAATAACGCTTTGTCTTGCTTTATATCAGTCAGTGGGAAAGCGATCTTTTAGTACAGATGATACGATGTCTTCATAGTCATGCTTTGAGGAATCGCCGTACGAATGACTACGAGATCGAGCCGACTTCGATCGAAGCTGAGCCAGCAAACGTAAATATTTCCCGTCCCCTCTTGTTGACCATACGATATCACAATGATTACTTATCCCTCGACCGTCCCTAAGAACAATATATCTAACCAATCACAGTTGTTGTTGAGCTCATTAAATATTCCTCCAATCAGAAAAGACAGTCAGATCTTGACCCTCATGAAAGTGAGATTAGCACCCACCGATACCAGAGGTTTGCTCTTCTCGCTGCTTCGCAGCTCGCCGCTTCGCGGCTCCGTCTTTCTCCATGGCTGTTCTCTCTCTAGAAAACCTCTGGGACCAGGGTAAACAACGCTTTACTTGTACCATGAAATAGCAAATTTAGATAAGTGAACATAACAAAGAAAGAGAAATTCTGGAAATCTGGTACTAGCTACCTGAAATAACCATATAGGGCTAGACTAGTCAGGCAGCTAATTATTTTACATTACAAGATTTATGCATGGTCAAAGCGAACAAGGGCACAAACAAACAGGTAGTCGGACAAAAATTATAAAGAGAAGATGCACTAATATATAAATGCTAATCTAATAATGTAAATTATAATACACTTAGACATAAAAATAGAGTAAATATATACTTGAGAATGTATCTGATTGTTAATGGTAGTATTGAATGAAACCTCATTGGAATTAACCTCCCTATAGCCATCACGATTTTCCTTTCCCAAATACATTATCACACCCACATAAACTGAATCAACTATCACATTCTTTCAATCAACACCTATAATGTTACCCTTCCTCACTCAAAATTTGAGTTACACCACCAACACATACATGATTTACTTCTAATTAAATTGTATAGAATAGTTTTGCATATTTTAAGAAAATAACTAACTTATTTTTAATGTTCACATGTTTCATAGATCATACTACTTACATGTTCTTGTTTTTGGTGGAAAATAAAGATCAAGAGAAGTGGTGGTGCTGAAGAGTATACATTTTTCAAGTCTTCCATATAGATGTGTTCCTTCCAACGCTGTTTATATGGGTCCAAGTAGTATCCTATTCGCATCATTCCCTTTCAGCTTGTGCAATACGAATGGGCATTGTCGCCCGAGTTCAGGTAGGAGAGCAGAATAAGCAGCAGGGAGGGGGGAGGGGGGAGGGGGGAGGGGGAGGGGGGGTGGGGGAGGGGGGGTGGGGAGGGACGGAAAAACTGAACTCGGTCGGAAGGAAGGAAGGGGAGCGAAAAGGAATGATCGAACGCAATAGTGGAGGAAGGTCATCCCGGTACTAGAGGCGATAGTGATCCTGACGCGCACTGTGCGACGAACCTTGGTGGAGTTCTTATTTATACTCGCTTCGTAAGGGACTGGTGTGAATAGTATCCTATTCGCATCATTCCCTTTCAGCTCGTGCAGTAAGAATGGGCAATGTCGCCCGCGCGAGATCAGGGAACTCCATGACTCATACCCTCGGCCAGCTAGGGAGAACACCCACACTCACCACACCCAGACTTATAATAATAATAATAATAATAATATATATTTATATAGCGCATTCTCCATTGCATGCCCGAATGCGCTTTACATTGTTGTAAAAATAAAATAAAAATAGAAATCTAATGTACAATATCTAGGATAAATCTAGGGAACTCATTTACAGCTGAAACAACTTGTATGTAAAACACTTGTATGTATTAATAAAATGCTAATTTGAATAAATGTGTCTTTAGCTTATATTTAAAAGTCTGAATAGAGTCACTTCTCCTAATATCTACTGGAAGATTGTTCCATAATCTTGGCGCGCAAACAGAAAACGCCCTAGCACCATAAGATGTCAGACGGTGAGCCGGTTGCTGAAGCAGCAGCTTCTCAGCCGACCTTAGAGCACGTGCCGGAACATATATCTCTAGCAAGTCACTTAAGTAAGCAGGTGCAACACCATTAACTATCTTATATGTATAAAGTAGAATCTTGAAAGTTATGCGCTGCTCCACTGGGAGCCAGTGCAATTCATAAAGCAGAGGTGTGATATGATCACACTTGCGTGGCATCATTATTAGCCTTGCAGCAGAATTAAGCACGTATTGTAAACGTTGTATGAGATGACCTGGCAGACCATACAATAATCCATTACAGTTATCAATTCTAGATATAACAAAAGCATTAATCAACGTCTTAATAGAGTCAAAACTTAGGAAACGTCTGATCTTGGCAATGTTGCTAATATGATAGAAGGAGATCTTACAGACCTCCTTAATGTGACTCTCAAGATTCATAGTACTATCAAATGTAACACCAATGTTCTTCGCTGAGCAGGAGGGAACGACAGGAAAATCCCCCACCTGCACCGACTCTATGGGAGGTTGACAACGACTCTTAGAGTGTAACACAAGGAGTTCGGTCTTGTCGTTATTGAGCTTTAGATTGTTGATCAGCATCCAGTGATCAATGTCGCGCACACATGCCTCCACTCTCACTTGACACTGCTCAAGATCACCAGGGACAGACGAACTAAATGCCAGATAGATCTGAGTGTCATCTGCGTACATATGATAGAAAACCCCATGATTACGCATGATATCACCCAGGGGGGCAGTATATAAGAGGTATAACATCGGACCGAGCACGGATCTCTGTGGGATGCCGCAGTTCAAAGGGCGACTGGATGACCGCGACTTCCCAATGCTGACGAACTGCCTCCGTCCAGATAGATAAGAGCGGAACCAGTTATGCGCGGTGCCCTCTATTCCAAAACGCTCCTTGAGTCTAGCCAACAGAATACCGTGGTCTACGGTATCAAATGCCGCAGACAGATCCAACAATAGCAGGATGACGCATCCGTTCTCGTCGATAGCCCGGAGAATATCGTTTTGAACCGTAATAAGCGCCGTAGGAATTGGGCCAGCATCAAGTAATATGATGTGGTGTGGGTATTGTGCCAGCCCACTGACTCATCATGTCTGCCCAACAAACTAATGACTAGCAGGTCTATTCTGTAGGTCAATACAGTGGCGGCACCATCCAGAGTAAAAGACAGACAAACCGGCAGGGAGTAAGGTTGAAAACTGGGAAGGGGAAGGGAGAGAGGGTGCCATCCCCTGGGGAGCACGACCAGAATAGCGGCCAGAGGCAAGCCGGGTTAATTGCAGTGGAATGTGGGGACGCGGAAAACCCAGGGGATGGCAGCCTGAGCGTCAGTAATCCGACTAGGGAATTAGTATCCCTTTCACGCTGCCATGGGGAATAGGGCGGGGTGGGGGAGGGGTGGGGAGGTGATGGGGAAGGGGTGGTCGGCGGAGGAGTACTATAGACAGCTTAAACGCTACTATACGTATACTCCCAAAATGAATGAAATAAAACAAATAGAACATAAAGACTAACCCATCGAATAAAAACAGCACGGCACAAATGGAGCACGTGTGCGCGAATTACTCTGGCAACTGATTCCAAACGTACGGATGAATGGGGAATAAAAACTAAATCATGAAAGGCGAACCAACTAATAATACCAATGGCGTAATATAAACCTGAATAAGCGTTAAGCGAGAGAAAATGCGTGAGGAACAATAGGCTCATGGCAAACTACATGCTAAACGCATGATGACAATAACACTTAGCCCCAAACTCCTTATGGTAAGCTAAGCCCGGGCACGAAATGGTCGTAACTACACATACAACGTGCACTGCAAATAGAGTTATAATGGAACAGAGAAAGCTAACTTATGTAACTTGAAACAATGCTCCACAAAAACACACTTGTACTCAAGAAACAAGCACCCATGCTAAACTCACAAAAACCCATACTAAAAAGGTAGTGTGCAAAGAAATAACAAGTCGAACGACCAGGAGAAAGCACTAACCGAGGAACGTCAATAATATCGTAGGAATCCTTGACCGTAAGGCAAGCCCATATAACAACCATGTATCAACTTCCGAACATTACGTTAGTGCATAACAGTGGTGCCCATATGCATGTCAAAGCAAATATATAGATAAAATCCAAAAGGAAAAGATATGGCAACACAAGTACCAAACTCACGGCAGAGCATGCCAAAACGTGGAAAAATAGAATATATGTGAGGCCAGCACGTAAACTCATGCCAACATAAGTGCCAACGGCAAAACATGCCAAACGTGCAAAATAAAGGATTAAAAACGAATAGAAAATTAACTAGAACAATTATGCCGCACTGCACAAATCCGTATTTGTGAGGCCAGCACGTAAACTTATACCAACACAAGTGCCAACGGCAAAACATGTCAAACGTGCAAAATAAAGGACTAAAAACGAAGAATAGAAAATTAACTAGAACAATTATGCCGCACTGCACAAATCCGTATTTGTGAGGCCAGCACGTAAACTTATACCAACACAAGTGCCAACGGCAAAACATGTCAAACGTGCAAAATAAAGGACTAAAAACGAAGAATAGAAAATTAACTAGAACATTTATACCGCACTGCACAAATCCGTATTTGTGAGGCCAGCACGTAAACTTATGCCAACACAGGTGCCAACGGCAAAACATGCCAAACGTGCAAAATAAAGGACTAAAAACGAATAGAAGATTAACAAGAACATTTATACCGCACTGCACAAATCCGCGTCCAGATACCTATGGTAGTAACGAAGGAATAAAGCAATATAGGCCAAAGCTGAATTACAACGAAGGCAAATACACCGGCGAAACTATCAATTAAAGGAGACTAAAACGTTGATGCAACGCAAACCATGACAGACCAAAACAAAATACATACACAAGCGTAAGTGACCACGTGGACAAAAAGGCAAACACCAACCTGAACCACATAGTGGGAAAAAGGATGAAATTGCCTGTAGCTCTGGCGGCTGAGCGACGGCTTCATGTCGGAGGAGCAGTTGGTGGAAGATCTTGACCACCTGGGACATTCTGTTGAGCTGCCGGGACTCTCGCGGCTTGGGGTACTTGTCCTTCCATTTTCTTAGTACGATAATGAAGCAGCGAGGAACGAGATGTAGGTGTTCCGACGCGAACTGTGTGACGAACCTTGGTGGAGTTCTTACTTATACTCGCTTTGTAAGGGACTGGTGTGAATAATTATGTTATTCTTTTCTACAGCAAAAATAAACAGGTTTAAAACACTTATAGTCTCAAATAGATAAAAACTATATAATTAGTTTACATACTCTTTAGACTCTGAAGTTATACAATCAACTACATTATCAATTTTTAAATCTTACTGGCACATAACTTAATTTCATAATAAACCTTGTTCTATTTCTATTTATTCCAACCATTTAACTTTCCTGTTTTCCATATATTAGTGAAATATATATTTTTAATACAGGACCTCCCTGAAAATCACAAATTGTGAGTGGAGCTTTCCTGTCAAAATATTATTATTATTATTATTATTATTATTATTCATATTTGTTCTAATTGTTTGCTAATTTTTCTGACTTTGCTTTTGCTTGGGGATAATAGAGATCAAGAGAAAATATTGTATTTGACGTCTGCATTTCTCAACAAGTAACCTGTATAACCAGGTACTCCTTTAACTATTTCGGTCCAGATATTCAAAAACAGCAAAGCAACACTGAGTGAATTGGGAGAGTTAAGTTTACTATTTTACAGGAAAATAAACAAAACTAGAGGTACTGCTTCTTTGTTTGATCTGCATCAAATGTATAAAGCAAACGAAGCTTGGGTGAGAAAGTCCACAAACAGGCTCTTAATTTCATGCACCTGCAACCATGCACCTCTCTTACAGAACTGCACAAAAGTCCCACACACTATAATTATTGTCAACCCTCTTTAACATGAACAAAATTAAATGAACACAAAACTGCTTTGCCAAAGGCATTCAAACTATGTTTTATTGTTGGCTTTCTGAAAACAACAATAAAATTTTAAAGTTTTTTACATGTACCATCGCTTTCTTCACATTGGTAAAACAATCAACTATTGCGTCAAAATGCCGATGCGATACCATAATAACCAAATCAAGTGAAATATTATACAATTTCCTGATAATAGCTCTGGAGATTTACTTACAGGCTTTGGAGTTTGGTAATGCGGATTGTCATTCCAGGATATCTACTGCTGTAGACAGTCTAGTCACTACTGACATAACTTCAAATGCTTCGTTTGAAAAATGGTATGAAAATCTCGAATATGGTATTTTATATGTTGAAAACCATTACCTCCTTAGTTCTCTACCGAAGTTTAAAGCTTATATATTCACAAGTTTCCTTATTTTTGGCGTTTTTCCAGTCGCATATGAACATTTCGAAATAGTTGTTTTTTCTCGTAGACAGAGTTGAACGAGCAATAGCGTTCTTCCTGTGAACTGGATTATGTGTTATTTGGGCTCAGAGAAGTTACTGAAGGATATCAGTCCATGGTGTGAAGTAATAAAGTACGATGAATCGTGGTATTTCTTGAGCTGTGAGAGGTCCCTGAAAAAGAGCTACAATTCACTCCCGCCGCACGGTGGACATCTTGATTCACTTTTAATAAAGTGCCTAGTGCGCATGCGCTCCGTTGTTCCGCTCTGTCTGTTTGGACAATCTTTTATTGAAATAGGTGAATGAACATCCCAATAACTCTCACCTTTGAGGGACTTTAGAAGACTCGTCTTCCCTGCCCTTGCTTGTCCAATAAATGCGACCAAAAGACGGCGATTTTTCGTCTTTCCAGTCTTAAGAGCGACTTTATAAGCTTCAATGGCTTCTTGACCTCGAGCAAGAATCTCTGGCGGTGTTGTCAGAGCAACATCTGTCAAAATCAAGATTTATAGATATAAAAAATATTCACTTTGTGATGCATGTGTAAACCAAAATATGACTGACTTCAATGAATACGATTAATTTTTGTCCAATACGACAAATTTATGCATAGCATGTTCTGTATTGTATTGTATTGCATCGTTCTACTATTGTATTGCATTGTTAAAATATTGTTATGTCGATATAGTACAATACAATGCTGTGTACAATTTGTCAGAGTATTGGACAACCCTCATGACGTGATAAGCTAGTTTACACATTTGAACAGCCAAAGGAATAATTAAACCATAAAACAAACCAAGCTGAGTTTGTATATCCCTCTCATTCATCTTTCCAGACTTAAGAGCGATTTTATTAGCTTTAATGGCTTCTTGACCTCGAGCAATTATCTCTGGCGGTGTTGTCAGAGTAACATCTGTCAAAGCAAGAATTATGAATGATCTCCACTTTGTGATGCATGTAAACCAAAATATGACTGACTTCAATGAAGCACGTCGACTAATTACGATTAACTACGTGGTAAGCTAGCATACACAATTGAACAGCCGAAGGAATAATTAAATCCTAAAACAAACAAAGCAGAGTTTGCATATCCCTCTCTTTTCCTACAATGTGTACATGACGAGGCCGCCAGCTTCCCCTTTTCGCTCCTGAGTCCTTGGGGATATTACCTTGCCTGAGCGGGAACCGAAGCGAGAAATAAGAGAAGGTAGTCTAATACTTGGCAAAATAAAAGTTAATTGACTCTTAAGAGAACATCAAGAAAATTGAAGGAACTGCCGTCTGCATCCTAAATTCTCTCTATTAGAATTTTCATTAAATACAATTTGCCAATGATCGCCAAACTAAAATGGTTTAGCAAGTTTGTGCTTTCGAATTGGTATTTGATCAAAGCTGCCGGAATGAGCCGGGGGTGAGGTAGATTATAGTCGAATATGGCAAAAAGTTGGGAACAAATTGATGAATTGAGAATTTATAAAGAATAAACGAGGAAGAAAACTCGAGAGGCGAGAGAAAGAAAACAAAGAGAAATGAGAAGTAACTAAACAAAATGGAGAACTGATATACCGAGAATTCATAAATAACAAACAGTAATGTTGCAGGAAAATCAGCAACATTGGAAACCCACAACTTAGAGGATACGTTTTTGGATAGTGGAAATTAAGATATAAACAGACTAAATCATACACCAGTAGGAATATTGGAGGGACCACAGACGAAATGATAAACAACCAGATCTCCTAGCGTGTAGGGATCTGATCAGCAATATTATATATATATAAATAGACAAGAAAGGAAAGGTTGATTCAACGGTAGAGAGATTGTCTTCCAATATTTCGATTCTTCAGGGAAAGAGGCTTACAATGCATTCAATAAACTAGAACCTCTTCGAAATAATATATGAATTATGAATTGCACAATCTTACGATAAAACCCATAGACCAATGAAAAGAAAGTGGAGAGTGACATAATATGAAATAAAAATGATGATTGTGAAATACAAGTTAATTGATCGAAATATTAGAAGAAAAACTCTCTACCGTTGAATCAGCCTTTCCTTTCTTGTCTATAATCCATATACGTTTAGCTTGATGTTGTCCAATTACAATCATGTGGCAATCATGTGGATTCAGTGCTTTGTTTTCAAGTTCTAGAAATCTTTACTTTTAGAAACTTAAAGACAAAAATATTTGCATACAACCTGTAAAATACTGAGCAGTTTTAATTCTCGGTAAACCATCCACATCACGAAAATAGTAGAAAAAAGTCAATCCGTTTGATTTTCTTGGGGAATCTTTGGAGTTTATAAACAGCTTTAATATGTCAACTCCATAGAACGTAAGATTTACTCATTTATCCATGTCCTCGACCTCAATTTTTTAGGAAATTGCAATATGTTTAAACAGAATATTTTTTAAAAGGGAATGTTTCTTATTTTTATTTTATATCACCTTGGCTATGGCACTACAATACTTAGAATGTTATTCAATGTAACGAACAACAAAGCAATTTTTTTTTCCTTTTTCCGTTAATTCCACATAGTTCTTCCGATTATTCAGTCACGCTCTGATTTATTTCATCTTTAAATACCGTTGATCTGGGGCATTCGAAAAGCGTCTACCTGTAACGATTCGACATGATTCACAGCTTCTCAGATAACGTGACGTCAAACCGCACTAAGTCAATACAGGGTGACTTGTTAGATTACTGACTTTCTAACGACTCTGAATTTCTAACGAGACCTGAAACAACCATGGGGACTGATCAAATCCAGGACCCGGCTAAACCACATATCGAATTGGAATTTAGCGAGTTGGTTTTTGTGGAGGGAGGAAAACCGGAGGACTGTACCGATCCCGAAATGATCCCCGAAACTGTTTCAAGCCGCACGAGCAAAATTTTCCCAAAACTTCTTGCTAAGAAAATAAAGCTGAAAGGTAAGAATGTTTACTAGTATTTTATAATCGGACAAACCAACACTAGCAGACAACAAACAATTGTTGTCAATCAAACTACGTGCGTCATCGATCACGTGACCGTAGCGAAAATCGCCCGTATCTTGCTGGGGATATAAAACAGCACACCAGCCATACCAATTCACGATAGTCATTAGCCATTTTTGTACTGCCTTCTTTGCTTTTCTTTTGCCGAATTTCTAATCGGTGGACTGGTCCGCCTGGAATTGTAACCAGTAGCAGAAAGCGACAATCATGACTAAGAAAACCACGTTCCTATCGATGGAATTGTTATCACGTAAGCACATTTGATGATCAGACCTGAATTTTCTTCCCAGCGTTACAAATCGCAAAATAGAGACAACAGTTTTAAAATTAGACAAAGTTTTTTTGCACTCAGTCTATAGGCAGTTTGAGAGAAATGTATTGTTGCAGACTTTTGCTGGGTTGGTTGTTATACTCAAAGTTTTAGTTACGCCCAATAAAGATGCATATGACCTTTTTCTTCTGGCCAATGAGCACGCGTTTTCCCATTCAGGACTGATTGACACGTTGTTATCCTGCCGGATATAAAGAGCTTATTACACGGAAAGTTGTGTAATATGGCTGGGTATTTTTACGAGTCAGTTTCAGGCGAGAAAAAATAAAATTGACGAGTAAAAATTCCCAGCCGTATTACACAACTCTTCGTGTAATAAATTGTTTATTATACGACAGCTAACACGAACAAAACATGTTTGTTTTCGCTTACCTTAGGTACTGCTCTGTTTGAAGAAAATCTTGAGAGAAGAAATCTCGAGAGAAGAAATCTCTCAGCCCAATATCGGGGGCGGGCGCACACTGAAAAGTTTTTTTCGCGCGCTAAAAGCTGATTGGCTGTTACTCAAACAGCCCCATTTCGATTGGCTCGCGCGCTTACAAAACCTTTTAAGTGTTGAATAAACCTGTGCAAACCTGTTCGCGACCCGTGTAATACGGTCTCATATTTGCACTCGTTTTAGCCTGTATTTGCACTCGAAAACGCCAAGTCGTATAATAATGTACCTTATAATATCCACATTCAGCACGATCATGTGAGTGATTTGATTCGACTTAGACGTGATGAAGCGGCCATACGGTAGATTCCAGGGATGACTTAGTAGTTTTCTTTCGTTTTACTTGTTCCTGTTCTTGTTATAAATACATTTTGAAGACATCATAATTATAAATAAAACATTTAATCAAAATGTGATGCGTACTCACCAATGATGTTGCACGGTTTTATCGACAGCTGCTGTCAATTCATTAACTAATGACCCCCTAAGTGATGGCTTTCTAAGACACCATATATAATCAAATTTCACTATAAAGACTAGGACGGTTCGACGTTTCGTAACTTGTTCTTGGTGTTTTGCTATTTATCCAAAGTGAGATACGGGTGATTTTCTCTACGTGGTTTGATTTATAAGGGTTGTTTGTTGTCTGCTAGTGTTGGTTTGTTCTATTAGAAAACACTAGTAAACATTCTTACTTTGAAGCTTTATTTCTTTTAGCAAGAAGTTTAGCGTAGCGAAGCGCTTAACAATAATAAAACATACGGCAAATAGTAAACCTTGGTTTACTCATGGTCTCCGCAATTCCTGTAAACGAAAAAAAATATTTCTATAAAATCTTGCTTACTGAATCTACAGAATTTAATAAATCTAATAATATTAAATTCCATAATAGTTATAATAGTTGTAGCAAATTAGCAAGGAAAATATTTCCATGATAAACTCATATCTGTCCATTAATTCCTCTCTTAGGCTTACTTGGTCTAGAATTAAAACTGTCATTTCAAAAAGGCAAACCAGTTGGAATAAACCGACTATTATGAAAGATAATAATTCCACTTTCTCTGACCATTAACTATTGCTAATAAGTTTAATGATTTTTAAAAATCAATATTGGACCTTCCCTCGCTAAAAATATGCCCATGCATGTCTGCTGACAACAATTTCAAAACATATCTGAAAGGGTCTTATCAAGACAGCTTGTTGATATCCAAATCTTTATTTTTTACGTAACTCTGTTAAAGTGCCTATAACCCCTGTTCATCTTATTTTTATCCGAAGGTATTTGCCTCAGAACATTTATTTTGCCAAAAAAAGGTCCAATCTTTGAATCGTTTTTTTTTTTACAGCTACTCAAAGCTAGCGAAAAATCATTTTGACTCCCTGTGGGATAATTTCATAATCGTGAAAAGGTCTAGGGACTAGTCAGCTGATGACGTAGCATTCGGAATATAGTTCCATTCTAAATAACTTTGACTGCCTTCTGAGTCAGAACTACTACCTGAACTGCAGTCTGACATTATTATAATAATTGAGTTATTACCTCTGAAATCAGCCTCGGACTTACGTCACAGGACAGCTCGGCCCAGGCTCCTCGCGTGCCCACATTTTTAGGGCTGATGTACTGGTTTGAATGGCATTAAAATTATGAAGGAAGTGGATTTTTTTTTCTTTTGAAGAAAATAATTTCAACCTTCCTAGTTTACGAAAAATGATAGCTGGCTAAGGGTTATAGGCACTTTAAAGACTTAAAAGGCTCTTGAAAATGTGAATCGTCACAAGACCTAAGCGTTTGATAATATAGTTGACCATGGTGCATGCCGGGAAGGTGTGGATATTCTACTTTGTATTAAAGGCGCTGTGTCGTGGTTCTGCGCATGCCTGGAATCAATGTTCGATTGGTGGTTGTTAATTGCCCCCTCCCTTATAGCTTGATTGAAAGGATATGCAATATCTTCCTTGAAGACTATAGATCTACGCACAGTTTGTTAATCATTTGGTACATTTACTTTGATTTCATCCATCCCACACGTGTACTAGGATAGTCAGCTTATATGAAAACTATTGAAAATAATTGTTTTCCGTCCCGGAACGTAAAGGCGTGTCCCTCACCGTGACACAGCTCCTTTTAACCTGAGTATCAGGCCTCGTTACCTTTGTATCTACCCTGGCTCCAAATACTCACAAAACGGTGAAGCCGTTCGTTGCATAAGTATACGGTTAAAACGTTTTAGATATACTAAAGACCTTTGGCGTTTCTGTCATTTCTTCTTACCACAATGTTTTGCAGCCAATTTCTTTTCTCCTAGTTGTACCAGTGCTTCACCAAGCTTTTGGTATGTTTGGTTCAACCCTGACCCATGCCAGAAGGCGAGCATTGCGTATCCTTTTTGTTGGATATCTCCGTGACGTACATTATTCATATTAATGTTTCTTATTTTGCTAGGTGATACACCTAGTTTGGCACCGAAATATTTCCAGTCTGGCAAGTCGGCAGCTAATTCTTGTAGTTCATCGTCATTTGGTTCACCTTGTCTCCATATGATGACGTCATCAACTGCTGAATTAAAAATCAACCGTCATAAATACTGCGTGTAAGCATAGTTAATAGAGTGGAATGGTTAGGAAACTCAGGGACCTTTCTTTGTTATAGGTCTTTGTTAGCTTTTTTCAACCTTGAACGTGCACAAAACACAATATAAATTCCAACATGTTAGTCAATCAGCCAATAGAAACGTGTGAGTTCAGTCGTTCAGGGAACGCTAATGAACTATGATAGTGCACAATCTTTTGTCTTGCCCCCTTCCAACCTTAATCGCAGCGCCTTTGTTAGCCCTTTTGAAGTTTGCCGGGTTTCCTAACCATTCCACTCTAATAACTATGGTGTAAGTGAACAAGTCCAAGGACTAAAGAAAAGCTCACCAAGCAACGTATAGTATATTGATGAGTTTTCAATATTTCGGCTGGCCAAACCAGCCTTCTTCAGGTAGATCTTACAAGTGAATAAATATTTCACAATGATAAGTAAAAATATAAAAAGCCGTGATTAGACAATATGAGAGGAAAAAGGAAATGACATAAGTGGACTGATGGATAAGAGATAACCCGAGAAAAAAATATACACATTAAGTTTCATCACGCTTATTCATTCCGAATGGTTCAAGAGTTTTAGTTAAGTCGATAAGGAATGATTCTCTGGCTTTACGAATTGAGTCTCGCGAAGAGTAAATTATTTCTAAAGGGATAAGTTGCATGTCAGGGTTAGAGTGGTTAGAGCAGGAAAGGAAATGTTCAGAGACTGGTGGGTATAGATTTAATATTACGTTTGTCAACTGCTCGTCTGTGGTAATTAAATCGGTATTTAAGGTGGCTTGCCTGGATTTTCCAGGGTTGCACCATACCCACTTTGAACGACTGATACTCCACTGTCAGAGCTCGGTCGAGCTAGCCACTTCACCCATTTACTAGAAATAGAATAATATTTCCAAAAATGTAGGTTTGTTTGACATCGGTGTTACCATAGCAACACAGCGTTGACGTCATGCATTTTACATATCATCAATTTTCTCGAAATCTAGACCTAAACTTTTAAAACGACCTAGTGTTCCTTGTAGTCTAAATGTAGGCCTTCAAGACTGCAAAGTTTAAAAAGATTGTATGAGAGCGTTTTCGAAAAAAAATAGGTTGAATATTTTCGTTAAAAAATATACAATTCGCCTTACTTCCTGTTTAGTCGTCGAGAACTGTATTTTCCGGACAAATTCAAGCGATGTTTTTAGCATATTTCATACCTGTGGCATAGGACTACTTCCCATGAAAATTTCATTCCATTTGGTGTATTCGATTTCGGTTTATGGAATCATAAGTAATGTCATAAATATAATCATTTTACTCAGAATAGTAACGTATTTGCTAAGTAAGCTATAATTCTAAAACTAGTCGATAATTTTTTTTTTATCTTTTCACCTTAAATTCAACATGTGCTACCCTGGCCCTGTAAATTTCAAGAGCATTGAATCCTTTTAAGGGCGCGGAATAAAAACAAAAACATAGGGAACTTTTACATTCATCCACACAAGCTTCATTGCTGTATCATTTTATTGATAGCTTGTGTCTTTCCGAAATTTCTCTTTTGTCTAGATTCTACATACTTGTGTGCTTTTTAACTAACAAGTTTGCTACACTTCACTACTGCCGGAACGCTCGTGCAAATTATGTTCTTAGTACAATGACATGCAATGACATGCAAATTATAGTCACGCTGCCAGTAATGTAACGCTATTACAATATAACTTATAATATTTATTTACAAAACGTTTTATAATATCACTAATACAAAATCTCGTTTTTAATTAGTATTTAGAAAATGTGGTATAGACGTCACGGGCACTTTTTCCCGATCTGGTTACTAAAAACACACTTATTCAACATTATCATCCCGCACTGCCTTGCTTCATGGTTTAACTAATTTGCATGTCATTGTACCAAGAACAGAATTTGCACGAGCGTTCCAGCAGTAGGCGAAACGTAACAAGCGTGCATGGTAAACTTGTTAGTTCAAAAGCACACAAGTATGTAGAATCTAGACAAAAGAGAAATTTCGGAAAGATACAAGCTATCAACAAAATGATACGGCAATGAAGCTTGCGTGACAGAGCGGAAAAACGGAGCGCATGCGCACTAGGCACTTTATTAAAAGTGAATCAAGATGGCCGCCGAGCGGGAGTGAATTGTACCTCTTTTTCAGGAACCTCTCACAGTTCAAGAAATACCACGATTGCTTTATTACTTCACACCATGGACTGATATTCTTCAGTGACTTCTCTGAGCCCAAATAACATATAATCCAGATCATAAAAAGACGCTACAATTGCTTGTTCAACTCTGTCTTCAAGAAAAACGAACCATTTCGAAATGTTCATATGCGACTGAAAAAACGCCAAAAATAAGAAAACTTGTGAATATATAAGGTTTATACTTCGGTAGATAACTAAGGAGGTGATGGTTTTCAACATATAAAATACCATATTCGAGATTTTCATACCATTTTTCAAACGAAGCATTTGAAGTTACAGTACTATTATTCTCCCCGTGCATGCAAGCACAAGCAAAGTGAGACAAATATACATGTGTAGGATAATTGAAAGATATAAATAGCCTCCTTAGGAATTAAACTACATGTACATGAATGAGAACACCAGATGTCTGGTCTGTTTGAAGGAAGTGACGGCATGCATCAATACCTTCATTGTGAGGTATGTTATTATATAGTGAAGAAACGTCAATAGTAGGTAGTGACACGTACAAGCATAGCATTAGCTGGAGGTTTTACGATTTTGTGAAGTTTGTTAAGGAAATCGTTAGTGTCTTTAACGTAAGAAGAAAGAAAATACTAAAGGTTTGAGTTGATGATCAACAAATTCAGAGATGCCTTCTGTGGGATGGCTATTGATGAAACTATAGGACGCCGGTCAGGGTTCAGTACCAGGTTTGTGTATTTTGGGCAGTATGTAAAATCGTCCAGCTTGTTGATATCCAAATCTTTATTTTTTACGTAACTCTGTTAAAGTGCCTATAACCCCTGTTCATCTTATTTTTATCCGAAGGTATTTGCCTCAGAACATTTATTTTGCCAAAAAAAGGTCCAATCTTTGAATCTTTTTTTTTTACAGCTACTCAAAGCTAGCGAAAAATCATTTTGACTCCCTGTGGGATAATTTCATAATCGTGAAAAGGTCTAGGGACTAGTCAGCTGATGACGTAGCATTCGGAATATAGTTCCATTCTAAATAACTTTGACTGCCTTCTGAGTCAGAACTACTACCTGAACTGCAGTCTGACATTATTATAATAATTGAGTTATTACCTCTGAAATCAGCCTCGGACTTACGTCACAGAACAGCTCGGCCCAGGCTCCTCGCGTGCCCACATTTTTAGGGCTGATGTACTGGTTTGAATGGCATTAAAATTATGAAGGAAGTGGATTTTTTTTCTTTTGAAGAAAATAATTTCAACCTTCCTAGTTTACGAAAAATGATAGCTGGCTAAGGGTTATAGGCACTTTAAAGACTTAAAAGGCTCTTGAAAATGTGAATCGTCACATGACTTAAGCGTTTGATAATATAGTTGACCATGGTGCATGCCGGGAAGGTGTGGATATTCTACTTTGTATTAAAGGCGCTGTGTCGTGGTTCTGCGCATGCCTGGAATCAATGTTCGATTGGTGGCTGTTAATTGCCCCCTCCCTTAATGCTTGATTGAAAGGATATGCAATATCTTCCTTGAAGACTCTAGATCTACGCACAGTTTGTTAATCATTTGGTACATTTACTTTGATTTCATCCATCCCACACGTGTACTAGGATAGTCAGCTTATATGAAAACTATTGAAAATAATTGTTTTCCGTCCCGGAACGTAAAGGCGTGTCCCTCACCGTGACACAGCTCCTTTTAACCTGAGTATCAGGCCTCGTTACCTTTGTATCTACCCTGGCTCCAAATACTCACAAAACGGTGAAGCCGTTCGTTGCATAAGTATACGGTTAAAACGTTTTAGATATACTAAAGACCTTTGGCGTTTCTGTCATTTATTCTTACCACAATGTTTTGCAGCCAATTTCTTTTCTCCTAGTTGTACCAGTGCTTCACCAAGCTTTTGGTATGTTTGGTTCAACCCTGACTCATACCAGAAGGCGAGCATTGCGTATCCTTTTTGTTGGATATTTACGTGACGTACATTATCCATATCAATGTTTCTTATTTTGCTATGTGATACACCTAGTTTGGCACCGAAATATTTCCAGTCTGGCAAGTCGGCAGCTGATTATTTTAGTTCATCGTCATTTGGTTCACCTTGTCTCCATATGATGACGTCATCAACTGCTGAATTAAAAATCAACCGTCATAAATACTGCGTGTAAGTGAACAAGTCCAAGGACTACAGAAAAGCTGATCAAACAACGTATATATTGATGAGTTTACAATATTTCGGCTGGCCAAACCAGCCTTCTTCAAGTAGATATTACAAGTGAATAATATTTCACAATGATAAGTAAAATATAAAAAGCCATGATTACACAATACGAGAGGAAAAAGGAAATGAGGTAAGTGGACTGACGGATAAAAGATAACCCGGGAAAAAAATATACACATTAGGTTTCACCACGCTTATTCATTCCGAATGGTTCAAGAGTTTTAGCTAAGTCGATAAGGAATGATTCTCTGGCTTTACGAATTGAGTCTCGCGAAGAGTAAATTATTTCTAAAGGGATAAGTTGCATGTCAGGGTTAGAGTGGTTAGAGCAGGAAAGGAAATGTTCAGAGACTGGTGGGTATATATTTAATATTACGTTTGACAATTGCTCGTCTGTGGTAATTAAATCGGTATTTAAGTCGTCGTTTAGTTTCTCCGATGTATTGTAAGTGGCAGTGATTGCATTGTACCATGTAAATGATGTTTCTGGTGTTACAAGTGATGTGTGACTTAATGAAACGGGCTTCCCCGGTGGAAGAAAATGTGTATCATGTAAGGCCATGGTCAATGTAAGGACAAGTGGTACAGTTTTTTCCACAACGAAAAGAGCCAGATGGAAGAGCAGGTTTGTTAGATATATTACGTAGTTGCGATTCCACAAGTATAGCCGGTCACGAAGGTTAGGACAACGGCGGGAGCGACGAGAGGTATGTTTTCAAAAACGTCTTTACAGCGATTAGAAGAAAATAGTATGGGAGAATGTTTACGAATCAATGATAAAATGTTAGGCAGTGCTGGATTATATGTGACTGGACGAAAGGAACACGGTTAGAATCTTGTGCAACTTCAGTCTGTAAAGCATCGTTATAAGAAATATTAGCAGCACGTTAACGTTGTATTTATAAATCGAGGAAAGGAACTCTTATAACCTCGTTTTAAGAGATAAGATTTTAATTCGTTACTTCGAAGCTTCAATATTTCGTCAGTGGAACAAATGCGACGAGTGCGGAGTGCTAAACTAAAAGGGATAGCCTTTTTAGTATGTAAGGGATGGCAAGAAGAGTAGAGTAGGTGTTGGTGTTTATCAGTAGGTTTGATGACGTGTACAGAGAGTCATGCAGTTTCGATGCTACCGTCTTTGAGGATGACTGTAACGTCGAGAAATGAAATGTATGTGAAAGAGTAGGAAGAAGTGAATTTAATGGTGAAATGAAGAGCATTCAAATAATCGATGATTTTTTTAACGATCTTGATCCTCCGTCCAAATCAACCAAGTGTGTGGTTGTAAGGGGCTTTAGAAAGAGTGTTAGTTTCAAAATATACCAAGGAATAAATTTGCAAAAGAGGGGACCATACGGGTCCGCCGTGGATCTGGAGATAGTGTTTATTATTAAATGAAAAGAGCTGTTATTCATAGTACGGATCACAAGTATTACATTACAAAGCGTTTCAGTGGGAATGTGTTTGTCGTTAGAAACCAGTTTACGGTTCGTGCGCAGTAAGTTGTACAAATCTTTGTTTATTTGGCGAGCCACCAGATGTCTGGTCTGTTTGAAGGAAGTGACGACATGCATCAATACCTTCATTGTGAGGTATGTTAGTATATAATGAAGAAACGTCAATAGTGACACGTACAAGCATAGCGTTAGCTGGAGGTTTAACGAATTTGTGATTTTTTTTAAGGAAATCGTTAGTGTCTCAGTTTAACGTAAGAACAAAGAAAATACTAAAGGTTTGAGTTGATGATGGCTATTGATGAAACTATAGGACGCCGGCCAGGATTCAGTACCAGGTTTGTGTATTTTGGGCAGTATGTAAAATCGTCCAGGTTTTACGTCAGTATGTATAAGGTACTGTTTGGTTTTGTCATCGATAATTTTGTCGTTAATTACGTTCAACATAAAATGTGATACGTGCTTGTATGTTATTAGTAATATCAGTGTCGAGTTGTTTGTAAAATTTACAGTTATCAAGTTGTCGATAGTTGTCGATTACATTCGGCTTCTATCATTGTAGGTCACCATGTTCTGTCCATTACCACCGTACCAGACCCGTTGTCTGTGGGTTTGATGAAGTAACCAACGATTTTAGATGTCTCTCAGGAGTAAAACAAGGCTGCATACTCTCTCCTACACTTTTTAACATTTTCTTAAGTGACCTACCTGAAACAATAAACGAATCCTTCACAGATGACATTCAAATTGCAAGTAAACCTGCAAGCTGTCTACTGTATGCTGACGATTTAGTCTTAATGTCCAGTAGCCACGTTGGGCTACAAAAACGTCTCGACAAACTAGAAGAATACAGCTTAATTAATGGAATTGAAGTCAACCTTACTAAAACTAAAATTATGGTCTTTAATAACACCGGGAAAAAAATTAATAATTATGCTTTTTTCCTTAACCAAAAGGAACTAGAAAATGTTAAATGTTACAAATATCTGGGGCTGATGCTCAGCGCATATGGTAATTTCAACCTAGCAAAAAAAGAGCTAAATAACATCGCCCTTAAGGCTTTGTACAAACTAAGAAAAGAAATGGGGGATCATTTCAGAACTAACGTTAGATTAACAATGAAACTTTTCGACTCCCTCATCAAACCTATATTGCTATACGGTAGTGAAGTATACGGTGTCGACAATCCCGATAATCTAGATAAGGATTCTATTGAATATGTACAAATTAAATTCTGCAAAATGTTACTTGGAGTCGGTAAATATTCTAGCAATAATGCCTGCAGAGCAGAATTAGGTCGACTCCCTATGAGAGTAGACTCAAAATATAAAAGTATAAAATTTTGGCTGAAATTAATCAGTGGTTCTCAGAAGAAAATTCCTGGGTTGTCCAGTTTGGTTTACGTAGACATTAGAAACGAGACGAGCGTAGCTTTCTGGAGCAAAAAAATCAGAACATTCTTATATCGTCTAGATTTTGGTAGCTATTGGATTGAACAGCAAGATTTAGATTCTCATAAATTATGGCTCCCTTTAATCAAACAAAGAATAATTGATAATGAAATACAGACATGGACAAGTGAAATTCATAACGATGAACGCAAAGGCTCGCCTGATCAACGTAACAAACTGAGAACATTCCGACTATTTAAAACAAGTTATAATTGTGAAAATTATCTAAAAACTGTCACTGTGCTGAAACACAGAACAGCCATGACTAAATTGAGAATCAGCAACCACAGTCTAGAAATTGAAAGAGGAAGGCATGCGAGACCTTACAAAAAGCCTGAAGAACGAATTTGTTCACAGTGTGGGACCGAAGTCGAAGACGAGATTCACTTTCTAGTCAGATGTAGAAACTATGACGATCTAAGAAGTGAACTTTTCTCATCAATTAGCTCAACTCTCAATAAGAATTTAACTCACATAAATGAGAACGTGAAATTTCGTCTCATTATCGACCCACCCAAATCTCTCCAAGCATTAAGTGCCAAGTTTATTTACGAATGCCTTGAAAAAAGGCGTTCTTGAACTTTCTAGTATGGGGCTATAATTATTACATTTTATCCACTAGTTACCCTACAGTCCTATCTGTCATAAATATATATTGAATACAGATATGAAGTTCTGTGAAATAATGATATGTAATCACTATTTATAAGTTAGTATAGTTATTTGGACTTTAGTCTATGTACTTTATTGTATAAGAATCCAAATAAAATATGTCTGTCTGTCTGTCTGTCTGTCTTCGATGTGGGATGAATTAGTTTCTCACAAAAACATATCCCACATCGAAGAGACAATGTGTATGCAATAAGAAGGCAGAGCGTAGCATGCAGAAAAACAGGTCCCACATGGAATAGATGGTGTGTACATAATAAGAGAGCAGATGTACTTTGTCATTTCACCCGTCCCGGGATAGGGGTAGTCAGTGATCGGTCGTGAGACTTCCCACACCAGCTTAGCTAGTATTCTGTACCTGATACAGAATACTGCTAGAGCTATAACGGACCATGGTGTCTGTATCACGGACCTAAGTGTCTGTATCGCGGACCATGGGGTCTTTATATCGATAACAGAACCTGATGTTTTATTAATCAGGTTTCTACGTGGGTATACAGAGGCGATCATGTGGTGTCATTCAGCACATGGGATTGGCTAGTACCCTTATGAATTATTAATGAATTTTACAATAGTTCTTAAACATTTAGTATTCTATTAGTATAGGTTTAGCTTCTGTAAAATTAGTATTAACATTAGATCGATTTTTAACATTATATATTTAGGATAAGCTATACATTATTATAATAGTTATTTACATATCATGTAATGCGCAAGTGATCATATACACATGAAACTTGCGCAATATAAGTCAATAAATTATTTATTATTATTATTATGACAGAGCTTATCAAATACTTACGTACAGCAGAAGATTCTGCCTTGGGATCCGATAAGTTGGCTTCAAGTGCAAGGGCCAAAACCCCCTGCTCTGTTTCACGGAGAGCATCACAAAAGGCGTCAAGTGCTTTTTCTTCTTTCATAGGAAGAATTTTAATGATCGTTTTTACTTTTTCGGTTCTTGTTCCTTGATCATTGATATCTTGAAGATCTTGTATGGTGAAAATATCCGAAGTATAAAGATTCGTTGACACGCCTGGATCCAAATGTTCTAACAATGTTGTGGCTGTCTTTTGGATTGCCTTCTTGTGCAAGTCGATCATGGGTGCCGTAGCCATACTTCTTGCTGATTTGTCCAGTTTCTTCTTACAAAATAACTGCTGTCATAAACTTTAACTTACGAGCCTAACGCTAACCAGATGTTCAACTGGTTTCGATGTTCGACTGATGGGAAGGGTAATACACTAATATAATATATCTACTCGACAATCATCATTATGTTCTTGATCCTTTCTCTCAGATCGACGTCAACCGCTTTGGGTTGCTTTACTGCTCCACCAGTGGCGGTGTTAAAGAAGGTTTTACTCAGCAAGTCTTTCTTCGTATTCTTGAAATCATATCGTCATCTTCGTTTTTATTTTGTGGAGAAGAGTAGGTACTGAACTTACACCTAGTAATAAATCATTTGTGATGATTCCAGCCTCGTTGTTACCTGTGGAATAATTATAATAATAAGCCAAGCATAAAGCAGCCTTATTACCCATTGATAGACTTGAGATTATGATATGTAAGTTAGGGATATATTTCTTCTATATATTTAGTGAAGAACTCCACTGAGACTGGGGACCAACAGGACTCACGCAAATGCTCTTAGCCTGCGTTGCGGCTCTGGAGTATCGCAGTGCAGCGAGCGGATATTAGGGGGATTGGGGCGAGAATAAAAAGAGAGGGGGGAAGGGGTGGGGAGGAGAGGAAGAGAGAGCCTGCCGGCAAGCTATGGTTATTTTGATAACTGTCGGCCTCAGAAGACAGCGTATCGCTATTGGCTAAAATGCGTGATTGACAGAAATCATTAAATTGTATTCATGCACGGCATGCGATAAGAGCAGAAACCAATTAGTATGGCGACAAACATACGGAGAATTCCCTCAGCGATGAATTTAAAGAAAGAACAGGAGCAAGGCTATTAGAGATCTTTTGTCTGGATGAGATGTTCTAGCTGTAATCCCAACTGGGTTTGGAAAATGTAGGATATTCCAAGCATTCACTAGTGTTAAAGACGTCGAAAATGATGCCCAGGTTGTCGTTTTGGTTATTGCACCTTTCAATGGCTAGTATTGTGAAAGATCAATTGAACCAGTTCCTTAGGTTATCCTGCTGCCGAACTTTCAGACCTAAAACCCGAGGAACTACAGACGTGCAACTTCAAATTGCTGTTTAGTTCTGCAGAAGAAGTAATGAGAGCGAATTTCGCGATGAGCTGAAGAACCCTGTATCGGAACTTCACAAGCGTCTTGCTCGACGAAACGCACACGGTTGAAACATGGACCGGTGTGTTCGAGGAACAGGCTTGTGCTTCCGAAAATACGAGCTGCTTTGATGATTTCGTAACGCTGCGTGGATGGTTTTTAGCGCTTCTTTTGGCAGAACTTCGTTCCGGTGTTATTGTGGTCGGCAGTGTTCTTTACTGATTTGGTGGCGACTTTATATTCAGCGGCAACGAGTTTTCTTTATCTTAGTTATATTTATCTTGCACACCTTCTCGAACAAAGGTGTAGTTCTCTCTGCATTTCGAATCTTCCTTCCTCGGGAACGACAGTCTCGCTCTGATAGAGCAGCAGATTTCGGAATATGAAGACCGGTACTTTTGCAGGCACCAGCTAGAATTATTTAAAGCCTCGGCTCTCTTTTCTTTCTGAAGGCTTGACCAGATTCTCGCCGTGGAAATATTTGAATTCCCAAACGCTACCTTAAAACAGGTTTGGGTTTAGGCCGGCCCATGTATTTTCGGAGTTTCAGCTGACATTCTCCAAGTTCGCGTATATTTTTTGTTTTGAATTTTACGCTCGAGTTGAGATTCCACGCATGAGTTGACAGTTTCACTTCCGCCGCATGATGATTGGATGAATCGGTCGAATGACTTACTAATTTTATGCATTTTAATTAGTGGGTGGATATCAAAATAACCATGGCTTGCCGGCAGGGCCACTATTCCTCTCCTCCACACCCCCTCCCCCAATCTTTTTTTCTCGCCCCAATCTGCTGGCTGTGCAGAGCCGCAACGCAGCAACGCAACCTAAAATGCAGCCGCAACGCAGCCTAAAATGCTGTTTGAAAAACACTTATAATAATGTCATAATAAAATTATCAGGGCTAATCTACGAGGGTCTCCCAAGGGTTTCAGGGAACAAGGGAACATGCCAAAAAATCCGTTGGGAACAAACTAAAAACATATCGGAGAACAAGAAAACATGAATAGAGGTTTTAGGGAACAATTTCCATTTTTCTAAATGGAAAAATTGACTGTTTCCCTGAAACAAAATTGGGAACAAGGGAACAAAAGGTAATTTTCGCTGGGAACAAGGGAACAAGCATCCCCCTGGAAGACCCTCATCTATTCCTTAGAAATCATCAATTTCTATTTATATGTATTATTGTATGACTGTATTATTGTACATACAATTGTAAAGGATTACCCCTAACTGATTTCCTCCGGAAAACGGCGACGAAACCAACAGTAATTATTTGTCAGTATAACACAATTCCCCCCTCTCCCACAATAGTAGTTACTGGCAAAATCACTGTAAAAAATGCTTAATATGAACTAATCTAGGGGGGAGGTAGGGATTTTTTTTAGGACCTGAATATAATAGTATGTCACTTTGAGAGGCAAAAGTAAATTAAAAACCTACCTTTGATGACTTGGATGACTTGGGGTGGCGGTCTTTACGTGTACTATTTACAAAATGAGCGGCCATGTTGTATCAGTAGACACAGATCCGAGTCGGACGAATTTTGTAAATTACTTCTAACATTCAAACCTAACTATCGAAACGCAAGATAAGTCAAGATTTACTTTAAAAAGAGCAACATTTCAATAAATGTATAATTATTGAGGCTTCTAGTGTTCTAGCAGCCTGGGAAACCAGCCGACTCGTATCGCTCCCCACTCACGAAAGAGACGTCTGGGCAGCGAGGCAGAAAATTCCATACTGATGACATAGCAGATAGCCGTATCACGATGCATAAATTAGTTGCAATTCTCAGAAGCCGAATTATTTTCAAGGAATATAACTATCGAGGCTGCTCGTTTGCTTGGCAGTGGATCACCATCATTAACAACCATGAAATGCAAGCCTATTTAGCATGTGTCGGTAGCTTGTTTGCTTCGTTCTTTCAGCGGCTCGGCACGGTCAAGAGAATTTGTCCTACGACTGTCAAAACATAAGAGTTGTTTATAATTTCAAAACCTACATACAGCACAGCAGGCCACTTTTCAAGCCAGCTCTTTTGCCAGGTCAGTAGCCGAAGAGGTTAGCTACAGAATGCAGCGGTTATTTTCAAGGTATATACCGTTGTGTATTCATGTATAGTAACATGTGTTGGGCACGTGTAAAGGCCTGGCTACCAAGTGTTTAGTTGAATAAAGTATAATCTAACATGGTGGCAGTCGGTAAAGTTTAGCCGTGTTTTTGCCTAAACAGACTGCTTTTATCGTTCATTGACATACGGAGCTCAGTATGGCAGGTACGTTTGCCATTCCGCCACCGGAAAAGTTCAATTTTGATGAGCCAGAGCTTTGTGAAAAGTGGCTTCAAAGGTTCGAACGTTATGCTACGCCAGCCGGAATGGTGGGGGAAGAAGAAGACGAACGAAAAGTCAACACATTAATCATATATTGTGTTGGAGGTATCATTGAAGATGTTCTGACGAGTCTAAAACTGGAAAAAGAGAAGAAATACTCAGTTGTAACGGAGGAGTTAACGATTATTTCGTGGTAAAGCGAAATTTCATCTTCGAGCGCGCCAAATTGAACAGAAGACGTCAGAACCCGGATGGATACGTTCATCACGGATTTGTACAGGCTCGTTGAAAACTGCAATTACGGCGAGTTGAAGGAAGAAATGCTGAGAGATCGCATAGTAGCGGGTATCAAAGATCTGAGCATGGCTCAAAAGCTTCAGATGGACTCTGAACTGACACTCAAGAAGGCGTTGGACAGGGTTCGCACCTCGAACTTAGTCAAGAAACAATCAGCAGACTTACAACAAGAGGAGGTCGCCAGCAGGGTGGACTATGTCAGTAGAGGTCCCAGCAAGGGTAACAAGTTTGACAAGAGGAAGTCCCAGGAGCAATTCTACAAATCCAACAAGTCATTTAATGAACAGTCTAATGGTAAAGGTATAAATCACAGATTGCTAAGAAACCAAGCCCAGCTTCAGGCTACAAGTGCTTCAAGTGCAAAGAAACTGGTCACTTTAAGAAAGATTGTCCTTTGTCTAAGAGAAATGTAGATCTTACAGAAACTCAATTTCTAGGATCTATTAGTAGTGATGAGGGTCAGGTAGATCTAGATTCAGTGGAGTGGCATTTTGGGTTTAAAGGTCATGTTTAAAGTTGACACGGGTGCGGATGTCACTGTCATTCCGGAAACTTTATACAGGAAGTTCAAGCCAAACTTTAATCTAGTTCGGCCAAACAAAATCTTGTTAGCTGCAAATGCTGAACCTTTGAAGTTGTAATAGGTGTCTTTAGCTGCGAGCTTAAGTCAGCAAAGCATACATGTAACGAACGAACACATGTTTCAGAGGGTGACAGTAAAGTTTTACTGGGGAAGCCAGCTATTAAGAGTTTAAAAATCATCAGTTTCACGGGTAGTGTGAATAGTGATGCATACAAAACACGTATTATGAGGGAGTTTCCCAAGATTTTTACAGGTTTAGGGGAGATTAAGGGTGTTGAATACAGGATTACTCTTGAAGAAAATTCCCAACCATTTGCCGTATGTGCTCCCAGAAAGGTAGCCATTCCGTTACTGCCGAAGGTCAAGCCTGCTCTAGAGAAAATGGTGAATGACCACGTGATTCGTAGGTTGGATCCTAACGAGGTGTCACTTGGTGCAGTGGAATTGTAGTGGTTCCTAAGAAGTCAGGAGATGTTAGGGTTTGTGTGGACTTCACTGTCTAATCTCAACAAGCATTTTGTACGACCTAGGTGTCAGTTACCTACGGTAGATGCAACATTAGCCAAGCTGAAGAATGCTAAGGTATTCACCAAACTGGATGCCAATAGTGGTGTTCGTCAGGGAGTCTCAGCTTCTAACCACATTTCTAACTCCTTTCGGTAGGTTTTGTTTCGGAAGGTTGCTATTTGGGATTTCAAGTGGACCAGAGGTATTCCAGGAGCAAATGCATCGCATATTAGATGGACTACAGGTCAACTGTCAGATTGACGATATGTTGATAGATTCTGAAGATATAGCTACTCATGATCAGAAGCTTTTTCCAGTACTATATAGATTGCAAGATGCTGGTATTACCTTTAATGCAGAAAAATGCGAATTTCTCAAGCCGTCAGTGGTATTTGTGGGCCACCGTCTAGATGCTCAAGGCATTATGCCAGATGAAAGTAAGATTCATGCATTGGTAAAGATGGCCCCACCCACAAACGTTTCTGAACTGAGGCGATTTCTTGATATGGTTAACCAGCTTGGTAAGTTTTCTGACCAAATGTCTTCACTAACATATCCTCTTAGGTCTTTGTTGAGTAAGAATAGCACTTTTAACATGAGCCCCCGGCTCGGGTGAATGGGCAACCACTCCCTGTGTAATCGACTTTAAATATATTATTGTATTGTATTGAGTAATATCACGGTTCCCTCAGTTTTCATTGTTCCGAGAGGGACATTTAATCTATGAAAGCCCTGATCACTGCTATTTATCGAACCTTATGCATAAACATTAGCTACGATTAGTAACTTATCATACCTAATGTTTATGCAAAAGTTATGGATACGTCCGATCCCTCAATCAATCAATCAATCTTTATTTACCATATATATAATACATGTATATATGTTTACACGCAAAATAAAATAAAATGAAATATATAATACAGTATTATTATTTGATTATTTGCTTGTTTGTTTGTATCTTTTGAATATATCGATTTGTAGATCTAAGTGGAATATGTTATATTATCTATAATTTAAGTATGTATATATGGAAGGTGTTCAGTGAAAAACTCCAAGGAGCTTGTACAGGCACTGACACCTATGGGCGGCAATTTTATATAATTGGTAAGTCAGCACTGCGAGTAGAAGTACATTGGTACAGCAAAGTAACATAGATTATGAACAGAAACAAACAAACAAATAGTCAATAATTAGGGTTCATTGTTTTAGTTGGAAAAGATGTGATTTGAGTCTAGCTTGAAAAATATTTAAAGATTGTGCTTGGGTTATAGTGTTATCAAGGGAATTCCAGAAGGTTGGTCCATAGTGATTAAGGGTGTGTTTCCTGGTTGTTGTTCTAACTTGGTGGATGTGAATTTTGTTGGCACTCCGTGTTTCATAAGAATGTATGTCTCTATTAAGGATAAAGTAGGCTCGAAAGCATTGAGGTATAATATAGAGAATCGGTCAAAGGTTTTAAACATAAAGGATGCTGTTTGATATTTATTGATGTCAAATACATCAAGTAATTTGAGCTTAAGGAATAGAGGATTGGTGTGGTCTCTGTATTGTACATTGGCTATAATTCTTACAGCTCGCTTTTGGAGTATTATAATTTTATTAAGACTGGTGGGATACGTTTTAGCCCATACAATATTACAGTATTGGACATACGGCAACACTAAAGAACAATATAAGGTTCGCCTGATAGGGATGGTTAAAAGAGATTTTACTCCCTGTCTATTTTCACGATTACAAGTGATAAGTTTATAATTATAAGAACGAAGCTCACATTGAGATACATTAGCAGGTGATAACCATGTTTCAGAGACACCTATTACAGAGAACGGGAGTTTCAGTAATTGTAAATAATTAGTTAGTCTGTCGAGGTTATGTGAAAGACTGCGGGCATTAAAATGAATGAGTGAAAAATTGCTTTTTTTATCTACAAGAATTAAAGAATTGTTCATCAGGATCTAGGTTACTTATGTTTGTTATTGAGACATCCTGAGAAAAAGGGTTAAATATCAAGTCTTTAAAGGGATCTAGATTAAATTTAAAGTCGGATTTGAATTCACGGAGAGCCAGTTGAAATTCATCATCATCATCCAAGTGATTAAATGGAAAAATAATAACAAGGCATGGAGTACAGTACCAATCATCTTCATCTTCATTCATCGGGACATCTATATACCATAGCAAGATTACCAACTTTTCAAAAGAATACCTATGTAGGCTTGAACTTTCTTTCACGTCTAACACATGTGGCATAACTAGTAATACTATTCACTTTTTTCACCTGGTGGCCATCTTGGATTCAAAGCGAGGCAATCCTTTTTTTGCCAGGTCAGCCTCGCAGTGAGGGATAGTCAAAATAAGGCTCACCTGGCAAAAACAAAGGATTACCTCGCTTTGAATCCAAGATGGCCACCAGGTGAAAAGAGTGAATTGTGCATGCGTCGCACTACATTTAACGAATAGACGAAGTGAGCAATTAACGGATTCCCAATAGTATTCATTGCAACCCAAAAATATTTAATTTTTTCATTTCGAACTTGTTGACTCGGCCAAAAGCGTTCTTGTTTTACTCTCCTACTTCCTCGGAAACCGTAATATTACAAACTGATGGCATGGCATTTCGGTTGATTAGTGATTAAATGTCCCTGAAGCTTCGGGAAGTTTAGTAAAAAGTCCCAAGGCCGAAACCTCCCTCGGCTTTCGGGTACATTTAATCACTAATGAACCTCATGCCATGCTATTACTTATAAAAAAAAACTCAAATTGAGTGGACCGAACCTTCGAAAAAGAAATGGCTATGATTTTGTTCTCATCTTCTATTAAAGCGTGGTAAATACATATAATTTAACTTTGGATTCTGACTGTTCCTATCAAATTTTAAAAGCGGAGTGCTCTGACTTTTACTTCATACCAAAACAGACATACCGGTATCTTCGTTTTCTAGACACCCTCAAACTGATACAGCCCCGGATGCAGTGAACCGTAGAAAAAAGACCCACTAATTCGATCGCCAATTTACCATTGCCAGTAACTTTCCATAGTCGGTAGTCGTTTCACATTCGGTAATCGTTCGATATTCGGCAATTGTTCGACATCGTTAAACGTTTGTCATTCGGCAATCCCTCTTAGCTCAGTGGTTAAGCTCCTGTCTGTTGAGCGGGAGGTCGTGGGTTCAAACCCCGACCGGACCAACACTCAAGGTCTTAAAATAACTGAGTAGAAGGTGCTGGCTTTACATAATCGAACAGTAAACGGTTAGACCTTCTCGAATAAGGACGTAAAACCGTAGGACTAAAGTAAAGAGAGGGCCACGTGATAGATAACTGTTAGCCGGTTAACGTGTTTAAACCCTCTATAAATAAAGGTGACTTTACTTTACTTTATATTCGGTAGTTCAATGGTTTGTCATTTGGTAGCCGTTTCACTTTACACTGGACCATTTCTACTTCGGTAGTTAGATCGCTTGTGGTTTCTCTTTACCATTTGTGTTGTTTCTTTTCCATTTGACAAGAGATAGTTAGATGAATTCATTTCTGTCTATTCCGTTCGTGTTTTGTATTGATCATTTGATACTTGGTTGAATCATTTCTACATCGGTCAGTTAGATCCTTTGTGTTAATTTGTCTTTTATATTAATTTCCAGTTCAGGACAAGAGTAAGTTAGATGATCAGTGGATGATTTCATTTCTGTCTATTACTAGCCGGGGAAACCAGCCGACTCTTACCGCTCCCCACTCGCGAAAGAGATGTCTGGGGAGCGAGGCAGAAAATTCCATACTGATGACGTAGCAGATAGCCGTTTCACGATGCATAAATTAGTTGCAATTCTCAGAAGCCGAATGCGAACAACAGAGTTCATTTCAAGGAATATAACTACCGAGGCTGCTCGTTTGCTTGACAGTGGATCACCGTCACGAACAACCATGAAATGCAAGCCTATTTAGCGTGTACCGGTGCTGTTGTTGGCTCCTTTGCATACTGAGTTATTTCAGCGGCTAGTAAAGCGAAATGTCGTACTGTCAAAACATTTACAAGTAAGTGATCAAAAAGGTACTGTCATAGTTGTTTATAATTTCATATCAGTAACCCTAAACACTGAGCTATCACAGAACACTGGATGAGTTGTGTTTTGTATTGATCATGCATTTGATACTTGGTTGAATCATTTCTACATCGGTGGTTAGATCGTTTGTGTTTTGTCTTTACTTGATATCCCATTCAAAAGATACTCACACGACAAAAATAGCATTGATAGGAGGGCAAATTACTAATTGAAGCGTGTACTGAAAATAATTTAAGAATACTTAACGGCAGAATAATAGGTGATTATACTGGCAAGAAAACCTGCTTCCAATATAACGGCAGCAGTTTAGTTGATTACGTCATTAGCAATGCCGGCATCCTCCCTTATATCCAGTTATTTAAAGTTAGCCCGCTTCAACCAGATATCTCTGACCGCATTGTCAAATATCATATGGCCTTAAGATAAACAAACTTAAGTATTCAAAACAAAAACAATGCACTAGTGAACTGCATCCTCGCCTAATATTTAATGAGAATACAAAAGACAAAATTCCAACAATTCTCGAATCGGAAGAATATAAATGCAAATTCGAGAATATCATCAATGAATTTAATGCTAACGAACCGAATTGAGAATGTGCAGTTACAGAAAAATTCACAAAGGTCCTCATTGAAATTAGTGAAAAAGCGGGAATGAAATACCAAATAACCAATCTAAGTAAATCAAGAAACTCGAAGCCAGATTGGTTGACGAAGAATGTAGTACAGAGAATGAGAATCTGAAATCACTAGAGCATAAAGTATGCAGTAGTCCTAACGATGATGAGCTAAGGACGAAAAAGAAGCGTTTTAAAAAGTTGTGTAAAAATAAGAAAGCCTATGCAATCAATGCTCGTCTGAAAGAGCTAGATTTCAAAAATCCAAAGAAACTATGGAGGAAATTAAAAAACATTTTCCAAATAGGCAAAAATTGGGACAAACAGTGCTACCCAGTGGAATTAGAAGAATTTCACAAACACTTTAAAGAACAAAATATTTCTGAAATAAACCCTATACCTACATGTAGCAGTCACACAGAGCAAGGTCCATTAGACTACGAAATAACAAATAAGGAGATCAGAGATGCCATAAATAAACTAAAGAACAACATTTGAAGCACCTGGGCACGACAACATTTTAAATGAAATGTTAAAATATGGCAAAGATAGTTTAATACTACTATTAAGATCACTCTTCAATATAATTCTAGCCTCAGGCGAGTACCCTCAAGAATGGAATATGGGATTCATAATCCCCATTCATAAAAAGGGAGATCGTTCGGACGTAAATAACTTTACTTTCCGCGCTAAGTAAAGTATTAACTTCAGTCCTCAACCATAGATTAACCGAATATTTGGAGAGTAATGGCATTTTAAAAAAAGAACAGGGTGGTTTTAGAAATAATAATAATAATAATGGCCATATTTGTATAGCGCCATATCACCACAATCTCATGGCGCTTTACATATTACTGACATATCCCGTCAGTGAATTATTTACTGCTGTACGGCGCTAATAGCTGCCACGCAGTTTACAATGTTGAGTGTGTGGTTAGTGCAATGGCCAGGCTGCTGTACCGGGTGATAATCCCCTGCTCTTGTTCGAGTAGTACAACAGGTTCTTTCACGTCCCTTTCAAATACTGATTAGAAGTAGGAGACAAGGCCAACGGCTTATAAACGTCCCTGCCCAAGGACGCGGCAAACACCACTCCACAGTTCGACAAATACGTTAAGAGTAAGCCTAAAAAGAAAAAGGATTTTCTGTTTTCCTGTTTTGTTGATTTCAAAAAGGCATTTGATAGCATACCTAGGGGAAAACTATTTAACAACATACAAAAAGCGGGAATCGAAGGTAATTTTTATAACGTTCTACTAACTATATACTCAAATGATTTTTCAGCAGTTAAGATAGGTAATAAAAACAGAGAAATTTAGATGCCGCGTATCGGCGTTAAACAAGGCTGCATGCTTAGCCCTACGCTGTTTAACTTATTCATTAGTGACCTACCCGACAAATTCGAACAATTGGGCGTTGAAGAGAGAGTCATACTAGGAAATAACAATATGAATTGCCTCCTTTACGCAGATGACTTAGTCCTGCTATCAACAACCTCTAAAGGCCTTCAAGATCATTTAAAGACACTTGAGGATAATTGTAACAGTAACCGTCTGGAGGTTAATATTACAAAAACTAAGTAATGATCTTCAACAATAATGGCAAAAGAATGAATAACTACCAATTTTACTTTAAAAACAATCAATTAATAAATACCCAAATGTATAAATACCTTGATCACACTAAGTACATTCGGTAAACTTTAGTTTCGCCAAACAAGAACTAAATAAAATGCGATGAAGGCATTGTACAAAATAAGGAAGGAAACCGGTGTCCACTTCAGATCGAACATAAGTCTATCTATAAAACTATTTGACACGCTAGTTAAACCAATCTTACTCTACGGGAGTGAAATATGGGGAGCGGATGATAAAGACCGCCTGAATCAAAATGACCCACTCGAGAACGTACACGTAAAATTATGTAAAATGTTGCTTGGTACCAGTAAAACATCTGCCAACAATGGATGCAAAGCGGAACTGGGTAGATATCCAATTAAATTAGAATCTACTTTTAGAAGCATTAAATATTGGTCAAAGTTAATAACAAAGGAAAATTTTGAGCTTTCAAAAATTGCCTATATAAGACATAAAATCTATAAATTTGGCTTTGGTCATATCTGGCTATCGCAACAAGACATATCTGATTACGAGGGATTCTTAATTCAAATTTAATTTAGATTACAAGACATGGAATACCAACATTGGCTAAGTGACGTATTTAACGACCAAAGAAAAAATCCCCACCACCGCAACAAACTTAAAACATATAGATTGTTTAAAACGGATTACAAACTAGAAAAATATCTCAAGGCTGTCCCTAATATAAATCATAGAGTTGTTCTTACAAAACTCAGAATAAGCAATCACTGCCTACAAATCGAAAGAGGGAGGTACACTAGGCACTACACGAAAATGGAAGATAGAATATGCCCCACCTGTAATAAAAACATAGAAGACGAATTTCACTTCATTGTTAAATGTGAAACGTACGATACGATAAGAAACGATTTTTATTGCACCCTTAAAATTAATACAAAATACAATACAAGTTATATGTCTGATGACCAGTTATTTAATTTGGTCATAAATCCACCCATGGAAGTAGCTCGTTTTGCAGCAAAGTATGTCTATGAGAGCATGCCTTTGGATTGATCTTAAGATCATCAATTTTATCGATTTAGCACATAAATGTTAATGTTTACGCTAAATTATATTTTATTAGCGCTATATTCCAATGTACCATTTGTTGTGCAAGGAGCTATTAAAAAAATGTCTGTATCTGTATCTATACGGCTATGTGCCGCGGGATAGGGTGATGGTTTTTGAGCTGCCGAGGTCTGGGATAGGGTATCCTTTTTACGGTTTTGGTCTGGGAAAGGGTATGGATTTTGATATACTTGTCGTTGACACCATGCTTTGCGCTCTATCGACCACATTACAGCTTAAAATACCATATTAAAACAAAACAACGGCTTTCGTAGTGTAATTTTAATTAAAAACTGTTCGGTATCTGGACTCTTTCATATCTAATGTCATGCTGTGTAAACATCACTTCAAGCCGGTCTGGGAGAGGATATAGACGTTTTGCTTCAAGCGTGGGATAGGGTATGGTAAACGGCATTTTTTGGTCTGGGATAGGGTCAGGGTTTTGAGATCTCCGCGGCACACCACTACCCAAAACTATTCTGAGATACCCCCTCCCCGGGGTTTGTGTTTTGTATTGTCCATTTCACGATTATTTGTTAAATGATTGCTGTTCTGTATTTTTGGGGTAACGGCCCTGGGTAACGGCCGCACATAAAGATGTTTAGCGAGTATTAAGATGTAAGATGTTTAGCGAGTATTAAGATGTAAGATGTTTAGCGAGTATTAAGATGTAAGATGTTTAGCGAGTATTAAGATGTAAGATGTTTAGCGAGTATTAAGATGTAAGATGTTTAGCGAGTATTAAGGTTAGTTGTAAGATGTTTAGCGAGTATTAAGATGTCAGTAAGATGTTTAGCGAGTATTAAGGTTAGTTGTAAGATGTTTAGCGAGTATTAAGATGTAAGATGTTTAGCGAGTATTAAGGTTAGTTCCGAGAGGCGGAACGAGTAAGACGTGTCGAATCTGCTCTCTCTTTCTTCAAATTCATGTAAACTATACAAGATCGGCATTTAGTGGCCATGGTCTGAATTGAGTTTCGAATTTTTTTGGAACCTTTATTGAGAATTTACAGCGACAGTTTACAGTTTAGTTTTACAGTTTACAGCGCCGGAGTACGCTGTCTACCTTGGTCATCATCAATGGCCGCCGCCACGGGTGGTAGTAGAAGGATAACCAGATCCCAACAAGAATCTGAGACTGCCCCAGTCATCAACAGTGCCGAGGTTTCGACTACTATTCAATTTGAACTCTCAAGTTTTCTTAAATCGACAGATTTTAGAATAATGCTCAAAGAAGTTATTACTGAAATAATGGCCGACACGTTCGAAGCTGTTGTCAAACCTCTAAAGGATAAGATCACTAAGCTTGAAGAACAACTGGCCGAAGTTCAAGAAAAAAGTAACGACAATGAAAAATACACAAGACGCTATAATGTACGCATTTACGGTGTGGAACCGTCAGTCGAGGATGAAGAAGGCAGTGAAAGTGAGGACTGTTCCAAGACAGTCATTGATTTCTGTAATAACCCGCAGCTAGGAGTCGAGATTGACCAGGCTGAAATTGACAGGGCTCATCGTGTTGGGCCAAGAAGGATGGCTGGGCCAAGGGCTTTGATCGTAAAGTTCCAAGGGTTTTGAAATCAAGTCGAAAGTCATGAAATGCAAAAAGAAGTCGAAGGGCAAGAATATGTTTGTAAATGAAGATCTGACTTGGTGTAATCAGCAGCTCCTAAAGCGTGTCAGAGCAGTTTGTAGGACTATGTGTTTACATTTGACGGTTATATATTTCAGTGTTAAGTCCAGAGATGACGAGTCTCCGTTAAGAATCCGTCGAGAATCGGATTTGCAGCGCCATGGCTTCTTGTAAAAAAATCGTTTTGGGCTCTCTGCCGATCAACTCCTTAAGTTAATGACTTTACCACAGAACTTGCACCTTAGCTTTCGTTAATGTTTTTGCATGCAATTTTGCATGTTAATTATCCTAAATCTATTAAGTAGTTTTTCTTTGTTTTTTCGTTTTGTTAATGCTTGCTATTTCAGTCGCAACCTTTCCGAGCAGCAGCAGGTGAGTAATTGTTTACTTTGTGTTCATCTGATAGATGGGGGTTAGTCTAGAAATTTATAGGGCAGCCATAGGTCTCTTCAACAGTCGCATGCTAGTTACGTCTCGGATTGTTTTCGTACTACCGGTGATGCCATTTATGTTAGGTTGTTTACACATTATCGCTTTCCTGGCGATATATATTTTTATTTTGTAGCGATGTTGAACTAAATCCCGAGCCAAATCGCACTTGTTCTCTTAACATTGGACAAATTCGACGAGGTTGCTTCCATTATCATGTATGAGCAATTCCATATTTTTGCACTGAGCGAGACGTGGTTAAACAATTCAGTTTCTAACGATTCTTTGTGTATTCCTGGCTTTTGTCCTTTAATTCGATTCTGTGCTCTGTCACTACGTTCCGATGCACAGAAAACGTTTATATTGTATACTCTCCATCAAACAACACAGTGTAGGAGAGCCGCGAACCAGTAGTGTTTATTGGGAGATATGAGGTTAGGTTACAGATAACGTAACTAGTTTCATCGTATACAACGTATATGTAAGCTTGATCAGCCGATTGTAAGTAAAGGATTTATAAATATAAATGACGAGAGGTCGTATTAATTATACGTGAAAATATGGGAATTTTGGACCCGGCAACAACGGGTCAAGTTAGAAACTGGTTAGCGTCAAGTGATATGCAAATGCTTTCGCTAAGCTTATAAGCAGTGAACAACTCCTAAGGGAGTAGTGCGAAGCGCTAATTACGAATGCCCAATATAAACACATTTCTGTGCTCTGTCACTGCGTTCCGATGCACAGAAAACGTTTATATTGTATATTCTCCATCAAACAACATAGTGTAGGAGAGCCGCGAACCAGTAGTGTCAAGAAAACAAAGCTCGGGGCGCCCAAGCGAAAAGGTAGATTAAAGACCCAGGCAAGTAGTGGCAAGTAATTGATGTCCGAGATCTACGCGACAGTACAGCTCTTTAGCAGAATCAGACTTCCATCTACCATGTTTTTTGATTATGTGATCAGGCACGCCGTTATTATAGTTTTTACAGGAACTAGTTGCCTATCGTTATTAAAGGCAGCCGAAGCACCGCCTATCCTTAACGAATGTAAACCGATGGAACCACGACTAATACCGATAGCTTGGAACTTAGATAATACAACTTCCCTTGCTCTCGAGTAGGACAAACTAGTACCAGAACGTAGAGAATACCCTTTTGCCTTACTGTAAGACAAATTCTGGAAAACTAACTCCTGCGATTGCAAGTCACGCTTGGCGAGAGAAGCATATCTAACAAGCATTGCGCATGGGCAAGTAGACTTGCCGGTTCTAGCGATAACGACGCGACAACCATGACCCGATTGGTCCGTCTTACTACTAACAATATGCAGAGATATATAACTATCCTGAAACGAAATGTCGCACCATTTAAGGCGACTGAGCTCATCATAGCGCAAAAAAACCGCGAAACCTACAAGGCACAAACACACGTCACGAATGTCAGCTAAACTCGAGTTCGCACTAGCAAACCTATCGACAAGCTTTATAAGGTCTTGTGGCAAGATAGCGGATCTGTTAAGGTGCTTAGGCCTAGTGGCAAGGCGCTTACAACCTCGTAGAATGGCTATCAGAAAACTACTCTTACAGGGATTGGCAACTCCACAGGCGTTGTGGAAAAAAATTAAACTATAAAATACCTGTTGTATTGTACAAAATGAAGATCCTGACTGAATTAAGGAAATTAAATACAAGGCCACATGAAAATCAATTGCTGGAAAATAGCTAATCTCAGAAAAATCGAGTGTCCATTTCTTCCAACGTCTGAAGTGTCCTGCATAAGCTATTGTGGTGCTAGTTGCGTTGCTATGTGTTAGGAATGCTGGTACCTGGCTAGCGAGACCAACCAAGTGAGGGTGGTTGGAGGACCGCTGGCCAAAGAACTTGAAATTTGTAAATTACAGGGCCAACGTTAGCATACCACGTAAATCAAAATAAACTGAACAAGATGAAGAGCTGAGAACGTAATTTTATAATGTCCACTGAAAACGCAGTCATAAAAGCGTATACCTATGACATTTCTCGTCATGAACGAGTGAATTGAATCATTTCCTCACAAGCAGTAATTAAATACAGGAATAGTAATAATAGTAACCTAAACAGTCAGTACTGACCGACCTATTAGGTGCTCATTAATGTTAAACTTAAGATCCTCCGCGTTATAAACTCAAGTGGTCGTACATTTCATACTTCTAACTATGAAGTAGTCGTGTTCTTATGTTACAATATATATATATATATATCGCTATCAAGCGGTTATGTTCATACATTTCATTATTCTTCGGTATCAAGCGGTTATATTATGTTCATACATTTCATCATTTCTCGCTCTCAGCGGTCATATTCGTACATTAGCTATTCCTCTCTATAAAATAGTAATATATATGTGATGTAATCCTGGGACAATATAGAGACGGTATATGGAGTCGTTACTATTTAAATGCAAGATAAACCCCACGGCCAAGGACCCAAGGTAAAACTTAAGCCACTAGGTTAGTATGAAATAAGATATCATAAATATCCGGGAGCGCTAAAAGGGCTTAAGATGAATGACAAGAACAGGTGAACGAAAATCAAGTGAATTGAAAATGGGAGAACAACTCAAGTGAGAAGAATCAAAAATACCCCGAGGATCCGAAAACTCAGTGACATAATAATAATAAGCTTTATTTATCCACGTGACATTACTGAGCCTAAAAAGGCTCGTTACAAAAATGTACGTGTGTCTACAATAAAAACTAACAATACATCTACAAAGCATCATTAAATAATTAAGGGAAACTATGGAAGAATGGTTCAAGATAAAATTCAATAGTATCATTATAAAAACTACGATAAAAATCTATGATAATAATCCTAATATATTACATATATAAATAAAGTCATGTATAAATGAAATCATGAGCTGGCTAGCACTAGCTAGAGCACTGGATACAAAGGCACTCGTCTTGGCCTAATTTAAGTTTCTTAAGCTTTGCAGCAAAGTTTTTAAGATTAGGAGCCTCCCTTACGTGAATAGGTAATTTGTTCCAGAGTCGGCATGCAATATACGAAAAGGATCTGTGTTTGAAACTAGTATTGGGGGCCGGCTGAGTAAGTCTACTTCCATTTCCACGGAGATTGTAAGTACAGTTTTTGTTACGAAACATATTACTTATATAGTTAGGATAACCTTTATAAATAAGTGTAAGAGCTTGCGCACAGCGCCTATGCTTAATAGATTCTAAGTTATACTGTGACAAAATCTGTTCATATCTAATAGACTTAGGTATCTTAAAAAGAGTTCTGAGTACATAATAGTTAGTATGCTCTAACTTATCTGATAAGGTATTATTGATTCCTATTAAAAGAGGGCTACAGTAGTCAAAATGAGGGAGGACATACGCCTTGCATAGTTTCAATGCCGTGTCACTATCAATAAAGTTCCTGATTCTACGCAGAGCGGCAATCTTCGCATGAACTTTATTGAGAACTGATTTTACGTATGGGGCAAATGTTAACTTGTTATCGATGTTGACTCCCAGCAGCTTAAGTTCTTCCTTAACCCAGATATTACTTGACTTTAACGCGAGCTCGTAGTTATAGGTGGATTTACCAATGATCATGGCCTGCGTCTTAGTGGCGTTGATAGTAAGGTAGTTGTCATCAAGCCACTGTGATAAGCGTGACAAGTCACCGTTTATGCAGAATTCCAAGACCGCAGGTGAGTTACTTGCAGAGTAACCGGTAATGTCGTCTGCATACAGCCTTAGTTCCACATTCTTGGTGGTACGGGTTATGTCGTTAATATATATATTAAATAAAAGCGGTCCCAAAAGGGAACCTTGAGGGACACCACACTGGACTGTGCGCCAACTTGAGTAGCTGTTCTCTATTTTGACTCGCTGCTGGCGGTCGCTGAGGTACGAGCAGATCAATTTCAAGGAGGTTCCTAAGACCCCATATTCCTTTAGTTTTCTTAGTAGGAGACGGTGACATAGCGTGTCAAACGCCTTGCTCAGATCTACTGACACAGCAGATACCGTTTCTCTCACATCTAGTGCTTCTCTCCAATCCTCTGTGATCTTTAACAGGGCCGTACAACATGAATGTCCTCTTAGGAAGCCAGATAGACTGTCAGAGAGTAGACGGCGTGGCACAAAGTAATTGTACAATTGATTGTGCATGACTCGTTCGAATATCTTGGATACACACGGTAGTATTGAGATGGGACGATAGTTGGCTTTAGCAGCTTCACAGTCCTTTTTGAACGAGGGATTGATATTACTAGATTTCCACTCGCTAATCCAGCATGATTGTTCAAGACAGTAATTAATCAGGCGAGCCAACGGTGACGCCAGAGCAGGGGCCGAAGCTTTCAGGAACCTGGGGGGAATGTTGTCTGCACCAGTAGCCTTGGAGCCATTTAGAACCATTAGCAAGTCTAAGATGTAATCAGAAGACACAGGCTGAAAACTAAATGTATTCTCTTGGTCTTTCATTATTTCATTTATAAGGCCTATACTACGATGATTGTCAAAGTCTGATTCCGTTTTATCTAAAGGATGGTTCAGACCAGATTCAGCGAAGTAGTTGTTAAATATCTCCGCGACTTCTTGGAGGTTGCTGTGCACTTGGCCATTTTCAACGAGAGTTATTTTGCTCGAGTTTGCCGAGTTTGACATGATTAACAGACCTGCGGGGGTGCCCTAAAGGAAAAAGAAAAGGCCAAAATGGCGCTGAGTGCCATTTGGGAACGATAAGCGTACCAGTAGCGCGACAGACTTCGAGGTGTAATATAGCACGCGAAACTAGGTAAATAGGCGGTACTAATAGGTTATTTACGCCGGACCAATTGGTACTGAACGCATCGACGCCTTCGCAGCCTGGACACCAAAATTTTGCGAAAAACCGTACACACTTAGCGGATTGCGTAGACGCGAACCGATCCACGTCGAAGGGACCGAAAAGTTTACTAATATGATGGAAAAATGGCGAAGAAAGAGTCCAATCATCGAAATCAATTAAGCGACTCGTGGAATCAGCAAATTCATTAAGACAACGAGGAATCCACTCAACTTCAAGCGAAATTTTGTTGATGGCACAAAAGGTAAAAATATCGATAGCAAGCGAATGTAAACGAAGGGTATTACTACCCTTCGCAGAAATAATGGCAGCATTTTTATTATCCGTAAAAACCTTAACGACTTTACCAGAAATAGATGATCTGTAGGCTTTAAGGCCGTAAAGAATAGCAAGGAGCTCTCTGGCGTTACTATCTAATTCGACCTCCATAGAGTAGAAAGCTTGATAGAATAATTCAAACTCTTCTTTTTCTACACGCAAGGCGTAACCACGGCAGGCAAAGCTACTGGCATCGGAGTAAATAAGTGTAACTGGGAGCGAATACTGAATAAGATTCCTACCATTAAGCTTGTTGGAGTGGGAAATCCAAAATTCGATTTCGAAAATACACTGGGGAAGGAACTGGAAAGCACTAATGTCTAGAGGACGGTCCCAGTCGTCTTGTAATTTAACGAACGATTGGAGGTACCTAGACATGAGGAGAGCAATGCTGCCGAACCCTGGTGTGAGAGAGACGATTTTGCCTGTAACGGAAGCGACAGTGCGCGGAGAAACATGCGGAAATTTGCTCCTGAGAGAAACAAGAGAGTTACCAAAATTATGAATACGTCTCTCTGGGATATAAATACGATCACTGAGCAGATCCCAAACTATGCCTAACCATTCCATCCTCTGAGTTGGAATCCAAACAGATTTAGAATCATTGGTGACGATACCAGCCTTAAATAAATCGGACCTAACAATACGAGATATGCCATCAGCCTGCAAATAATCAGGAAGGCAAACTGCACCATCATCGAGGTACAAAACTATGGGAATACCTTGAGAACGCCAATAACTCACGAGTGGCCTAAAGACCTTAGTAAAAACATAGGGCGCCGAGGAAAGCCCGAAAGGGAGCACGGTAAATTGAAAATATCTAGGCTTGTCGGAATTGGGTAAGGTCCACTGAAAACCCAAAAAAAATTGTTGATCACAGCGAATGCTAACATGATGATACCCAGATTTCATGTCAAACTTAAACATAAAACCGGAGGAGCTGATAAAATTAAGAAAAACTCTGCTATCCTCCATTTTAAATTTTACCTTGGGAATAAACCGATTGACATGCCTAAGGTCCAAGATCAGACGACACTTACCCTCTGAATTAACCGAGACTGAGAGGGGATTAACAACAACTGGTGGGGCGGAAACCTCCATGATAGAACCAACCCTAAGAAGATCTAATACAGCCTCGTTAACGAAATTAGCATGTTCATAGGCAGACTTGTTGTTGTTCAAATTAACACTCGTGGGCAAAACAGAAAACGGTATAGTATAACCGTTATATATTAAATCTAACACCCAAGCCGGGGATCCAATAGAAATCCAAAACTGTATATGAACTCTGAGCCGGCCCTTAAGAACTAAGGGAGCCCGTCCCTGTTGATATTCGTATAAGTTATGATGTAGAAATTGCTCATAATCAGGGTCAATACAATACTTATCTTCACAAGAAAACAATTCTCTAAGCTCAGTCTCCATACTTAACGTCCCAAAGTGTGATGGAACTGCGGGAAGTTGCCCTTTGTCTGGACCAAGATGTAGTACGCCAGTAATATCTTTCTGAAGAGCGTTCCAGAATGAATCTTTACGAACGATTGGGAGCTGTGAAAGATGACGACCCGACGTGAAGTTTGCCAAGCCGGACTCGACATTCCCTCCACCAGTGGCCGCTGGAACCACAGTATCTGCAAACGTTTCTGTTGAAGTCCCGACGCTGCTCGTAGGGCTGTCGTCCAGTGAAAGTGGCTGTTGGAGTAAAAGGCGGCTTTCGTGGGTTTGCAGAACCTTGTTGCCAGTTGTTCTGTCGGCTGTGTGGTGAGACTTGAAAATTAAGTCTATTTCTTCCGCGAAACCTTTCAACATTGTGCTTTTGCTTCTGGCGAGACTAGTGACGCAGCGCTTCTCTCTCAGCCGAACGAATCCTCTTATCGTCCTCTTCGTTTAAAGACAAGGGGCTTAACCCGTAGTATTTAACTGTTGCCCAACCGCCTTCGGAGGAGTCGGCGATTCGGATCTTTCTATTTCGATCGTTGAGTGAATCTAAAACCTCGTCCACGAGTTTGACGGAATCTTCCACACGGAGTTGATTAGGAAGAAGAACCTTTAGTGACTCTAGTTTATCAATCAGCTTTCGGTTGAATTTAAAGCTTTTCTCGTTTCCCTCGTAGGTAAATGATAGCTCAGTGTCTTCTGCAAGCTTCTTTGAAGTAGCGAGGGCTGTTGAAGCGGTTTCTTGAGCTTTCGAAAATTCAGCGGAGAGTTCACTCTTGTGGTTAGAAAGTCTCTGAAGGACAAAGTTTCTGAATTCTAAGAGATCACCTTTCGTAACAGACTGATTTGGCTCATCTTCATCTCCCATGACAAGTACCAAGGACCCGGCAACAACGGGTCAAGTTAGAAACTGGTTAGCGTCAAGTGATATGCAAATGCTTTCGCTAAGCTTATAAGCAGTGAACAACTCCAATATAAACACATTTAGATAGCAGGATGGGAGGCGTGGTGGCGGCGTCGCTTTTTATATCTCTTCTTCGATTGGATACAAGAGAAGGCATGATTTAGAAACTAACTTGAATTATTGTTGGTTGAAATGAAGCTCAATCGCATCACCTTTCTTTGTGGTGTTTGTTATAGGCCGCCATGTAATGACTCCGCAGCTAATATTAAATTCTTAGAAAATTTACAAGTATGTTTTATAGATAAAGTTTTTTTAAAGCCAGACACGTTTGTTACGCTGCTCGGTGATTTGACGCTTCTTATGCTTCTTCTAATTCCACGCATAGTAATGACTTCGGTACGTTATTTTATCACTGGATGGAATGCAACAACGTATACCATTCAAGTGATTAATTAACCTACACGCGTTACGCAATATGGCGCAACTCTTTTGGATTTAATCATAACAAACTGTCCCGGGTATTTTGTTAACTCAGGAACTCTGAGACCTCTTCCCGTACTCTGTTATACTCGAGAATCCATTCGTCGTCTGCTAAGGGTTCGCAATCGTATGGTACCTGACCATTTACTTCGACTTCTTGATCTTCTTGGACTTGTTCGTGTTGCGGCTGGTCCACTTCAATGTTTTCATATACGTAGTCGGTAATGTAGTTGAATTCCGAGTCGTTTTGACTGTCTTCCGATTCAGAATTATAGTTTGACATGCTTGGGTATTCAGTATTGATCGAAAGGAGACACAGAGAAATTTTTACGCAAGTTCTGGTTAAACACTTCGCAGCTGAAATGACTAAATTTGGGACATTAGGTTGCAGTCCCTCGATTGCACTGAAGTGCACGGTCAATGGTCATCAGAACGAGGCTTCATAAAATGTGATTCCTCGAAGAAGCAGATCGATTTCGTGGTGTTGATAAATTGTTAAAATTCTCGTCGTGTAGGAAGTGCGATTTTATATGGTAAGATTGAGAACATGTTGTGGACAGCAAAGATGGCGGCCTGGTTCATGCGCTGCAAACCTTCAAAACTGGAGTGAATTAGACCAAGAGTGGAGCAATTCCCAGAATTAGGTGAGTTGAAATTGAATGCAACATTACTTTATCTGTGTAGAAGTTCACTTACTTTTTTGCTAACTATTTTTTTGTAGAAATCATGGTCTGGTAAGAAAGTGCATGTATAATTTGTAGCTTCTGACGATTCCAAAATTTGATAGATGCTTTTTGGGACCAGTCATTAATTAGAAGTGTTGGGGTTAGTGCAAAAGGGGAGTGGGTCCCCAATTTTCATGCAGAAAGCTAGACAACTACAATAATTTTGAAAAGAATCTAACAAAACAGATTTTACTGGATTAGATTTCTAGAATATTGACTTTTTTTGTGTGCACTCAACCATTGTCTTCGATATTAGTTATAAAATCAATCACTATAGAATATTTTATCTTTTATAGTTTTAATAATAATTATATCAAAACATTTAGCGTTATTTTTTAGAGTCGTATATAAAATATTTTAACTATCCAATTATCACAAAACACATTTTACCTAATTTTCTTTTTGTTGTGTCAAACCTGTAAAATAGTTGGATTGCTCCCTCAGGGACATCATTTATATAGCTAAGTGTGTCTGACCACGTTAATAAATTATTGTATTGTATCGTATTGTCAAAACACCAACTTCACACCATTTTGTATATACATGTACATGAGCCTTGTGCCATTGGCACTATAGTTTCAGAAAGGCCCCCATTATCAATTACTTGGAGCCACATTGGTTGCATACTTGTATCGCAAACAGGGCCCTTATCAACAAAGGGTTCCTAAAAAATGACCCACAGAGAAAATAAGATATGGGTGATTTGAGCAAAAGTTCTAGCCAGAACAATGTACATGTATATAGTAATACAATAGTTTGTTTGATTTTTTTAATATCCTTCTTTTCTTAATTGACAGAGGGAACCATACAGACATTCCAGGGATGGAACTCCTATGACATGCCTCTTTATACACTTATTCACATGATCAGCTGGCTCAGATTCAATTATACCTGAATTCATGGTGTACATGTACATGTATGGACATTACACCCTTGCTCCCCAAGAGAACTGAGACCTAGTATCCATGTGTTTAGGATAATTTTACGTGATTCTCTGAATGTGCATTTTGATGACTCAGAATAAAAAAAATACCTGTAAGTGCTCAGCCTGTGAAGTTTTATTTTGGTCCCTAGTAAATGCCTTCTTTAGCCTAGTACCATACAGAAAGATGGAGTCTGTACATTTGACCACAATTCCCAATGAAACTAACAAAGTCCAAAAACAAGTACAAATCATCTACCTTTGTAACTGCACTTGTACTTGCACGATTCAAGTTTTTGTAGGTAAAAGTACAGACTCCAGATTTTTCTGTATCATGGATTGAAATAGGAAGAAATTAAAGTACTGAGGAATATGCTTGCCGAATAAGGTAAAGCAGAAATGTGGTACATGTACAATATAGGAGCTTTAATCAATTTTGCCATACATTGTACCATTCATTACAATAGATGCCACTTTTCTCTCATGTGAGTATTGTACATGTATAATGACTGTATCATGCCCGTTTCCTCAGAGTACTGCACAGTTCATATGGTATTTCCATGTGCATAGTATAGGTTTCTAAGTTGTTTCAATCATCTTTAATAGGTGAAATGTCAAAAAAAAAAATTCGTTATGAAGGGGTGTTCAGATGATGAGGGGGAAAATGGCTACCATTATTGTCTGGGTTGTCAGTAGAAATTGAAAGGAGGCTACATAGTGTTTCAGAGCCGGTTACAAGATAGATAGAGTTGGTGACAATGTCATAAAAGTAGGAAAATTTCGGCAAAACAGGCAGCTACTTTTAACCTGACAACCAGCGGAATTTACAGGTTGCTGGCTTCTATTGACAACTCTGGGTATGTCGCTATTTACATTTTCAATTAACAACAGTACATGTATGTTATGGCACTAGGCACAAGAATAACAGTTCTTTATTGGGGTTAATATTTCTTATACACTGTGTGGGTCTTGCATATGAATCAAGTGTCTGTCTTTCTGTTTTGCCTTTTTTTTAGTGGGAAGGAGGAGGATGGGCATTTCTGTATTTGCATGTACAGGTAGACTGCATGTATAATAGGTTAAAGCTATTTTTTATTGTCTAAAATTTTAAATGAAGTTCTTGTGGAGCATTTGACAATATTTTTACTATTTGCCATTAAAAAATATTTATCATTTTTAATTTAGGTATTGTAAGGGAGTTGGGGGGGAGGGGGAGGTCAGCATTTCATCTGCTTCTCTTAAAACTTTTATGACCCCCCTATAAAATTGCTCAAAACTTTATTGCCCCCCCCCCCCCCCCCCCTCCCCCTCCCCAAAAAAAAGAATGTACAAGAAAGAATGCAAATAGCATATACATGAAATCTATTAAATTTACTATTAATGTTTCTAGATTTATGGTATTTTCCATGATACATTACCTTTGTTTAGTAGAAAACACATATATACATGTATTCTTCTGAAAATCTCTACCTCACCATTAATTTGCGCATATTGCATTCTAGTGCATCATATTGTATTGTTCCGTAGTCTCAAATAAATAAAAGAAAAAGAGCTCAGTATTGGCATTAACTAATCTCCTCAACACCAATGCATTATCTATGGGGATGTGCCTTTGATCATGAGCTTAGAGAATACCATCCTGTGTATAAAGAAACAAAGTAGAATATTTTTTTTTTAATGTTGCGAGGGCAGAAGCCCCTAGCCTAAATGTTTGAGATTTTACTGCTCTCTAAAACACTGCATGGTTTCCTGTGTTCTGGAGACTAAACATTGGCTTAGCATTACAACAGCAATTTCATTTTACATGACAGGTATGTCAAGACTTTGATGAACCCCCCCCATGGAGTAGGTAAAATCTTCGATGACCCCCCTAAAAAGAACTTAAAACTTTTGTTGCCCCCCCCCCCCCCCCCCAATGATTTAACCAACCCCCCTCCCCAAACCATAAATAATGAACACTCCCTAACTGCACCACTGTGTTGTCAGCTAAGCTACGTGTACATCATGTAATGACCCAACCATGCTTTGGAATGAGTGCAAGATGTAAAAAAAAATCCTATACATGTATTAATTTTGCTCTCTTTGACCAATTCCCTGGCCCTAAACTTTCTTTGCTGGCCTCCACCCTGGGACAGACGAAGTTGTCAAATACCCCACATATATGCCTAGGGGTGGATGGGTAGGTTCGAGATTGTAGGGACTAGTGTACTACAATAAATATCTAGGGTTAGATGCAACTACACATACTTATCAGTAAATAATTTCACTTTTATATGTACTGTCAAGTGATTGCACCTGGCTTTACTAGTCTAAATGTAAAGATTAAATATCTCCCTAATGTGAATAATGAAAGAAATTAGTTTCTACTGGATGGATAAGGGTTTTTCAACAAATACACTGAGACAATGCAAGGCACTTGTCAAGCAACACCAGCACGCATGCACATGGTTTTTCAGAATTTCAGCATAAAAAGGCGTGAAAATTACACTTGTCATAGGATTTGCATATATTCATTGTAGGTGTGATCTAAGATGGCGGTTGGTTTCATGTTTCTTTGGTCTCACAACTTAACTCTTTTCCTGCTACTGAGCACCGTGCTGATCTCTTATAAACCTGAAAGAAGACTTCGTAACAGCTCCATATCGCTCTATGTCGCCTCAAAATTCGAAGTGAAGAGCTACCCAAGCCGAAATTGCGGATTGCCTCGATCGTCATTCAAGTGCTCCTGTCGTACCGCTATCTGTGAAGCTTAAAGCGGGAATATATTTAACAAATATTTCTCTGTCTGCCTCCTTCCTGTTACTTTTGGCAAATGACGTTAGCCTGAACCCAGGTCCAGCTATAAACAGTTCACTTAGTTCAACGAGCACGACAACATCTGCTCTAAACGTCGGGCGATCTCTAATACCTAGATGTGAAAAGTGCAAACTGGTCTTCAAGAAATCACAAGGCTCTGTAAACTGTTCTGCCTGTAAGCTACAATTTCATCTAAAGTGTATTGGTACCAAGTTTGAGAACTCAAAATTTTGCATGTCATGTGATTCTACAATACAATGCAACAACGAAATATCAGAGGATGAATCAGAGATTACGGACTACCCAGAAATTACTGAACTAACCAACATTGTTAATCACCGCGGCTTAAAACTCCTACACCTGAATGTTCGTTCCTTGCTATCGAAAATCGACGAGATAAGGCTACTGCTAAAGCGCCATAAGGGCATTCATATGTTTTCAGTCTCTGAAACACATCTATCGTCTCAAGTCCAAAACGCAGAAGTTGCAATTGAAGGTTATAACATCTACCGTAAGGGGTGGCGGTGTTTTGGTTTATTTATCGAACAACCTGCCTGCGATGAGGCGTACTGATCTCGAATCGGCCTCGGTAGAGAGCATCTGGCTTGAACTTTTGTTCCCTAAATCAAGAGGCGTTCTAGTAGGAACTATGTATCGAACACCGGTTGGATCTCAATACTTGAGCCCGGATTTTAATGTTGAGTTCGAAGAGTGCATTAATAATGCATCTGCAGAGTATGGCGGGTGATTACCGTCAAAATTAAACTTTTGATTTTGTGGAACGCATTGAATTTAGCAGTGAATCCAGTTTGATGCAGCTTTGAATTCTATGGTGGTACTTTGAATTTTCTATGTCTTGGTTTTCCACTGCATCTCGAATTTTCGGATATTATTTGAATTTTCGGATACACTAGTGAACTTCAGGAAACATTGAATTTTCGGATATACTTCGAATTTTCGACTACAGTTTGAGTTTTCCTATACATCTCGAATTTTCGGATACATTAGTAAACTTTCGGAGACACTTTAAATTTTCCGATATACTTTCAATTTTCGGGTACACCTTGAATGTTCGGATACACTTGGAATGTTTGGATACACTTGGAATGTTCGGATACACTTGGAATTTTCGGATGCACTGAATTTTCGGATACACTGAATTTTCGATACTCTTTCATTCCATCGAGTGAGCCTGGTAACTAGATAGGCCTCGCCGCCAAAGCGTGGTTATTTATTTCCCGCCAAAAATAATATATTCCTTTCACTTGCACTGTCCCACTGGGGGCTCGATAAGCAGTTTTACTACTGCCATCGAACTGCTCAGACAAGCTACAAATATTCTTTCATCGAGCGAGCGTTCTTCTCGGCCTTCTACCAGCATTCCAGAGAAAAACTGCGAGATTTGTAATCTTGCATGTACCGCGCGTGTACCGCGTACTCGAGTCTTCAGTCAAAGCAATTTGCTTTAAATGTTGTAAGTGTCCGATGATGATAAGCAAAAGGCTCAGCCCTTCTGACCTTTAAATTTCGTGCCATTTAGGTCTGCGGGCCGATCAAGGGGGGTTTCTCAGTGTAAGCATGTCCTGAAATTGTTAAAGCAAAAGTGCACTTGAAAACACTTGAAAACTTCGCTAAATTCCCCATTAAGTTCAGGTGTATTTAGATTCGTTCTATTAATGATTTGGGATTTAAAATGGTTAGGGTTTTTTCAAATTTGGGGGTTAGGTTTTAGAAGGTTTGTATGAAAATTCGACAAAATGAATTATTAATATGCTTACACTGAGAAAGCGCCCGATCAAGCCAATGTAGAAAGGCCCTGGTTTGGATAAACTGTAGGAATTACGATCAAACAGTCGGCTAACTCCAGTACAGGTTTTAGTAATAACTTCACTGACCAAAGGCGACTCCAGAGTACGTTCAATACTTCCCCTGGCAGGTCAGTGAAAATTCGGAAATATATGACTGAACACAAAAGCTAATAAATAAGGAACATTTTCCCCTATAAGTAATCAACTGGTATGCCCCTGTGAAACCGATGGAATAGGATTTGTTTCAAGAAGCTCTCCAAAGCCATTATCGGAGGCCCCGAAAATGGCGGATCGAGAAATTTGAGCTCGCAATGCATCTTGGTTGAATGAGCTCCTTTAATATTTCCTTTTCCTTTTACAGATATTGGTGTAGATAGTAGTGACACGTGCATGCTCAAAGCCAGGGTTTCAATGTTAGTATATGTTTTTAAGTTATGTTTAGAGAATTATAGTGTGAGGGCGACGTGACCCGGATCGTAAAACATTGCCCCAGAAAACTTCGAGTTGTGGGTGATTCACGTAAAACTAGTGAGTTAAATGCCGGAAGGGGGGGGGGGGGGGGACGACTACTTCCTAAAAATTAGGATGGGAGTGTGCTGCGAGCCCCTCAGTGAAACCCTAACCATATTCCAGACCAAGAAATTGTATTTTTGCGACACTGTTTCAGACAAAATGGCAAAAGGGTACCCTGTTCCAGATTAGAAACAAGACTAAGTTGTACGAGATCTGTGTGACCAGGACTACATTCACGATCACAAGAAGCTGCTTAATCCTTTGGACCATCCATCCCGGATATTGATGATCGGAAACTACCTGGTCCACATGAACCACCTTCAGCTGGTGACAACATCTTCCCTGTTCCAGACCAAAACAGTGATTTATATACCTGTTCCAAGAATTGTCAAAAACCATACCCTGTCGAGCGGCACGTACCCGTATAACCTATATATCGGAGTACCCCCTCCCCCGGGGGTAAAATGGTTATTTCTCCTCCTCGATTTTCACCACTGAATTAACTGCACCTATCTAGTTCATGTTAATCTCATATATCTTTCCCGTAGGCGTGAGCTTCACATTTTCAACCTAGTAAAGAAATGTATAAGTGGTCGCAGTCCGCAATCTTTTTATGAATTATTTTACATTTAATAGCAGTGTTTCACAGCGCGAAACTAGACAAAGCCATCTCTTGCATTTGCCTAGAGTAAGAACAGAAATCGCGAAGAGTAGTTTTTATTATCATGGATGTATAGTTTATAATGGATTTCGATCTTAATTTTTAATAGATTTTACGATTTAAATTATTTTTAGATATGTTAGTTTTATATCAAAGTCATATTTAGTGATCAATTAGCATATATGAATAGTTAATAGTTTGAATTTATATCTTAGTATTAACATTAGTTTTATCTACGATTTTGATATTTTAAAACAGGGCTCCTATTGATAACAGTAACATTTTGTAACTGAAAGGATTACCTTGTTAAAATAAAGGTGTCTATCTATCTTTATTGCATGATCGGCTCGGTTTTCTTTGTTATTCGTAGGGCTTTATCTACGATAAAGACCGGTTGAACAACAGAGAGTTGCTCATTACAAATGCAAGGGCTTTATCTGTATATTGACCCCTAACCCGGGTCAATAAAGCCCTTGCATTTATAATGACCAATGCAAGGTTGTGCTCTCAAGCTGACAGTCAGTTCAATGACCCGATATGAGAGCTCAAGTACAACACTTTCACTCACTCCTTCTTTAAGAACGCGAGCCGTCTTATCATTATGGGACGTGATTTTATCATCATACTCCAACTGCGCATGTTAGTGACGTACAAATATAACCTTAACGCTGAAATAATTATTCTATTGTATGATTCAGTGCTTTGTTTAATTTATATATATATATATATAATAATAATAATAGGCCATTTTTATATAGCGCCATATCACCACAGTCTCATGGCGCTTTACATTTTACTGACATATTTACAAACTGCAAAGTGTACTGTTGACTTTTTCTGAAGGTCAAAGAATTGCTTTCTCATAGGAATAGCTATGGTGAGAAAACCTCGCCGATCATGCAATAAGTCAGTTAAATACCTCGAACCTCAGCTTTTATCCAGATACATCTTCTCAGTATTTAACTCTTCCATACATCATCATCATCATGACGTCATCATTATTGCTTGAATATTATCAGAGTTGATCCTTATTAACATTTTATTATTATTATCAATATTAATTAATGTTATTATTAATTTTGCCAGTATCATCCTTAATGAAATCGGTCAAATCGACCAAATGGGTGGCAAAATAACAAAAAATCCATAAAATGATTGGTCACCTGATGAATTTATTGTTAACGGAATTTTGCTCGAAACAGCGGCAACAAACTAGTTAGTGAGTATTTTTTGTGAGCTAACATTGCCATGAACCTTATTCACACGGTGGCCATGTTTAATCCCAGGACAATAAAAACCTTTGTTTCTCCCGTCTAACCTCGTTCTGAAACTGCTCAGTACGAGGCTACGCGTAGTAATCTATTGTTTGTAGCCAACATGGCTGCCGCGTGATAAAAACGACCTCGTGTCACCTGATATTTCGAACCCATTGACCATGCCCCACCCCACAGGGTAACCCTATCTACCCCAGCCAAGATTTCAATTGCTCACATAAACGTAGCCTCCTTCGCAGGCATCTCGTGTGTACCGGAAAGAAAACCAAAATTGGGTTCCCTGTGGCCAGGGAGAAGAGACTGAGGCGAAGAAGGGGGGAGGGGAAGGGGGGAGGGGAAGGGGGGAGGGGAAGGGGGGAGAAAGCCTCTTCTCCCTTGCCAGAGGGAACCCAATTTCGGTTTTCTTTCCGGTACACGAGATGCCTGCGGAGGAGGCTAACACAAACGCTTCGCTGAGATTTCGGTTATTAAGAAATCTCCATACAAACATGAAGAGCTTTTTTCCGGTCATCACAAGTCTATCCTACTGCCTGATTCGATTACTTCGGCGCTGCTAGGTAGCCGCCGGAGTCTTAAACTGCAGTATGTCTTTTTATTTCTAATATTTCTTTTGTTTTATCGACGACAGAAGTTGATCAATGCTGACTTTAACGGTAACCATGTGGGTCGGAGACGCTGCGATCGAGCGATAAACCATGAGGCATGCGCATTAAAGGGGCCGTCTCACCCACAGTGCTTAGCGTGCTTTTGTTATTGTTTATATCCGGGACTTTGACCCCTTGTTCACGGCGGGAACTTCACGAACAAAGCGTATTCTTTATGTTGGTGACATGATAATTTTGATTTGAACATGGATGACCTTGATGAAACTAATACTACCTTACAAGTTGAATGTGAAGTCAACAAAGTGCCTACAGCAGTATTTGGCTGTACTATAACATTTACCGCTCACCCGTCGTCGCTGCTATAAACAGAGAACACACTCTCCGGGTAATACTAATAATTATGAAAGCTAAGGTTTCTCTGGGGTTTCTCTCCTCAGTTTTATTTTTAATTGCAGACAGAGAGAGAGATATCTGCTAGCATATGCAATCTCGTTGGTGGCAGTAGCAGAGAACCAGTTCAAGAGAGAACAGTGAACGAATTACAGCTCGTTTCAATGGGAAATTATTATCACGGCGGCTCTGCCTCTGTTGTCAAATTTCGTGTGAGTATAAACTTTGATCGATCCCGGTGAATCAGAAAATCTCGGCGAAATCAGTATGTGAAAGCCCTTTGAAACCAGAGAGAGACCTGTTTCCACAAGTTAAATGCCGAGGCCCTCAAAATGATTTTAGGAAATTGCTCAATTATTTTCGGGTTTCGTTGCCAATAATATTTTGTTGACTATAATATTTACCGCTCACCCGTCGCTTCCGAACCCTGTCATCAGTACTATAAACAGAGAATACTAATAATTATGAAAAGAGAGGTTTCTCCCCTCGGTTTTATTTTCCCTGCAGAAAGAGAGAGAGAGATCATCTGCTAGCAGGCAATCTCGTTGCTGGTGCCAGAGAACCAGTCCAAGAGAGAACAGTGAACGAATAACAGCTCGCTTGAATAGGAAATTATTATCATGCAGTCTCGGCGGCTTTGTTTGTCAAATTTCGTGCGAGTATAAACTTCAAATGATCAACCCATGCCAGTGAATCCGAAAATCTCGGCAAAATCACTGTCTAAAAGCCCGAATTCCGCCCTTCCAAACCAGAGAGAGACCCGTTTCCACAGTTAAACGCCAAAGCCCTGAAAATGATTTTAGGAAACTGTTCTTCAAGTTGAGTTTTGTTGCAAATTGTGGTCACGTATAAAGCCAGCCACGGTATTCAAAAACCCAAATCGGCTCAAAGATAGTAGATACTCGAACTAAGCACTAATATATCTTTACATCTAAAGATTAATGGTCAGAATAGCTTCTCCATGTTGTAGGTGCAAATCGTGGACACAAACGGACAATTGTTTCCTTTCGCCGAGGACGAACAAGACTGGCATCCATCAGAGAACTACCGGCCACCTGAAATAAAACTAAAATTGCATGACCAAATAATTTAAAACACTTAAATAAGAGGCTCAATAGGAAGTGCAATAAAAAAGGTTCAACCTAGTATGATTTTTTTGACGATAGCTGGAAGGATGGCAGAGATGTAGAAAAGATTAAAACCACTACCATAAAACTCTGGATTTCGATGGCATCGAAAATGGCCGCTATGCTATGTGAGCGCGCTAAGCACTGTGGGTGAGACGGCCCCTTTAACGTTATTTATTAATTTATTTATTTATTTATTTGACACTGTTTACATCACATAATATCATCACCGAATAATTACCACTGTGGGAATGTGAAATTAACAACGTGTGAGTCAGTTCTTTTTAACTTCCAATTTCTAACCTTATGGTTCTTGTAAAGGAACTGTTATATTGACCACAAATACGACGTAATGCATTCGATCTGCTCTGTCTGAACAGATCTAATGCACAATTAAAAACGTAAGCGAAATACAATCTCAATTAAGTGTATTCAAACACGTTCAGATAACGGGGTCAGCAATGTGAGACAACTTGAGACAAGAGCCCATCTGGGCTTTCACTCGGGCCACATGAGATTGAAGATGAAATACACTTTCATTTGACATCCTCTTAGTATCAAGTCGTGCTTTAATTCGCCAGTGAGAACGTCATAAAAACGTCTGGTCTATTAATTGCTTTTATGACATGACTATGATATAGCGCAGGATTTGAACAACAGAATACTGGCAATTCAAGTGTATAAATGCAATACAATGACATAATCAGACTTTGAATTTGATTGAAAATAGATCAAAAACTCGGGGAAATGTCCGGCTAAAACTGTATGAATAAATGTGAAATGAAACATAAATTTCATAGCAAGAAAAAAATTGTAATTCCTAATGAGAAAGCTCTTCTAAGTCCGCTTCTCAAATTCACAGACTGTTTTACAAAAACATTTGCGCTTATCGACACAAGAGTTCAGTTGACCTTTCAAATAATTTATTCTGAGGTACGCATACTCTAAATCACAGAGATGTTAAATAAAGCGATAATTAGAAGAAAAAGTACATTAACAGACAAACTGAGAGGAAATTTATTCAAATCTAAAAGAGTTTACTTACAGTACTTACGTAACTGAATCTTTCGTTTTGGATGTTTTGGTAGTGTTGTTGACAGCATCCCACCTTCGTGCACATATGCACTGAATCGGAATGAAAGTCGAAGCCTACCTCGAACTTAACTTTCAGCTAACCTGTTTCCTTTCATTCCACAATGAATAATAATCTCATAAAGTAAGCCCGTAGCTTTCAATAAATTTGCCAGTGTCTGAATGAAACAGCTAGATCTTTTCCAATTTCTCTCACGAGTCACGGCAGAAGACAGTCTCAAGCTACAAAACTTAAATTTTGATCCTCTTCACAGTAACGTAATTTAACGTCTCAGATCAAGTACTTTGTCCTCTCTCTTTGCTGGCAGTTCATGCTTCTTGTTCGTGTCGTTGCCCCACTGAGCCGTAACCAGAAAACGAGCACAGCATTTCAGTTGGCATACACTGCGTACATCTGCTTAACTAAGATTTGTAAAAATCTTAGCGGATCATGTAAATATTCCGCTTGGCCAATGAGGGTTTCTGCCGTCAAAGTTCATTTTTTGTTTCAGTTTTCCCCATATTAGCAGACATGTATAATGTCTCGAGCTCTCAATCCAGTAGAAAGACTCTGGTTATTCTGTCGTAAAACATGCCTTAGCTGTACAAGACCTGACCCAAATTTAGGTTGTATTGCATAATTGCCCACGATGGAATAGATTTCTGACAATGACTCATTGAAATTGATATCTCCTTGTCTCGCCTAGTCTGAGAGCTTTGAACTTTCTTATCTGAGCGCGCCTGACGAAATCTAACCTTTGTTTGCGTGACCAGCACAATGCAATGATTGGTGTGAATTTGACATTTAACGCATGCGCAGAAGACTTGCTGCACAGAATAAAAAAAACAAGAGGCTGTATGCAGCCTATACTCGGGCCATATCCGTCTATAAGTGTGATGCTTGGTAATTTTTGTGATTGGGTTGATTTGATCCCTGTGGTTTGTACAGGTTTGGAATGAGCCATGATGTCACAAACCAGTACAAACCACTGGGATCTGTTAACATAATCAGAAAAAAAAACAGCCACAATACCTGGGACTAGGCTGGTGCCACATATATTAGCAATGTTATAAACGAAAAATGATTGTGTCTGAGTATGTGAAATATTATTTAATCGAATTTTAAAAATACCACTATACAAAAGATCACATCAAAATTAGTATGCTGACTGAGTTTGAAGCAAACATTTTCTTATTAGTAATCATACATCTGGTTCTATTTAGAGAGTTATGCAGTTACATTTTATCATGTCTATAAACTTTCCTTTCAATAATAGTTCTTTCAGAATGTAGATGATCATAAACTCAGGTGTTGTTTAAGCAGGTGAATGGTTTTCCTAGATTACAGCTGTCAGTAACTATTTCTGTGTTTCTATTTTACCTGGGTCCTTCCATCCACAGTTTTTATTTTCAACTGTGTATGAGATTCCCTTCCATGTCATTGGAAACAGTTATTTAGCTGTCAATTACCAACTACATCCATTGTCAACTACAATTGTACATGCAGCTGTGCTCCCAATGAACTGGTATAAAGTTCTGTGCTGAACTGGAAATATGATGTTCCTTGATGGTCATTTTTCTGGACTTGCTGAATCAGCTTTGAAGTTCATTAGCTTTATAGGCATACGGCATGATATAGGGAAGTACAACGGTGGATACAATTCCTCTCCATGTCACTGAAAACAGTTATTTAGCTGTAAATTACCAACTACTTCCACTGTCAACTGCATAGATGTACCATCTCCAAATAGGTGCTTTCATTTCCAGCACCTTAGTGAAGACTGGAGACATACATGTAGCATTGATAGATGTACATGTACATAAAACAGTTAATTGTCCTGTGATATTCAAAATTCAGAGCAACATTTGTTCAGTGCATTGGTACAAAGTTCTATGGTTAACTGTGCCTTGTACATGGATATACGTAATCTGCAGGCTGGTCATTTTTCTGGACTGAATCAGCTTTTTGGAGTTCACTAGGCCAGCCTCACTGGGAAGTACCGTACAACAATGGGAATAATTATTATGCCTGCAAATATAAAAATATGAGTGTGTAAATATATTATTGGTTTTTGACAGGCAATATAAGCTTGTTAACACACACAGGGAGTAATTGCAGAATACCCCCTCCTTTGGTTCATTAATAATTCATTTCTCAACTTCTAAAAACCCTGAAATAATAAAAAAACTAACCATTTCGACCCAAAATCATTGATAGAACCAGTCTAAATACACCTAAACTAAAGAATTTAACACAGTTTTCAAGCGATCTTTTGAGTGGAGGGGGTATTCTGCAACTAAGCCCAACACGTTCCATCACTGTTTTAAAATGGTTGGTTGTATGAAATTTTGACAAAATGAATTATTAATATGCTTACACTGAGAAAGCGCCGGGATTTCAACATAAATGCACCTGAACTTAATGGAGAATTTAGCGAAGTTTTCAAGTGTATTTGCTTTAAGTTTAACAATGTCTGGACGTACATGCCTACACTGAGAAAGTGCCGAAATCGCCAAGTATCAATTGTCAACAGAAGTGTGATCAAGGATATAATTAATTGCATCACAATTTTTTTGTATATTGCAGTTACTTGCTTGGGTATAGTGAAAAACGCAGAAACAAATTATCACTTTGCTGACAGCTTATTTGTATCTCAGTTGAGAGTATTCTTTTGAGTATTCTTATGAGTATTTTTTGATGTCTGGACGTACATGCCTACACTGAGAAAGTGCCGAAATCGCCAAGTATCAATTGTCAACAGAAGTGTGATCAAGGATATAATTAATTGCATCACAAAATTGTTGTATATTGCAGTTACTTGCTTGGGTATAGGGAAAAATGCAGAAACAAATTATCACTTTGCTGACAGCTTATTTGTATCTCAGTTGAGAGTATTCTTTTGAGTATTCTTATGAGTATTTTTTGAGTTTATTTGAGACAGCACTGAAGTTCAAAAGTGCTCGTAAAGAGATTTTTGTACCGTAGAACTGTCTGGCGTCGTAGTTACGACTGTATGAATGACAGTGTATAATGTAAGTGATGTGTAAGTACTGAGCACAAGATGCAAAATACAAAAAAACATGCAAAACTCACCCGAAAACTCGAAGCCTTGATGGACTGCAAACAGCGAGCGAAAAACTGAATCTCATCGAATTAGACCTCTGGGTAATATTGTCATCCTTCACACCAACCGCCTCGAAATGTAGTTGTTGAACAGAAAAGATTCGTGTTGAGCAATGCAAGAACTGCTTTTATTAAAAAAACGTCTGATACTTCTTGTTACTCGCATTTCCTAACACACTGTATGCTTTCTTGTCCATCCTCCATCAATACTGCAACGCTTCATGACAGGTCGATTATACCCTCCACTAGCCCTCCCTCGGGAAATATTGTCCATCGAACAATGGACTCCTGTATGTGTAATCTGATTGGTTAACGGCGAAAAAGCTCGACTTGAGAAAAAAAAAACTGTGATTTAAGACTCGTGCCGGCCAAAGGCCTGGCCCGAGTAATAATGGTCATATTTATATAGTGCCATATCACCACAGTCTCGTAGCGCTTTACATAATTACTGACATATCCTGTCAGTGATTTTCTTTTCTGGACTGCTCACGGCGCAATAGCTGCCGTGGATGCAGTTTACAATGTTGAGTGTGTGATTAGTGCAATGTGATAAAATTATTTGGCTGCATGAAAATGGAAAAAGGAGACTGGCACGAGAGAGAAGATAGCATCACAACTAACTCGCTTCACTCGCAAGACCTACTTTCTGGGGTCTCTTCTCAAAGCGCCTGTTCTGCAGGCTACAATCCCCTGCTCTTTTTCGAGTAGTACAACAGGTTCTTTCATGTCCCCTTCAAAAACTGATTAGAAGTAGGAGGAGACTAGGCCAACGGCTTATAAACGTCCCTGCATGCCCAAGGACATGGCTGGGATTCAAACCCCCAACCCCCTGCACTCTAGACCCTGCTCTACCAACTGAGCTAACCAGTGAGGCAGTATGTGATCAGGTGTGCTGATAATTTTGGCAGGAATCCCTTTGTTTGTAGGTGTATAATACTAATGATACTACACATTTTGTTGTGTAGCTACTGCTACCAGGGCTCAAATTGTGACCAATACCACTGAAAATTGGCTCCCAGGATTACCAGAATTGGCTACTAGAATTGGCTCCCAGAATAACCAGAATTGGCTACCAGAGTTTCAGAACTGGTCACCAGACTTCAATCCTTTTAACCCCTCATTTTATTTACTTCTCAGGAAAATTGATTAAAGTGCATATGAGCCCAAATGTTTTATCATTAAAATCGATTCTCCATCAAGTAAATAGTTGAATTGTAAAATATTTCTTAATTTGAGTGCTGCGTCTATGAGTTATAGAGGTTTATATTTCCAATATGCTAATTATGTGACGACATGTGAGGCCAACAAAAGGTCACTTCTTTCTCCTTGTGAATGAAACTATTTCTGATTTATACAAAATATTTGGTAAAATCACTGATATAAGGCCCAAATATTACATGGATGTTTAGAAAAATATGTATATTTCTGCCAGCACATTTTTGTATAATAAATGAGTCCTCACATGTCGTCACATAATTATCAGTAGTATACAAAGTGGGGGGACTGGCGCAGCACCAACGTTTTTCATTGCATATCAATTTGCTGCCCCCCTCCCCCTCAACGCATTTGTTTAGACTCTGTAGACCACGATATGTCCCAAATCCCAACTTATTATCTATTTAGTACCATAGATGTTGTAATTTGGGACATATCGTGGTCTACAAAGTCCAAACAAATACGTCGTGGGTTCGGGGGCCAGCAAATTGACATACAACGAAAAACGAAGGTACTACGACCAGTCCCCCCACTTTGTATACTACTATATATATATCTACGCTGTTTCCACAAAAGGAGCCCTAGAACCTAAAACCCCCTTTTGTGAAAACATGCTAGATCTTGTGTGCCTTTAGCTTTAAAAGCCAGTAACTCGTGTTTTTGCCGTTTTCTTGAAACGGCAAATGACAGTTGAAGACTTTAATGGCCTTTCTATCCCATAATTTACTTGTGTGAGATCTATCCCATAATTTCTTTATTTGAGACCTAGAGGTTATGCTTAGGTTAGAAAAAGGCCATTTTCTGGTATTGTTACTCAAAATACAGGAAACTTCCATCCATTAAACGCAATCTACATGAAGAGAACGTTGTATTGCCGTATAGTGCATCGAAATCCATTGAAAGCTCGAGAAATGGCGCCACTTTGAAGATATTAGGGTACACAAGTAACTTTGAGAGATTAAGGTTAGGTTACAAAAAAACACATTTTCGGATTTTCTACTCCAAATAGGGCAAAACTGGCACGCCAGTCTGAAAGTACAGGAAGAGGCCGTTGTATTGCCGTATAGTGCATCGAAATCCATTAAAAGGTCGAGAAATGGCGCCACTTTGAAATTTAGGTTACACAAGTAAATTAATGCGTACTTGTTGGCTTTAAAAGCCAGTAACTCACTTTTCAACGTTTTGATCCCAAAAATGCACCTTTTTTCTCAGACCTAGTGGAAAATGTACATCTTTCACTAAGCAAATCGTTGCGCCATACGTCAGGCAAAGTTGGTTTTTCGCGAAATTTTTTGAACTACTCCTCCCCACCCCACACCACCCTCATAAAATACCTACAGATCAATTATTGGAAAGAAAGGCCAGAAAAGTCGTCAACTGTCATTTGCCCTTTCAAGAAAGCGGCAAAAACACGAGTAACTGGCTTTTAAAGCTTAAAGGCACACAAGATCTACGCTGTTTCCACAAAAGGAGCCCTAGAACCTAAAACCCCCTTTTGTGAAAACATGCTAGATCTTGTGTGCCTTTAGCTTTAAAAGCCAGTAACTCGTGTTTTTGCCGTTTTCTTGAAACGGCAAATGACAGTTGAAGACTTTAATGGCCTTTCTATCCCATAATTTACTTGTGTGAGATCTATCCCATAATTTCTTTATTTGAGACCTAGAGGTTATGCTTAGGTTAGAAAAAGGCCATTTTCTGGTATTGTTACTCAAAATACAGGAAACTTCCATCCATTAAACGCAATCTACATGAAGAGAACGTTGTATTGCCGTATAGTGCATCGAAATCCATTGAAAGCTCGAGAAATGGCGCCACTTTGAAGATATTAGGGTACACAAGTAACTTTGAGAGATTAAGGTTAGGTTACAAAAAAACACATTTTCGGATTTTCTACTCCAAATAGGGCAAAACTGGCACGCCAGTCTGAAAGTACAGGAAGAGGCCGTTGTATTGCCGTATAGTGCATCGAAATCCATTAAAAGGTCGAGAAATGGCGCCACTTTGAAATTTAGGTTACACAAGTAAATTAATGCGTACTTGTTGGCTTTAAAAGCCAGTAACTCACTTTTCAACGTTTTGATCCCAAAAATGCACCTTTTTTCTCAGACCTAGTGGAAAATGTACATCTTTCACTAAGCAAATCGTTGCGCCATACGTCAGGCAAAGTTGGTTTTTCGCGAAATTTTTTGAACTACTCCTCCCCACCCCACACCACCCTCATAAAATACCTACAGATCAATTATTGGAAAGAAAGGCCAGAAAAGTCGTAAACTGTCATTTGCCCTTTCAAGAAAGCGGCAAAAACACGAGTAACTGGCTTTTAAAGTGCCCCTACGATCAAATTTTGACATATCAATGTTTTTGCATATTCATAAAGTAGAGTTCATATATTATTACCAGTTCAAATTGTTTTTCGATACAACGACAGGAAGTCTAATTTTTTTAGCTCCAAATATTGAATCTACACGTCCGCCATTACTGGAAGCCGTGCCCTTTGTTCAGCTTTAAACAAAGGTTTATTCACCGGAAATGATGTCATACACTTAACGCTCGCCTGCAGAACACAACGCCTGGAGGCATATTTCTACTAATTACGTCTTCACGTACATAAGAAGAAAGTTATATTTATCTTTGCGAGGTTGGCTACTTTTTTATGCACGCTATTTCGCGCCACGAGGTTGTCGTGTTAAGTGTATGACATCACTTCCGGTGAATAAACCTTTGTTTAAAGCTGAACAAAGGGCACGGCTTCCAGCAATGGCGGACAGGATTTTACCGGTAAACTCTCCTAAAATTTGTGGTTTAAGATGCCCATTTGGGAATATTTTTTACTATTTCGGATATTTCTAATACTGATTGACCTATAGACACTGAAAAAGTGGCAAATCGAAATGGTAAATTTTCGTCGTAGTGGCACTTTAAAGCTTAAAGGCACACAAGATCTACGCTGTTTCCACAAAAGGAGCCCTAGAACCTAAAACCCCCTTTTGTGAAAACATGCTAGATCTTGTGTGCCTTTAGCTTTAAAAGCCAGTAACTCGTGTTTTTGCCGTTTTCTTGAAACGGCAAATGACAGTTGAAGACTTTAATGGCCTTTCTATCCCATAATTTACTTGTGTGAGATCTATCCCATAATTTCTTTATTTGAGACCTAGAGGTTATGCTTAGGTTAGAAAAAGGCCATTTTCTGGTATTGTTACTCAAAATACAGGAAACTTCCATCCATTAAACGCAATCTACATGAAGAGAACGTTGTATTGCCGTATAGTGCATCGAAATCCATTGAAAGCTCGAGAAATGGCGCCACTTTGAAGATATTAGGGTACACAAGTAACTTTGAGAGATTAAGGTTAGGTTACAAAAAAACACATTTTCGGATTTTCTACTCCAAATAGGGCAAAACTGGCACGCCAGTCTGAAAGTACAGGAAGAGGCCGTTGTATTGCCGTATAGTGCATCGAAATCCATTAAAAGGTCGAGAAATGGCGCCACTTTGAAATTTAGGTTACACAAGTAAATTAATGCGTACTTGTTGGCTTTAAAAGCCAGTAACTCACTTTTCAACGTTTTGATCCCAAAAATGCACCTTTTTTCTCAGACCTAGTGGAAAATGTACATCTTTCACTAAGCAAATCGTTGCGCCATACGTCAGGCAAAGTTGGTTTTTCGCGAAATTTTTTGAACTACTCCTCCCCACCCCACACCACCCTCATAAAATACCTACAGATCAATTATTGGAAAGAAAGGCCAGAAAAGTCGTAAACTGTCATTTGCCCTTTCAAGAAAGCGGCAAAAACACGAGTAACTGGCTTTTAAAGTGCCCCTACGATCAAATTTTGACATATCAATGTTTTTGCATATTCATAAAGTAGAGTTCATATATTATTACCAGTTCAAATTGTTTTTCGATACAACGACAGGAAGTCTAATTTTTTTAGCTCCAAATATTGAATCTACACGTCCGCCATTACTGGAAGCCGTGCCCTTTGTTCAGCTTTAAACAAAGGTTTATTCACCGGAAATGATGTCATACACTTAACGCTCGCCTGCAGAACACAACGCCTGGAGGCATATTTCTACTAATTACGTCTTCACGTACATAAGAAGAAAGTTATATTTATCTTTGCGAGGTTGGCTACTTTTTTATGCACGCTATTTCGCGCCACGAGGTTGTCGTGTTAAGTGTATGACATCACTTCCGGTGAATAAACCTTTGTTTAAAGCTGAACAAAGGGCACGGCTTCCAGCAATGGCGGACAGGATTTTACCGGTAAACTCTCCTAAAATTTGTGGTTTAAGATGCCCATTTGGGAATATTTTTTACTATTTCGGATATTTCTAATACTGATTGACCTATAGACACTGAAAAAGTGGCAAATCGAAATGGTAAATTTTCGTCGTAGTGGCACTTTAAAGCTTAAAGGCACACAAGATCTACGCTGTTTCCACAAAAGGAGCCCTAGAACCTAAAACCCCCTTTTGTGAAAACATGCTAGATCTTGTGTGCCTTTAGCTTTAAAAGCCAGTAACTCGTGTTTTTGCCGTTTTCTTGAAACGGCAAATGACAGTTGAAGACTTTAATGGCCTTTCTATCCCATAATTTACTTGTGTGAGATCTATCCCATAATTTCTTTATTTGAGACCTAGAGGTTATGCTTAGGTTAGAAAAAGGCCATTTTCTGGTATTGTTACTCAAAATACAGGAAACTTCCATCCATTAAACGCAATCTACATGAAGAGAACGTTGTATTGCCGTATAGTGCATCGAAATCCATTGAAAGCTCGAGAAATGGCGCCACTTTGAAGATATTAGGGTACACAAGTAACTTTGAGAGATTAAGGTTAGGTTACAAAAAAACACATTTTCGGATTTTCTACTCCAAATAGGGCAAAACTGGCACGCCAGTCTGAAAGTACAGGAAGAGGCCGTTGTATTGCCGTATAGTGCATCGAAATCCATTAAAAGGTCGAGAAATGGCGCCACTTTGAAATTTAGGTTACACAAGTAAATTAATGCGTACTTGTTGGCTTTAAAAGCCAGTAACTCACTTTTCAACGTTTTGATCCCAAAAATGCACCTTTTTTCTCAGACCTAGTGGAAAATGTACATCTTTCACTAAGCAAATCGTTGCGCCATACGTCAGGCAAAGTTGGTTTTTCGCGAAATTTTTTGAACTACTCCTCCCCACCCCACACCACCCTCATAAAATACCTACAGATCAATTATTGGAAAGAAAGGCCAGAAAAGTCGTAAACTGTCATTTGCCCTTTCAAGAAAGCGGCAAAAACACGAGTAACTGGCTTTTAAAGCTTAAAGGCACACAAGATCTACGCTGTTTCCACAAAAGGAGCCCTAGAACCTAAAACCCCCTTTTGTGAAAACATGCTAGATCTTGTGTGCCTTTAGCTTTAAAAGCCAGTAACTCGTGTTTTTGCCGTTTTCTTGAAACGGCAAATGACAGTTGAAGACTTTAATGGCCTTTCTATCCCATAATTTACTTGTGTGAGATCTATCCCATAATTTCTTTATTTGAGACCTAGAGGTTATGCTTAGGTTAGAAAAAGGCCATTTTCTGGTATTGTTACTCAAAATACAGGAAACTTCCATCCATTAAACGCAATCTACATGAAGAGAACGTTGTATTGCCGTATAGTGCATCGAAATCCATTGAAAGCTCGAGAAATGGCGCCACTTTGAAGATATTAGGGTACACAAGTAACTTTGAGAGATTAAGGTTAGGTTACAAAAAAACACATTTTCGGATTTTCTACTCCAAATAGGGCAAAACTGGCACGCCAGTCTGAAAGTACAGGAAGAGGCCGTTGTATTGCCGTATAGTGCATCGAAATCCATTAAAAGGTCGAGAAATGGCGCCACTTTGAAATTTAGGTTACACAAGTAAATTAATGCGTACTTGTTGGCTTTAAAAGCCAGTAACTCACTTTTCAACGTTTTGATCCCAAAAATGCACCTTTTTTCTCAGACCTAGTGGAAAATGTACATCTTTCACTAAGCAAATCGTTGCGCCATACGTCAGGCAAAGTTGGTTTTTCGCGAAATTTTTTGAACTACTCCTCCCCACCCCACACCACCCTCATAAAATACCTACAGATCAATTATTGGAAAGAAAGGCCAGAAAAGTCGTAAACTGTCATTTGCCCTTTCAAGAAAGCGGCAAAAACACGAGTAACTGGCTTTTAAAGCTTAAAGGCACACAAGATCTACGCTGTTTCCACAAAAGGAGCCCTAGAACCTAAAACCCCCTTTTGTGAAAACATGCTAGATCTTGTGTGCCTTTAGCTTTAAAAGCCAGTAACTCGTGTTTTTGCCGTTTTCTTGAAACGGCAAATGACAGTTGAAGACTTTAATGGCCTTTCTATCCCATAATTTACTTGTGTGAGATCTATCCCATAATTTCTTTATTTGAGACCTAGAGGTTATGCTTAGGTTAGAAAAAGGCCATTTTCTGGTATTGTTACTCAAAATACAGGAAACTTCCATCCATTAAACGCAATCTACATGAAGAGAACGTTGTATTGCCGTATAGTGCATCGAAATCCATTGAAAGCTCGAGAAATGGCGCCACTTTGAAGATATTAGGGTACACAAGTAACTTTGAGAGATTAAGGTTAGGTTACAAAAAAACACATTTTCGGATTTTCTACTCCAAATAGGGCAAAACTGGCACGCCAGTCTGAAAGTACAGGAAGAGGCCGTTGTATTGCCGTATAGTGCATCGAAATCCATTAAAAGGTCGAGAAATGGCGCCACTTTGAAATTTAGGTTACACAAGTAAATTAATGCGTACTTGTTGGCTTTAAAAGCCAGTAACTCACTTTTCAACGTTTTGATCCCAAAAATGCACCTTTTTTCTCAGACCTAGTGGAAAATGTACATCTTTCACTAAGCAAATCGTTGCGCCATACGTCAGGCAAAGTTGGTTTTTCGCGAAATTTTTTGAACTACTCCTCCCCACCCCACACCACCCTCATAAAATACCTACAGATCAATTATTGGAAAGAAAGGCCAGAAAAGTCGTAAACTGTCATTTGCCCTTTCAAGAAAGCGGCAAAAACACGAGTAACTGGCTTTTAAAGCTTAAAGGCACACAAGATCTACGCTGTTTCCACAAAAGGAGCCCTAGAACCTAAAACCCCCTTTTGTGAAAACATGCTAGATCTTGTGTGCCTTTAGCTTTAAAAGCCAGTAACTCGTGTTTTTGCCGTTTTCTTGAAACGGCAAATGACAGTTGAAGACTTTAATGGCCTTTCTATCCCATAATTTACTTGTGTGAGATCTATCCCATAATTTCTTTATTTGAGACCTAGAGGTTATGCTTAGGTTAGAAAAAGGCCATTTTCTGGTATTGTTACTCAAAATACAGGAAACTTCCATCCATTAAACGCAATCTACATGAAGAGAACGTTGTATTGCCGTATAGTGCATCGAAATCCATTGAAAGCTCGAGAAATGGCGCCACTTTGAAGATATTAGGGTACACAAGTAACTTTGAGAGATTAAGGTTAGGTTACAAAAAAACACATTTTCGGATTTTCTACTCCAAATAGGGCAAAACTGGCACGCCAGTCTGAAAGTACAGGAAGAGGCCGTTGTATTGCCGTATAGTGCATCGAAATCCATTAAAAGGTCGAGAAATGGCGCCACTTTGAAATTTAGGTTACACAAGTAAATTAATGCGTACTTGTTGGCTTTAAAAGCCAGTAACTCACTTTTCAACGTTTTGATCCCAAAAATGCACCTTTTTTCTCAGACCTAGTGGAAAATGTACATCTTTCACTAAGCAAATCGTTGCGCCATACGTCAGGCAAAGTTGGTTTTTCGCGAAATTTTTTGAACTACTCCTCCCCACCCCACACCACCCTCATAAAATACCTACAGATCAATTATTGGAAAGAAAGGCCAGAAAAGTCGTAAACTGTCATTTGCCCTTTCAAGAAAGCGGCAAAAACACGAGTAACTGGCTTTTAAAGCTTAAAGGCACACAAGATCTACGCTGTTTCCACAAAAGGAGCCCTAGAACCTAAAACCCCCTTTTGTGAAAACATGCTAGATCTTGTGTGCCTTTAGCTTTAAAAGCCAGTAACTCGTGTTTTTGCCGTTTTCTTGAAACGGCAAATGACAGTTGAAGACTTTAATGGCCTTTCTATCCCATAATTTACTTGTGTGAGATCTATCCCATAATTTCTTTATTTGAGACCTAGAGGTTATGCTTAGGTTAGAAAAAGGCCATTTTCTGGTATTGTTACTCAAAATACAGGAAACTTCCATCCATTAAACGCAATCTACATGAAGAGAACGTTGTATTGCCGTATAGTGCATCGAAATCCATTGAAAGCTCGAGAAATGGCGCCACTTTGAAGATATTAGGGTACACAAGTAACTTTGAGAGATTAAGGTTAGGTTACAAAAAAACACATTTTCGGATTTTCTACTCCAAATAGGGCAAAACTGGCACGCCAGTCTGAAAGTACAGGAAGAGGCCGTTGTATTGCCGTATAGTGCATCGAAATCCATTAAAAGGTCGAGAAATGGCGCCACTTTGAAATTTAGGTTACACAAGTAAATTAATGCGTACTTGTTGGCTTTAAAAGCCAGTAACTCACTTTTCAACGTTTTGATCCCAAAAATGCACCTTTTTTCTCAGACCTAGTGGAAAATGTACATCTTTCACTAAGCAAATCGTTGCGCCATACGTCAGGCAAAGTTGGTTTTTCGCGAAATTTTTTGAACTACTCCTCCCCACCCCACACCACCCTCATAAAATACCTACAGATCAATTATTGGAAAGAAAGGCCAGAAAAGTCGTAAACTGTCATTTGCCCTTTCAAGAAAGCGGCAAAAACACGAGTAACTGGCTTTTAAAGCTTAAAGGCACACAAGATCTACGCTGTTTCCACAAAAGGAGCCCTAGAACCTAAAACCCCCTTTTGTGAAAACATGCTAGATCTTGTGTGCCTTTAGCTTTAAAAGCCAGTAACTCGTGTTTTTGCCGTTTTCTTGAAACGGCAAATGACAGTTGAAGACTTTAATGGCCTTTCTATCCCATAATTTACTTGTGTGAGATCTATCCCATAATTTCTTTATTTGAGACCTAGAGGTTATGCTTAGGTTAGAAAAAGGCCATTTTCTGGTATTGTTACTCAAAATACAGGAAACTTCCATCCATTAAACGCAATCTACATGAAGAGAACGTTGTATTGCCGTATAGTGCATCGAAATCCATTGAAAGCTCGAGAAATGGCGCCACTTTGAAGATATTAGGGTACACAAGTAACTTTGAGAGATTAAGGTTAGGTTACAAAAAAACACATTTTCGGATTTTCTACTCCAAATAGGGCAAAACTGGCACGCCAGTCTGAAAGTACAGGAAGAGGCCGTTGTATTGCCGTATAGTGCATCGAAATCCATTAAAAGGTCGAGAAATGGCGCCACTTTGAAATTTAGGTTACACAAGTAAATTAATGCGTACTTGTTGGCTTTAAAAGCCAGTAACTCACTTTTCAACGTTTTGATCCCAAAAATGCACCTTTTTTCTCAGACCTAGTGGAAAATGTACATCTTTCACTAAGCAAATCGTTGCGCCATACGTCAGGCAAAGTTGGTTTTTCGCGAAATTTTTTGAACTACTCCTCCCCACCCCACACCACCCTCATAAAATACCTACAGATCAATTATTGGAAAGAAAGGCCAGAAAAGTCGTAAACTGTCATTTGCCCTTTCAAGAAAGCGGCAAAAACACGAGTAACTGGCTTTTAAAGCTTAAAGGCACACAAGATCTACGCTGTTTCCACAAAAGGAGCCCTAGAACCTAAAACCCCCTTTTGTGAAAACATGCTAGATCTTGTGTGCCTTTAGCTTTAAAAGCCAGTAACTCGTGTTTTTGCCGTTTTCTTGAAACGGCAAATGACAGTTGAAGACTTTAATGGCCTTTCTATCCCATAATTTACTTGTGTGAGATCTATCCCATAATTTCTTTATTTGAGACCTAGAGGTTATGCTTAGGTTAGAAAAAGGCCATTTTCTGGTATTGTTACTCAAAATACAGGAAACTTCCATCCATTAAACGCAATCTACATGAAGAGAACGTTGTATTGCCGTATAGTGCATCGAAATCCATTGAAAGCTCGAGAAATGGCGCCACTTTGAAGATATTAGGGTACACAAGTAACTTTGAGAGATTAAGGTTAGGTTACAAAAAAACACATTTTCGGATTTTCTACTCCAAATAGGGCAAAACTGGCACGCCAGTCTGAAAGTACAGGAAGAGGCCGTTGTATTGCCGTATAGTGCATCGAAATCCATTAAAAGGTCGAGAAATGGCGCCACTTTGAAATTTAGGTTACACAAGTAAATTAATGCGTACTTGTTGGCTTTAAAAGCCAGTAACTCACTTTTCAACGTTTTGATCCCAAAAATGCACCTTTTTTCTCAGACCTAGTGGAAAATGTACATCTTTCACTAAGCAAATCGTTGCGCCATACGTCAGGCAAAGTTGGTTTTTCGCGAAATTTTTTGAACTACTCCTCCCCACCCCACACCACCCTCATAAAATACCTACAGATCAATTATTGGAAAGAAAGGCCAGAAAAGTCGTAAACTGTCATTTGCCCTTTCAAGAAAGCGGCAAAAACACGAGTAACTGGCTTTTAAAGCTTAAAGGCACACAAGATCTACGCTGTTTCCACAAAAGGAGCCCTAGAACCTAAAACCCCCTTTTGTGAAAACATGCTAGATCTTGTGTGCCTTTAGCTTTAAAAGCCAGTAACTCGTGTTTTTGCCGTTTTCTTGAAACGGCAAATGACAGTTGAAGACTTTAATGGCCTTTCTATCCCATAATTTACTTGTGTGAGATCTATCCCATAATTTCTTTATTTGAGACCTAGAGGTTATGCTTAGGTTAGAAAAAGGCCATTTTCTGGTATTGTTACTCAAAATACAGGAAACTTCCATCCATTAAACGCAATCTACATGAAGAGAACGTTGTATTGCCGTATAGTGCATCGAAATCCATTGAAAGCTCGAGAAATGGCGCCACTTTGAAGATATTAGGGTACACAAGTAACTTTGAGAGATTAAGGTTAGGTTACAAAAAAACACATTTTCGGATTTTCTACTCCAAATAGGGCAAAACTGGCACGCCAGTCTGAAAGTACAGGAAGAGGCCGTTGTATTGCCGTATAGTGCATCGAAATCCATTAAAAGGTCGAGAAATGGCGCCACTTTGAAATTTAGGTTACACAAGTAAATTAATGCGTACTTGTTGGCTTTAAAAGCCAGTAACTCACTTTTCAACGTTTTGATCCCAAAAATGCACCTTTTTTCTCAGACCTAGTGGAAAATGTACATCTTTCACTAAGCAAATCGTTGCGCCATACGTCAGGCAAAGTTGGTTTTTCGCGAAATTTTTTGAACTACTCCTCCCCACCCCACACCACCCTCATAAAATACCTACAGATCAATTATTGGAAAGAAAGGCCAGAAAAGTCGTAAACTGTCATTTGCCCTTTCAAGAAAGCGGCAAAAACACGAGTAACTGGCTTTTAAAGCTTAAAGGCACACAAGATCTACGCTGTTTCCACAAAAGGAGCCCTAGAACCTAAAACCCCCTTTTGTGAAAACATGCTAGATCTTGTGTGCCTTTAGCTTTAAAAGCCAGTAACTCGTGTTTTTGCCGTTTTCTTGAAACGGCAAATGACAGTTGAAGACTTTAATGGCCTTTCTATCCCATAATTTACTTGTGTGAGATCTATCCCATAATTTCTTTATTTGAGACCTAGAGGTTATGCTTAGGTTAGAAAAAGGCCATTTTCTGGTATTGTTACTCAAAATACAGGAAACTTCCATCCATTAAACGCAATCTACATGAAGAGAACGTTGTATTGCCGTATAGTGCATCGAAATCCATTGAAAGCTCGAGAAATGGCGCCACTTTGAAGATATTAGGGTACACAAGTAACTTTGAGAGATTAAGGTTAGGTTACAAAAAAACACATTTTCGGATTTTCTACTCCAAATAGGGCAAAACTGGCACGCCAGTCTGAAAGTACAGGAAGAGGCCGTTGTATTGCCGTATAGTGCATCGAAATCCATTAAAAGGTCGAGAAATGGCGCCACTTTGAAATTTAGGTTACACAAGTAAATTAATGCGTACTTGTTGGCTTTAAAAGCCAGTAACTCACTTTTCAACGTTTTGATCCCAAAAATGCACCTTTTTTCTCAGACCTAGTGGAAAATGTACATCTTTCACTAAGCAAATCGTTGCGCCATACGTCAGGCAAAGTTGGTTTTTCGCGAAATTTTTTGAACTACTCCTCCCCACCCCACACCACCCTCATAAAATACCTACAGATCAATTATTGGAAAGAAAGGCCAGAAAAGTCGTAAACTGTCATTTGCCCTTTCAAGAAAGCGGCAAAAACACGAGTAACTGGCTTTTAAAGTGCCCCTACGATCAAATTTTGACATATCAATGTTTTTGCATATTCATAAAGTAGAGTTCATATATTATTACCAGTTCAAATTGTTTTTCGATACAACGACAGGAAGTCTAATTTTTTTAGCTCCAAATATTGAATCTACACGTCCGCCATTACTGGAAGCCGTGCCCTTTGTTCAGCTTTAAACAAAGGTTTATTCACCGGAAATGATGTCATACACTTAACGCTCGCCTGCAGAACACAACGCCTGGAGGCATATTTCTACTAATTACGTCTTCACGTACATAAGAAGAAAGTTATATTTATCTTTGCGAGGTTGGCTACTTTTTTATGCACGCTATTTCGCGCCACGAGGTTGTCGTGTTAAGTGTATGACATCACTTCCGGTGAATAAACCTTTGTTTAAAGCTGAACAAAGGGCACGGCTTCCAGCAATGGCGGACAGGATTTTACCGGTAAACTCTCCTAAAATTTGTGGTTTAAGATGCCCATTTGGGAATATTTTTTACTATTTCGGATATTTCTAATACTGATTGACCTATAGACACTGAAAAAGTGGCAAATCGAAATGGTAAATTTTCGTCGTAGTGGCACTTTAAAGCTTAAAGGCACACAAGATCTACGCTGTTTCCACAAAAGGAGCCCTAGAACCTAAAACCCCCTTTTGTGAAAACATGCTAGATCTTGTGTGCCTTTAGCTTTAAAAGCCAGTAACTCGTGTTTTTGCCGTTTTCTTGAAACGGCAAATGACAGTTGAAGACTTTAATGGCCTTTCTATCCCATAATTTACTTGTGTGAGATCTATCCCATAATTTCTTTATTTGAGACCTAGAGGTTATGCTTAGGTTAGAAAAAGGCCATTTTCTGGTATTGTTACTCAAAATACAGGAAACTTCCATCCATTAAACGCAATCTACATGAAGAGAACGTTGTATTGCCGTATAGTGCATCGAAATCCATTGAAAGCTCGAGAAATGGCGCCACTTTGAAGATATTAGGGTACACAAGTAACTTTGAGAGATTAAGGTTAGGTTACAAAAAAACACATTTTCGGATTTTCTACTCCAAATAGGGCAAAACTGGCACGCCAGTCTGAAAGTACAGGAAGAGGCCGTTGTATTGCCGTATAGTGCATCGAAATCCATTAAAAGGTCGAGAAATGGCGCCACTTTGAAATTTAGGTTACACAAGTAAATTAATGCGTACTTGTTGGCTTTAAAAGCCAGTAACTCACTTTTCAACGTTTTGATCCCAAAAATGCACCTTTTTTCTCAGACCTAGTGGAAAATGTACATCTTTCACTAAGCAAATCGTTGCGCCATACGTCAGGCAAAGTTGGTTTTTCGCGAAATTTTTTGAACTACTCCTCCCCACCCCACACCACCCTCATAAAATACCTACAGATCAATTATTGGAAAGAAAGGCCAGAAAAGTCGTAAACTGTCATTTGCCCTTTCAAGAAAGCGGCAAAAACACGAGTAACTGGCTTTTAAAGTGCCCCTACGATCAAATTTTGACATATCAATGTTTTTGCATATTCATAAAGTAGAGTTCATATATTATTACCAGTTCAAATTGTTTTTCGATACAACGACAGGAAGTCTAATTTTTTTAGCTCCAAATATTGAATCTACACGTCCGCCATTACTGGAAGCCGTGCCCTTTGTTCAGCTTTAAACAAAGGTTTATTCACCGGAAATGATGTCATACACTTAACGCTCGCCTGCAGAACACAACGCCTGGAGGCATATTTCTACTAATTACGTCTTCACGTACATAAGAAGAAAGTTATATTTATCTTTGCGAGGTTGGCTACTTTTTTATGCACGCTATTTCGCGCCACGAGGTTGTCGTGTTAAGTGTATGACATCACTTCCGGTGAATAAACCTTTGTTTAAAGCTGAACAAAGGGCACGGCTTCCAGCAATGGCGGACAGGATTTTACCGGTAAACTCTCCTAAAATTTGTGGTTTAAGATGCCCATTTGGGAATATTTTTTACTATTTCGGATATTTCTAATACTGATTGACCTATAGACACTGAAAAAGTGGCAAATCGAAATGGTAAATTTTCGTCGTAGTGGCACTTTAAAGCTTAAAGGCACACAAGATCTACGCTGTTTCCACAAAAGGAGCCCTAGAACCTAAAACCCCCTTTTGTGAAAACATGCTAGATCTTGTGTGCCTTTAGCTTTAAAAGCCAGTAACTCGTGTTTTTGCCGTTTTCTTGAAACGGCAAATGACAGTTGAAGACTTTAATGGCCTTTCTATCCCATAATTTACTTGTGTGAGATCTATCCCATAATTTCTTTATTTGAGACCTAGAGGTTATGCTTAGGTTAGAAAAAGGCCATTTTCTGGTATTGTTACTCAAAATACAGGAAACTTCCATCCATTAAACGCAATCTACATGAAGAGAACGTTGTATTGCCGTATAGTGCATCGAAATCCATTGAAAGCTCGAGAAATGGCGCCACTTTGAAGATATTAGGGTACACAAGTAACTTTGAGAGATTAAGGTTAGGTTACAAAAAAACACATTTTCGGATTTTCTACTCCAAATAGGGCAAAACTGGCACGCCAGTCTGAAAGTACAGGAAGAGGCCGTTGTATTGCCGTATAGTGCATCGAAATCCATTAAAAGGTCGAGAAATGGCGCCACTTTGAAATTTAGGTTACACAAGTAAATTAATGCGTACTTGTTGGCTTTAAAAGCCAGTAACTCACTTTTCAACGTTTTGATCCCAAAAATGCACCTTTTTTCTCAGACCTAGTGGAAAATGTACATCTTTCACTAAGCAAATCGTTGCGCCATACGTCAGGCAAAGTTGGTTTTTCGCGAAATTTTTTGAACTACTCCTCCCCACCCCACACCACCCTCATAAAATACCTACAGATCAATTATTGGAAAGAAAGGCCAGAAAAGTCGTAAACTGTCATTTGCCCTTTCAAGAAAGCGGCAAAAACACGAGTAACTGGCTTTTAAAGCTTAAAGGCACACAAGAATTCTTGTGTGCCTTTAGCTTTAAAAGCCAGTAACTCGTGTTTTTGCCGTTTTCTTGAAACGGCAAATGACAGTTGAAGACTTTAATGGCCTTTCTATCCCATAATTTACTTGTGTGAGATCTATCCCATAATTTCTTTATTTGAGACCTAGAGGTTATGCTTAGGTTAGAAAAAGGCCATTTTCTGGTATTGTTACTCAAAATACAGGAAACTTCCATCCATTAAACGCAATCTACATGAAGAGAACGTTGTATTGCCGTATAGTGCATCGAAATCCATTGAAAGCTCGAGAAATGGCGCCACTTTGAAGATATTAGGGTACACAAGTAACTTTGAGAGATTAAGGTTAGGTTACAAAAAAACACATTTTCGGATTTTCTACTCCAAATAGGGCAAAACTGGCACGCCAGTCTGAAAGTACAGGAAGAGTCCGTTGTATTGCCGTATAGTGCATCGAAATCCATTAAAAGGTCGAGAAATGGCGCCACTTTGAAATTTAGGTTACACAAGTAAATTAATGCGTACTTGTTGGCTTTAAAAGCCAGTAACTCACTTTTCAACGTTTTGATCCCAAAAATGCACCTTTTTTCTCAGACCTAGTGGAAAATGTACATCTTTCACTAAGCAAATCGTTGCGCCATACGTCAGGCAAAGTTGGTTTTTCGCGAAATTTTTTGAACTACTCCTCCCCACCCCACACCACCCTCATAAAATACCTACAGATCAATTATTGGAAAGAAAGGCCAGAAAAGTCGTAAACTGTCATTTGCCCTTTCAAGAAAGCGGCAAAAACACGAGTAACTGGCTTTTAAAGCTTAAAGGCACACAAGATCTACGCTGTTTCCACAAAAGGAGCCCTAGAACCTAAAACCCCCTTTTGTGAAAACATGCTAGATCTTGTGTGCCTTTAGCTTTAAAAGCCAGTAACTCGTGTTTTTGCCGTTTTCTTGAAACGGCAAATGACAGTTGAAGACTTTAATGGCCTTTCTATCCCATAATTTACTTGTGTGAGATCTATCCCATAATTTCTTTATTTGAGACCTAGAGGTTATGCTTAGGTTAGAAAAAGGCCATTTTCTGGTATTGTTACTCAAAATACAGGAAACTTCCATCCATTAAACGCAATCTACATGAAGAGAACGTTGTATTGCCGTATAGTGCATCGAAATCCATTGAAAGCTCGAGAAATGGCGCCACTTTGAAGATATTAGGGTACACAAGTAACTTTGAGAGATTAAGGTTAGGTTACAAAAAAACACATTTTCGGATTTTCTACTCCAAATAGGGCAAAACTGGCACGCCAGTCTGAAAGTACAGGAAGAGGCCGTTGTATTGCCGTATAGTGCATCGAAATCCATTAAAAGGTCGAGAAATGGCGCCACTTTGAAATTTAGGTTACACAAGTAAATTAATGCGTACTTGTTGGCTTTAAAAGCCAGTAACTCACTTTTCAACGTTTTGATCCCAAAAATGCACCTTTTTTCTCAGACCTAGTGGAAAATGTACATCTTTCACTAAGCAAATCGTTGCGCCATACGTCAGGCAAAGTTGGTTTTTCGCGAAATTTTTTGAACTACTCCTCCCCACCCCACACCACCCTCATAAAATACCTACAGATCAATTATTGGAAAGAAAGGCCAGAAAAGTCGTAAACTGTCATTTGCCCTTTCAAGAAAGCGGCAAAAACACGAGTAACTGGCTTTTAAAGCTTAAAGGCACACAAGATCTACGCTGTTTCCACAAAAGGAGCCCTAGAACCTAAAACCCCCTTTTGTGAAAACATGCTAGATCTTGTGTGCCTTTAGCTTTAAAAGCCAGTAACTCGTGTTTTTGCCGTTTTCTTGAAACGGCAAATGACAGTTGAAGACTTTAATGGCCTTTCTATCCCATAATTTACTTGTGTGAGATCTATCCCATAATTTCTTTATTTGAGACCTAGAGGTTATGCTTAGGTTAGAAAAAGGCCATTTTCTGGTATTGTTACTCAAAATACAGGAAACTTCCATCCATTAAACGCAATCTACATGAAGAGAACGTTGTATTGCCGTATAGTGCATCGAAATCCATTGAAAGCTCGAGAAATGGCGCCACTTTGAAGATATTAGGGTACACAAGTAACTTTGAGAGATTAAGGTTAGGTTACAAAAAAACACATTGTCGGATTTTCTACTCCAAATAGGGCAAAACTGGCACGCCAGTCTGAAAGTACAGGAAGAGGCCGTTGTATTGCCGTATAGTGCATCGAAATCCATTAAAAGGTCGAGAAATGGCGCCACTTTGAAATTTAGGTTACACAAGTAAATTAATGCGTACTTGTTGGCTTTAAAAGCCAGTAACTCACTTTTCAACGTTTTGATCCCAAAAATGCACCTTTTTTCTCAGACCTAGTGGAAAATGTACATCTTTCACTAAGCAAATCGTTGCGCCATACGTCAGGCAAAGTTGGTTTTTCGCGAAATTTTTTGAACTACTCCTCCCCACCCCACACCACCCTCATAAAATACCTACAGATCAATTATTGGAAAGAAAGGCCAGAAAAGTCGTAAACTGTCATTTGCCCTTTCAAGAAAGCGGCAAAAACACGAGTAACTGGCTTTTAAAGCTTAAAGGCACACAAGATCTACGCTGTTTCCACAAAAGGAGCCCTAGAACCTAAAACCCCCTTTTGTGAAAACATGCTAGATCTTGTGTGCCTTTAGCTTTAAAAGCCAGTAACTCGTGTTTTTGCCGTTTTCTTGAAACGGCAAATGACAGTTGAAGACTTTAATGGCCTTTCTATCCCATAATTTACTTGTGTGAGATCTATCCCATAATTTCTTTATTTGAGACCTAGAGGTTATGCTTAGGTTAGAAAAAGGCCATTTTCTGGTATTGTTACTCAAAATACAGGAAACTTCCATCCATTAAACGCAATCTACATGAAGAGAACGTTGTATTGCCGTATAGTGCATCGAAATCCATTGAAAGCTCGAGAAATGGCGCCACTTTGAAGATATTAGGGTACACAAGTAACTTTGAGAGATTAAGGTTAGGTTACAAAAAAACACATTTTCGGATTTTCTACTCCAAATAGGGCAAAACTGGCACGCCAGTCTGAAAGTACAGGAAGAGGCCGTTGTATTGCCGTATAGTGCATCGAAATCCATTAAAAGGTCGAGAAATGGCGCCACTTTGAAATTTAGGTTACACAAGTAAATTAATGCGTACTTGTTGGCTTTAAAAGCCAGTAACTCACTTTTCAACGTTTTGATCCCAAAAATGCACCTTTTTTCTCAGACCTAGTGGAAAATGTACATCTTTCACTAAGCAAATCGTTGCGCCATACGTCAGGCAAAGTTGGTTTTTCGCGAAATTTTTTGAACTACTCCTCCCCACCCCACACCACCCTCATAAAATACCTACAGATCAATTATTGGAAAGAAAGGCCAGAAAAGTCGTAAACTGTCATTTGCCCTTTCAAGAAAGCGGCAAAAACACGAGTAACTGGCTTTTAAAGCTTAAAGGCACACAAGATCTACGCTGTTTCCACAAAAGGAGCCCTAGAACCTAAAACCCCCTTTTGTGAAAACATGCTAGATCTTGTGTGCCTTTAGCTTTAAAAGCCAGTAACTCGTGTTTTTGCCGTTTTCTTGAAACGGCAAATGACAGTTGAAGACTTTAATGGCCTTTCTATCCCATAATTTACTTGTGTGAGATCTATCCCATAATTTCTTTATTTGAGACCTAGAGGTTATGCTTAGGTTAGAAAAAGGCCATTTTCTGGTATTGTTACTCAAAATACAGGAAACTTCCATCCATTAAACGCAATCTACATGAAGAGAACGTTGTATTGCCGTATAGTGCATCGAAATCCATTGAAAGCTCGAGAAATGGCGCCACTTTGAAGATATTAGGGTACACAAGTAACTTTGAGAGATTAAGGTTAGGTTACAAAAAAACACATTTTCGGATTTTCTACTCCAAATAGGGCAAAACTGGCACGCCAGTCTGAAAGTACAGGAAGAGGCCGTTGTATTGCCGTATAGTGCATCGAAATCCATTAAAAGGTCGAGAAATGGCGCCACTTTGAAATTTAGGTTACACAAGTAAATTAATGCGTACTTGTTGGCTTTAAAAGCCAGTAACTCACTTTTCAACGTTTTGATCCCAAAAATGCACCTTTTTTCTCAGACCTAGTGGAAAATGTACATCTTTCACTAAGCAAATCGTTGCGCCATACGTCAGGCAAAGTTGGTTTTTCGCGAAATTTTTTGAACTACTCCTCCCCACCCCACACCACCCTCATAAAATACCTACAGATCAATTATTGGAAAGAAAGGCCAGAAAAGTCGTAAACTGTCATTTGCCCTTTCAAGAAAGCGGCAAAAACACGAGTAACTGGCTTTTAAAGCTTAAAGGCACACAAGATCTACGCTGTTTCCACAAAAGGAGCCCTAGAACCTAAAACCCCCTTTTGTGAAAACATGCTAGATCTTGTGTGCCTTTAGCTTTAAAAGCCAGTAACTCGTGTTTTTGCCGTTTTCTTGAAACGGCAAATGACAGTTGAAGACTTTAATGGCCTTTCTATCCCATAATTTACTTGTGTGAGATCTATCCCATAATTTCTTTATTTGAGACCTAGAGGTTATGCTTAGGTTAGAAAAAGGCCATTTTCTGGTATTGTTACTCAAAATACAGGAAACTTCCATCCATTAAACGCAATCTACATGAAGAGAACGTTGTATTGCCGTATAGTGCATCGAAATCCATTGAAAGCTCGAGAAATGGCGCCACTTTGAAGATATTAGGGTACACAAGTAACTTTGAGAGATTAAGGTTAGGTTACAAAAAAACACATTTTCGGATTTTCTACTCCAAATAGGGCAAAACTGGCACGCCAGTCTGAAAGTACAGGAAGAGGCCGTTGTATTGCCGTATAGTGCATCGAAATCCATTAAAAGGTCGAGAAATGGCGCCACTTTGAAATTTAGGTTACACAAGTAAATTAATGCGTACTTGTTGGCTTTAAAAGCCAGTAACTCACTTTTCAACGTTTTGATCCCAAAAATGCACCTTTTTTCTCAGACCTAGTGGAAAATGTACATCTTTCACTAAGCAAATCGTTGCGCCATACGTCAGGCAAAGTTGGTTTTTCGCGAAATTTTTTGAACTACTCCTCCCCACCCCACACCACCCTCATAAAATACCTACAGATCAATTATTGGAAAGAAAGGCCAGAAAAGTCGTAAACTGTCATTTGCCCTTTCAAGAAAGCGGCAAAAACACGAGTAACTGGCTTTTAAAGCTTAAAGGCACACAAGATCTACGCTGTTTCCACAAAAGGAGCCCTAGAACCTAAAACCCCCTTTTGTGAAAACATGCTAGATCTTGTGTGCCTTTAGCTTTAAAAGCCAGTAACTCGTGTTTTTGCCGTTTTCTTGAAACGGCAAATGACAGTTGAAGACTTTAATGGCCTTTCTATCCCATAATTTACTTGTGTGAGATCTATCCCATAATTTCTTTATTTGAGACCTAGAGGTTATGCTTAGGTTAGAAAAAGGCCATTTTCTGGTATTGTTACTCAAAATACAGGAAACTTCCATCCATTAAACGCAATCTACATGAAGAGAACGTTGTATTGCCGTATAGTGCATCGAAATCCATTGAAAGCTCGAGAAATGGCGCCACTTTGAAGATATTAGGGTACACAAGTAACTTTGAGAGATTAAGGTTAGGTTACAAAAAAACACATTTTCGGATTTTCTACTCCAAATAGGGCAAAACTGGCACGCCAGTCTGAAAGTACAGGAAGAGTCCGTTGTATTGCCGTATAGTGCATCGAAATCCATTAAAAGGTCGAGAAATGGCGCCACTTTGAAATTTAGGTTACACAAGTAAATTAATGCGTACTTGTTGGCTTTAAAAGCCAGTAACTCACTTTTCAACGTTTTGATCCCAAAAATGCACCTTTTTTCTCAGACCTAGTGGAAAATGTACATCTTTCACTAAGCAAATCGTTGCGCCATACGTCAGGCAAAGTTGGTTTTTCGCGAAATTTTTTGAACTACTCCTCCCCACCCCACACCACCCTCATAAAATACCTACAGATCAATTATTGGAAAGAAAGGCCAGAAAAGTCGTAAACTGTCATTTGCCCTTTCAAGAAAGCGGCAAAAACACGAGTAACTGGCTTTTAAAGCTTAAAGGCACACAAGATCTACGCTGTTTCCACAAAAGGAGCCCTAGAACCTAAAACCCCCTTTTGTGAAAACATGCTAGATCTTGTGTGCCTTTAGCTTTAAAAGCCAGTAACTCGTGTTTTTGCCGTTTTCTTGAAACGGCAAATGACAGTTGAAGACTTTAATGGCCTTTCTATCCCATAATTTACTTGTGTGAGATCTATCCCATAATTTCTTTATTTGAGACCTAGAGGTTATGCTTAGGTTAGAAAAAGGCCATTTTCTGGTATTGTTACTCAAAATACAGGAAACTTCCATCCATTAAACGCAATCTACATGAAGAGAACGTTGTATTGCCGTATAGTGCATCGAAATCCATTGAAAGCTCGAGAAATGGCGCCACTTTGAAGATATTAGGGTACACAAGTAACTTTGAGAGATTAAGGTTAGGTTACAAAAAAACACATTTTCGGATTTTCTACTCCAAATAGGGCAAAACTGGCACGCCAGTCTGAAAGTACAGGAAGAGGCCGTTGTATTGCCGTATAGTGCATCGAAATCCATTAAAAGGTCGAGAAATGGCGCCACTTTGAAATTTAGGTTACACAAGTAAATTAATGCGTACTTGTTGGCTTTAAAAGCCAGTAACTCACTTTTCAACGTTTTGATCCCAAAAATGCACCTTTTTTCTCAGACCTAGTGGAAAATGTACATCTTTCACTAAGCAAATCGTTGCGCCATACGTCAGGCAAAGTTGGTTTTTCGCGAAATTTTTTGAACTACTCCTCCCCACCCCACACCACCCTCATAAAATACCTACAGATCAATTATTGGAAAGAAAGGCCAGAAAAGTCGTAAACTGTCATTTGCCCTTTCAAGAAAGCGGCAAAAACACGAGTAACTGGCTTTTAAAGCTTAAAGGCACACAAGATCTACGCTGTTTCCACAAAAGGAGCCCTAGAACCTAAAACCCCCTTTTGTGAAAACATGCTAGATCTTGTGTGCCTTTAGCTTTAAAAGCCAGTAACTCGTGTTTTTGCCGTTTTCTTGAAACGGCAAATGACAGTTGAAGACTTTAATGGCCTTTCTATCCCATAATTTACTTGTGTGAGATCTATCCCATAATTTCTTTATTTGAGACCTAGAGGTTATGCTTAGGTTAGAAAAAGGCCATTTTCTGGTATTGTTACTCAAAATACAGGAAACTTCCATCCATTAAACGCAATCTACATGAAGAGAACGTTGTATTGCCGTATAGTGCATCGAAATCCATTGAAAGCTCGAGAAATGGCGCCACTTTGAAGATATTAGGGTACACAAGTAACTTTGAGAGATTAAGGTTAGGTTACAAAAAAACACATTTTCGGATTTTCTACTCCAAATAGGGCAAAACTGGCACGCCAGTCTGAAAGTACAGGAAGAGGCCGTTGTATTGCCGTATAGTGCATCGAAATCCATTAAAAGGTCGAGAAATGGCGCCACTTTGAAATTTAGGTTACACAAGTAAATTAATGCGTACTTGTTGGCTTTAAAAGCCAGTAACTCACTTTTCAACGTTTTGATCCCAAAAATGCACCTTTTTTCTCAGACCTAGTGGAAAATGTACATCTTTCACTAAGCAAATCGTTGCGCCATACGTCAGGCAAAGTTGGTTTTTCGCGAAATTTTTTGAACTACTCCTCCCCACCCCACACCACCCTCATAAAATACCTACAGATCAATTATTGGAAAGAAAGGCCAGAAAAGTCGTAAACTGTCATTTGCCCTTTCAAGAAAGCGGCAAAAACACGAGTAACTGGCTTTTAAAGCTTAAAGGCACACAAGATCTACGCTGTTTCCACAAAAGGAGCCCTAGAACCTAAAACCCCCTTTTGTGAAAACATGCTAGATCTTGTGTGCCTTTAGCTTTAAAAGCCAGTAACTCGTGTTTTTGCCGTTTTCTTGAAACGGCAAATGACAGTTGAAGACTTTAATGGCCTTTCTATCCCATAATTTACTTGTGTGAGATCTATCCCATAATTTCTTTATTTGAGACCTAGAGGTTATGCTTAGGTTAGAAAAAGGCCATTTTCTGGTATTGTTACTCAAAATACAGGAAACTTCCATCCATTAAACGCAATCTACATGAAGAGAACGTTGTATTGCCGTATAGTGCATCGAAATCCATTGAAAGCTCGAGAAATGGCGCCACTTTGAAGATATTAGGGTACACAAGTAACTTTGAGAGATTAAGGTTAGGTTACAAAAAAACACATTTTCGGATTTTCTACTCCAAATAGGGCAAAACTGGCACGCCAGTCTGAAAGTACAGGAAGAGGCCGTTGTATTGCCGTATAGTGCATCGAAATCCATTAAAAGGTCGAGAAATGGCGCCACTTTGAAATTTAGGTTACACAAGTAAATTAATGCGTACTTGTTGGCTTTAAAAGCCAGTAACTCACTTTTCAACGTTTTGATCCCAAAAATGCACCTTTTTTCTCAGACCTAGTGGAAAATGTACATCTTTCACTAAGCAAATCGTTGCGCCATACGTCAGGCAAAGTTGGTTTTTCGCGAAATTTTTTGAACTACTCCTCCCCACCCCACACCACCCTCATAAAATACCTACAGATCAATTATTGGAAAGAAAGGCCAGAAAAGTCGTAAACTGTCATTTGCCCTTTCAAGAAAGCGGCAAAAACACGAGTAACTGGCTTTTAAAGCTTAAAGGCACACAAGATCTACGCTGTTTCCACAAAAGGAGCCCTAGAACCTAAAACCCCCTTTTGTGAAAACATGCTAGATCTTGTGTGCCTTTAGCTTTAAAAGCCAGTAACTCGTGTTTTTGCCGTTTTCTTGAAACGGCAAATGACAGTTGAAGACTTTAATGGCCTTTCTATCCCATAATTTACTTGTGTGAGATCTATCCCATAATTTCTTTATTTGAGACCTAGAGGTTATGCTTAGGTTAGAAAAAGGCCATTTTCTGGTATTGTTACTCAAAATACAGGAAACTTCCATCCATTAAACGCAATCTACATGAAGAGAACGTTGTATTGCCGTATAGTGCATCGAAATCCATTGAAAGCTCGAGAAATGGCGCCACTTTGAAGATATTAGGGTACACAAGTAACTTTGAGAGATTAAGGTTAGGTTACAAAAAAACACATTTTCGGATTTTCTACTCCAAATAGGGCAAAACTGGCACGCCAGTCTGAAAGTACAGGAAGAGGCCGTTGTATTGCCGTATAGTGCATCGAAATCCATTAAAAGGTCGAGAAATGGCGCCACTTTGAAATTTAGGTTACACAAGTAAATTAATGCGTACTTGTTGGCTTTAAAAGCCAGTAACTCACTTTTCAACGTTTTGATCCCAAAAATGCACCTTTTTTCTCAGACCTAGTGGAAAATGTACATCTTTCACTAAGCAAATCGTTGCGCCATACGTCAGGCAAAGTTGGTTTTTCGCGAAATTTTTTGAACTACTCCTCCCCACCCCACACCACCCTCATAAAATACCTACAGATCAATTATTGGAAAGAAAGGCCAGAAAAGTCGTAAACTGTCATTTGCCCTTTCAAGAAAGCGGCAAAAACACGAGTAACTGGCTTTTAAAGCTTAAAGGCACACAAGATCTACGCTGTTTCCACAAAAGGAGCCCTAGAACCTAAAACCCCCTTTTGTGAAAACATGCTAGATCTTGTGTGCCTTTAGCTTTAAAAGCCAGTAACTCGTGTTTTTGCCGTTTTCTTGAAACGGCAAATGACAGTTGAAGACTTTAATGGCCTTTCTATCCCATAATTTACTTGTGTGAGATCTATCCCATAATTTCTTTATTTGAGACCTAGAGGTTATGCTTAGGTTAGAAAAAGGCCATTTTCTGGTATTGTTACTCAAAATACAGGAAACTTCCATCCATTAAACGCAATCTACATGAAGAGAACGTTGTATTGCCGTATAGTGCATCGAAATCCATTGAAAGCTCGAGAAATGGCGCCACTTTGAAGATATTAGGGTACACAAGTAACTTTGAGAGATTAAGGTTAGGTTACAAAAAAACACATTTTCGGATTTTCTACTCCAAATAGGGCAAAACTGGCACGCCAGTCTGAAAGTACAGGAAGAGGCCGTTGTATTGCCGTATAGTGCATCGAAATCCATTAAAAGGTCGAGAAATGGCGCCACTTTGAAATTTAGGTTACACAAGTAAATTAATGCGTACTTGTTGGCTTTAAAAGCCAGTAACTCACTTTTCAACGTTTTGATCCCAAAAATGCACCTTTTTTCTCAGACCTAGTGGAAAATGTACATCTTTCACTAAGCAAATCGTTGCGCCATACGTCAGGCAAAGTTGGTTTTTCGCGAAATTTTTTGAACTACTCCTCCCCACCCCACACCACCCTCATAAAATACCTACAGATCAATTATTGGAAAGAAAGGCCAGAAAAGTCGTAAACTGTCATTTGCCCTTTCAAGAAAGCGGCAAAAACACGAGTAACTGGCTTTTAAAGCTTAAAGGCACACAAGATCTACGCTGTTTCCACAAAAGGAGCCCTAGAACCTAAAACCCCCTTTTGTGAAAACATGCTAGATATATATATATATATATTTTGTATCGTGGTTTCTAATCATTTAGGGATCCTATGGTCTCCAATCCCTCCAACTCCTTTAAAAATCGATTTTCCAAATCATCTCTAGGAATCCTGTGGTCCTTCAATTCCGCCAATACGTCATCTCTAGGAATCCTGTGGTCCTTCAATTCTACCTTATGGTCTTTCAATTCCGTCAATACCTTTGAAAAGCAATTCTTAGTACATTTGATATCTAATGCTTTCTTCTCACGAATGATACGGCGCTGTGGCTCACCACACCTCGCACAAAGTTCGTAACTAGTACGACAACCACGACCACACTTCGAACATGGGACGAATAAGGCGCACCCTTTTCGTATCTGGAAGTTGCGTTGAGCACAGTACTCTGATATCTTAGAACACTTCCTTACGCATTTCGTTTCCTTACCACGCATCAACCAACTACAAGTTATTATCTCAGCCATCATGTGATATATGCCTCATACTAGCGTATCTCTAATTGCTGTTCGAACGAGATAATAAGTTGGGAGGGAAACGCGGGTACTACACCTAACCACCACTACCTATTTTAACCAAAACGGCTAATTCGCGAGAATGACATCCGCCAATATGTACTCATTTAAGAATTTAGTTTAAGACCATAAGAAGAAGAAAATTTGATAGTGAAAAAAACCAAAGACCAAAACTGGTGTCACCAGAACCTCTCTAGGAACCTTTCACCTTTTCCTTCCTTTGCCATTTTTTCGTTCCTAGAGAGGTTTTTGCTTATTTGCCGGGCCCGGCTTTGACTGTATTCATTCTACTGTTATTTGGATCCTGTCCTAACTGGTTGAGGCACAACCGGCACCCATAGGAACTCTTTTCGAGATCCCGTAAGCTTCACCCAAGCACCCGACCCAGGATTGACATTATTTCTATTGCAATTATTTCTACTTCTGCCACACCGACAGACGCGCTACGATTTGTGTGAAGCTGGAGGCTTTTTACTTCACACAAACCGGTCTACCACATATAGCTCGCCGAGGTTTGAACACCGAACTTGTGAATGGCCTCCATTTCAATCACAAGTTCGACGCTTAACCCGTTGGGCTATATGTGCTAGACGAAATATTTGGTGGTAAAATATTCTATTTATGTCTTAAACACCTGCCGACAGAAATTTACATACGAACCAGACAGCAGAATTAATTTATACGAAGATTTTTGTAAAGTTAAAATAAAATCCACGCGGGTTTCTTTCATAGGAGATATCTATTCTTATCCCACTAGACTGCCAAGTTTTGCTCTCATCTCCTTTCGGATCTCTGAGCGAAGTTCTTCTACGTTTTTTGACCCCCTTTCTTTCCTATTTCTTTGTCGTATTTCAAGCTTAAGCAATTCATATTTTGATTTCTCACCAATAACACTTCCGAACTCAGCTTCTGAAATGTTACCATCGGCTAGAGCTTTTGAGACTTTGACTTCCACGGAATTCGCCTTTGCTCTTGCCAACATAACGGTATTTTCATGCTTCGAGACGCGAAGGCCAAGTTTCTTACTAGCAACAGCCATCGAAGACGAAATGACGGCACAAAGGAATCCCACGGATCCTAAAGAAATACCCACAGGTATCCCGATTCCCGTAAATGATAAACCTAACGCTGAAGCTACCTGTGGCCACAGCAACCCCGTGAACAATACCACGCGCTCGACTTCGTAGTGCTTTGCCTGCTGTTCGAGATCGGCAAGCGTATCGCAGTCTAAAGCTCGATCCAACGTCGCTCAGTTTCTTTAGAGCTTCTGATGGATAGAGTTTTGGTGCTGTTGGAAACGGTTGAATTGAATCGCCGTCTATCGTATGTTATACATATGATTTACTCAATCTTCAATATGTAACGTATAGGTCGACCACGAAAGTCTATGATGTTTCCTTTCTCATCGCGAATTGTCAGGCGAAGGCTGTTTCGCATTGTCCCTAGAGCTTTTATTTTTGTTGAGGCCATCAAATAATAGGTCTTTCTAGTAAACCAGGCGCCTTCTTCGTTAAGACTAGCTAGTACTGTCGAGCGCTTTCCCTCAAGGAGTGATAATTCGGAATCCACCACATCACAGTGGATATATAACGTTTGGATACATTCGATTTTCACTTTTAGTGTTACGTTTCTATCCCCATCTTCATTTCCTTTGATACCAAATATTTCACAGAGATTCTTACTGAACTTGATTGGTTTCTTCACATCTAGAACCAAATACTTTTTACTGGATATGTCTATAAATCTAACTATGTCAGCAACGACAGCATATCCTAATTGACCTCTGAGGGTATTTATATGATAATTCCCCGGATTAATTGTGTATGGGAACCCTACACCTTTGACTTCCCACTGAAACGTGGCCTTCTCTTTTAGATTCAACCAACTATTCTCAATAGTGACCTCAACTAGCGAAATATTCTGGATAAGAATGGGTTGATCGAAGTAGACAGTATGGTCAGCCGATGTGGTGGTGACATATAAGAGAACCATTTTATATATTAAAGGTATAAACTACGTATACGTATAGCTTCAATATGACAGATGCGTGGCAACAGTTCAAGTATCTATTTCCTGATGCCGTACTTGGTTGGTTCGAACCCACTTCCGATAATGTCAATTTCAACGATCGGGGAATGTCTCATCGCGTGTTTACAGAGGAAGGACCCACTACTAAGACAGGAGGAGGAAAGTTAATGGGATGGCTTGGTCGCACTGGTAAGGCACTTGATATAGCACTTGGTGACAAAACAGTCTATAATGAAGTACTATTCGAGCGGGAGCACAAAGGTACTTCCAAACATGATTGGATAGGAGAAAATAAAAGGATCTCAACACTGAATGCTGATCTATTAGCGAAGTTCAAGAAAAGATACCCACATGCAGATTTTTACCAGTTCTATGCCTCTACGGAAATAAATGGTCCAGGCAAATATTCGACGAGTATTTGGTTTCGAGATGGAGATTCTAGTTATGTCGTTTACGGCGATGATGTCTCCAAGTTACCTGCTACAATTCGAAGACGTATTGATAATGCGCTATGGGGTGTGCATGGAGGTTTCCCATCTACGTTGACACTAGACAAAAGTGCGAAATATCCTGTTCAAGCAGTTCCTCTTACCAAAAAAGCACAAGATATAGATCTCACCAATCTATGGATATACGTTACACCCACGAAAAAGTTTGAAGCAGGCGTTCCGAATATATTCAAGGAGACCGTCGTGACACATAAAACATCAAATGAGTCTTATGCATGGTTGCGTGCTCGGGATTTTAAATATTGGCCTCAACAGTTAAATTTCGCAACGTGGTGTGCAACTTCTGGATGCGGTCGATGTGTCGTTGTTCGACCCCGCGTTCAAAACATATCCACCCGTTGTTCAAGGGTTCCTACGATTTCACACATATTTCACAATACGAAGAATTCTACATGAACTTGGTGGTACTCATTCAGTGCCTCTACCCGGTGACTCTGCTTTCAAGCAAACTGATAACCTCTATAGCAAAGCAGCACTAGAGAAATTATGTATTGAGTTTGGTTTATCTAGAACACCAGACTTTCAATGGCACGGAGTTCGGAATAACGGACTTGGCGTCGTATTCCTTTTGTATGACGATGGTTACAATAACGTCCACGTAATCAGAGGCTACGACAAAGAAGCAGATAATTGGCCAAATCACAATAATTTATTTGCAGACCAAGGAGGTAAGGAGGAAATGGGAAATCTGGTATCTTTTATTCGGAACGATGAACACGGAGGAAAACAATACAATTGGTTTACTCCACCAATCGGAAAAGGTTTGACAGATGCTGGATTGGGTAGGTTGAATAGATCTGTCGAGGCCTTTGCATATTGCATGCTTGGTGCTCAAGCAGATCTGAACGAATCCATCATAGATAGTCATAACGTTAAAGAAAAGTTTAAGAGCTTGATTGAAGGTGCTATTAAGGTAAACGACTTAAAGTTAAGTTATGATAACTATCTTACCGCTATAACAACAACGCATAAGAGGCTTGATCTAGCAATAGCCGTAGGTGTGCGATTACTGCCAAGCAATCTGGTGTACTACCTCGGTAAGAAAGATGGTTATAAAAATCCAATCCCGAGAGCAACGAAAGATATGGTTTTAGGTACGAATGATATCAATACGGAAGTTAAAGAAACAAACCGTTCACCTCCCATGGAAGGACAACCACAAAAGAAACGACTACCACACAATATGATTCCACTTCCTCCACACACCTACGTACCAAAGCCCACTCAACAACATGAGATCAATCTTGCAGTGACATCTATTGCCGCAGCTGGAATCGCATGGACGTTGTTTCGTTAACGTCGTTTGTATTGCTCTATTACGAACACAACTACTGCTACGATTAACAACCAAACGTTTTTTGCTAAGACTCCAACGACGTCACCAGCCATACTAAATATGAAACCCGCAATTGGTCCAATCATCTTAGGTAAAATCTCCTCTAACGTTTTTCCTATTGCTTTTAAGGCTTTGGCAGTGGCTTTAGCGGTGGCTTTGGCAACATCTCCCAATCCCGGTGGTATCGCGGGAACTGTCTTCGTCATATTGGAAACTATTACACCAATCACGGTACCTGCCGCAGCCATTACACTAACTATACTAACCCCATACTTCTTGAAAATAGATTTTATACGATCCCTCAGTGACATACGTTCTGTTATGGCTTCTTCTATTTGTCCTAGGACTTCCTTTTCCTCCCGATCGGTTTCTATTTTATTACTGGCCTCTTCTTTCTGAGATTCAGTAGACGTAGGATCTTCTAGTATACCTTCGTTTTGTTTGATCCGCTCATCTATCTGGTTCTCAGCTTTTATGACTCCTTCTACCGCATCTTCTAACGTAGGTCCTAGAACTCTTTTGAGAACTTCTCCCATCCTCTTATTTGGCGCACCCTTCTTGGTGGTCATAGGGATAGGTTTATTTTTACTTCCATACTCGTGGATAACGACTCTACTATCGGACATGGTTGTTATCTCAAGCACGCCTCGAATTCCCACATCATGGTATTCGTCCCAGACAGACTCGAACATCATCTGTTTTGCATTGTCTGATAAGCCTTGTTTGCAGATTATCTTTCTACTGGTAAAGTTAGGAGCTTTCTCATCTTTCAGATCTTCCAGGATTCTTTGATACCTAGAAACGTTCGAGTCCGGATCGGTGATCAAATCGATGTAATCATTCATAGAAAACAAGGTTTCCTGATTCTTTGGTCGAGCACCTTCTTTAGTATAGTCGCGCCTGTTTTCCATTGGGATCATTTCTCCTGGCGCAGTAGCGTCATCTGGAAACGTCGCATTCCACTCCTCCATATCGATAGCATCCTCATCCTTATAGTTTTCACCTCTTTCGGCTCCACCAGATCTTTCCTCTGCGACATCAACATCCATATTGAACATAACTACATATCATCGTATATTCAACATGATATCGTCGAAGTTAGTTCCCGCAAAAGCACGAAGAGAACCTCGAGCACTCAAGGCTCCACGAACTCTATATAGAAAAACTTTCAGCCCATCATCTGCCAATCCAGGAGAGACACTATGTGGAAGTACCAACACTAGGAGAAAACATCGTATTGGTACCTGGTAGCTTAGCACTATTGGGCGACATTGTATTGTCTGGTGGACATGCCAATACTCGCGTTGTTTCCAATGTTGGGCGTTGCTTGGTTATACATAGAGTTTGTAAAATGGGAGCTGAAATAGTAGAAGACATTCCTCGGTCAGATCTCATACAGACATATTCCGACATGTACCTATCTACGCAAGAGAGAGAATCTAGAATACAACAAGGTATCCAATCAGAGAACACAAACAAGTTACGCTCGAAGGCTGGTGATGCAAGTACTTCAGATGCTGGAGAAAACGCTCTACTAGCCGCATATGGTTCTAAATATAGAATTCCGTTAGACGTCGATATTCTGGCACAACATGGCGTTCTATATCCTCACGCCCTAGAAGACACTATTTTATTCGAGTTGACTCTAGCGCCTGCCATCGAAATAGTGGTTGGATCAGACAGTACAAAGATAGGTACATACGAGCTTAACAACATCCAGTTAGAATTTGAAGCAATCAAGAATGAAACTCTTGCTAGGCAATCACTTAACGCATACGAAACTGGTACTGCTTTCCTATACAACCATGCCGTTCATTTCAAGACAGTAACTATCGCCAAGGCATCAGATACTTTGATATCTCAGAACATTAATGTTCCACGACGATCCTTTGCTGGGTTACTTCTGCTATTCATAGATTCACCTACCACTGGCACGCGAGATAGTGAAGCATTCTCGAATCCTGGTATTTCTAAGATAGAGGTGGATGTCAACGGAGTTCCAAGTAGATTCTTTCCAGGAGGTATGCTACCTCCAGATTTCTGGGAGGCCGCAAAAGGATGGTTTGCCACATCCAATACTTCTATGACTCCTACCAAATTCCACAACAACAGATTCGCTATCCTAGTTGATTGTCGCACGGCAAAAGATTCCACTGTTCATGGTGATGGTATGGAACAAACAGGAGGCGGAAAAGACATCGATCTTCGTATACATAGATCCGCAAAAGGTAGTGGAAACGTAAACATGCACATCTATGTTCTTCCAGATGCTCAACTCACGATATTGAACGGAGAACTACAGAGTATAACATACTAATGGAATCCCTGGTAGAACACATACCATTCAACGCACTCATAGTAGGTCCAACGAACTGCGGAAAGACTGCATTTCTCGTAGAGCAACTTCGTGGAGCATTTCGCGGTAAGTTCGACTATATAGTATTAATATGTCCTACGTATGCGCACAACAAAACTTATCGTGGATTTGCACATCAAGATCCACACTTTTATGTTATGTCACCATCACAGGATGCTATCAATACAGCACTAGAGGTTTGTGCAACCTTTTGGTCTGGAACCAATACACTATTGATTCTAGATGATTGTGCCGCCTCAAAAGATGTAAAACGAAGAACTGACAAGCTAGTGGATCTGGCCTTTTCTGCCCGACATATAGGACTATCTATTTGGGTGCTATCCCAACAATTAACGAGTATATGCAAACCTTTCCGCGAGAACGTAGCGGTGGTAGTTGCCTTTCATACCGCATCGATTATAGATGGTAAAAGGATATTTGAAGACTACGGAGGATCGCAAGAATGTAGTGAGTTACGAGCAGTACTTCGATCCCACAAGTTTGCTCGCATATGTTTTTGTTTGCGACATCCTTTTACAGTCATGTTAGAGCTACCAGCACCTATAACATATCATGGATGATAAAGAAATAATTGAGCTACTTAGTGAGGACGTAACAGGTCCACCACCTAAAATAGAGAATGAAACAGAAATACGTGAGGCTCTCTCGATTCTAGCCGTAACTGGTACGACGAAGGAATACCTAGGGAAGAATTTATCTCTAGGGAACATTTCTAAACTGCCTGACAAAGACGTAGAACGTTTACATGCTAGATACCAGGCCGTCTTAGCAAAGCAAATAACGGGGTGTTTAGTAAATAGAGCACTTAGTCTAGCAGTTCGTGTAATCGCATACGTGCTACCTATAGATTCTCACCAAGAACTATTGAAGGATCTACAAGAAGACCAAATAATCCGAAACGAGATATCTGCCATGGCTGGGTCGTTGTCTTACAGCCAAAGTCCCCTCGTAGCGACAACTAGTGTTATGTGTCACATTCTTTCACATTATACGCCATGGAAAGAGGAGGACGACGAAGTCGACGAATATGAAGTGGATACCCCAGAAAGAACCGTAGTACTCGAGGCATATTCGGGGTTAAAGAATTGTTAGTGTCACACCTATTGAACCTTCACATATATCTACTATATCGAAGCAAGATGGAGGAACAGACGGATCGGATAACTGCAGATCCTCCGAAGACCAAACCAACTAAACCAAAAGATCCAGCTAATATAGCACGTGGGAAAAAATTGGCGGCCGACAATAAACTTGCAAGAGAAGCACTGAAGAGAGAAGTAGCACGTGAAGAGGAATCATCGAAAGTGGTTGATGTTGAACCAATTATAAATACCAATACCACTCTAGCGATTGTGGGAGTTGGCATCGCATTAGTTGTCTGTACTATACCAATATCGCATCTATAAAGTTAAACCAACTACGCATACCAACGAACACATAGCGCCCACCAAGGCGACATTGCTCGATATGGAATAACATTTAAAGACTTAGGACCATAGACTATATGCTATAGTATCGCAATGGTAGAGAAAAAATTGATGAAAATGGTGATCGACGCCGCAATGATTACTGGACTTGCTACAGGTATTGGGTGGGTTGCAAAGAAAGTGGCAAAAGAACCTATGCTCGACGATCCTTCCGTTTCTATCTCGAATAACATAAAGTGGATAGCGGTATTGGCGGGTAGTCTAGCCGCAAAACAATATCTCGAGGATCAAAAGTATATACCAACTTGTTTGTGAGTGCTCATGGCAACGTTGGCGGGAATTGGAATGGCAATTTTCGGAGCTGTTTTAAATGCGACGGCATTCACCGGTGGTGGCGTACTCGCTAAGACGTTTTCTCGCTAGGATGTTTTCTGGAAAAGACGATAGGGCTGCTATAGAACGAGAAATACACGACAGGGCACTAGAGGAAAAAAACGGCTGCCACGATTGCTTACAATAAACAACGTCAAAGACTATACGATCATGCGCAAGAACAGGAAGGTCTGGAACGTATAGTGCGTACGATTCTCAAAACGACACTAACCGTGCTTTCGTACGATTCGACAAACTACGTAAGCAACTACAACATCTCAAAGAAATGAGAGAACCTCGTTTATCAGACTACTATCAACCATCAAGCTCGCAGAGGACGGGTGAGTTGGTCTATGTCGGAGGTGGAATGCTAGCCGCTGGCTATGCTGTCAGTCGTTGGATATGACTATGCTTTTTTACGTTCGGTGAGATTTTTTACGTTCGGTGAGATTTACTAGGAAGTTACTAGGAAGTTACTAGATCACTACTAGGAAGTTACTAGGAAGTTACTAGGAAGTTACTAGGAAGTTACTAGGAAGTTACTAAGAAGCTACTAAGAAGCTACTAGGAAGTTACTAAGAAGCTACTAGGAAGTTACTAGATCACTTACTAGGTGAACCTAAGTTGGTTTCTACTTACATTTGAAGCTACACACACATATGTGAAAACGGAAATCGTCAGCGTGAGGATTAAAGGAAGTGTAAGCTCTGTCACCACTAACGCCTTAACAGCCTTAGAATCTCCTACTTCATATTGTACCGATTCCCTTATGCTCGAATTAGACCCAAAAGGAAAGTTAGCAGACGTCAAATTCGATACCGACTACAGAGTCTCCATAATGAATCTAGAATTGCAAATGAGTAAGACGGAAGAATTCTCAAGCATTCACAATGTGTTGCTTTGCTCGGATGGGCCACTAACCGCGCACGCGGTTCTCTTCCCAAAAGTGTATGAGGGGGGCAGCATAGGTTTGATAATAGGGCGCGATAGATGCAAAAAAGAAGGATAATTAGAGCCTCGTTGTCAATGCTATATGTAATGGATGCTATCTTCTATGGCCCTGAAGGATACTGGAAAGGCTACTCTGCAATTGGTAAACTATCGGTGGCAGCAAAGGTATCGGAAGACGCAGCTAAGAGTTGGTTAGAGAAACAAGCACTATGGCAGATTGATTTACCACCACCACGATATATACCACGACCACATTGGACCGTATCGAAACCAAATGAGGTCCATCAAGCTGATTTGATATTTCTACCTCACGATCGACCTGGACGTGGAAGGAAACTATATAAGTATGCATTAGTGGTAATCGATGTGGCTTCTAGAGATAAAGAGGCTGAACCTTTAGCATCGAAAGATAGTGGTGAAGTGTCTGTGGCATTCGAACGAATATATGATCGTAGTCCACTAACATGGCCAAAAACGTTGCAAGTAGATCCTGGTTGAGAATTCATGGGTCGTATGTCTGAAACACTAGAACTACATGGTACGAAAGTCCAACGAGGTGAGGCTGGTAATCATAGAGCACAAGGATTCGTTGAGAGAGCGAATAGAACACTAGCTGAGAGATTGTTTGGATACCAATATGCACAAAAGATGGTACTAACTTCGGAAGGATCGGATGCTCGTTGTAGAGAATGGTTATTGCGACTTCCAGAAGTTATCAAAGCCATGAATAATGAAGTTACTCGACTTACTGGTAAAGAGCCTTCGAATTCTGTAGTGGCACAACAAGTGGACGTCAAGCCTCCTACATATTCGCGTACTGTCGGATTGGAAGAAAAGCGGTTACCGTTTGATGTTCTAGTTCGATATCTCTTTGCACCTGGAGAGTTGGAAGGTGGAGCCAAACGAGCAACTGATCCTGTGTGGAGTTTACAGACATACGTTATTTCACGTAGTGTGATATCTTCGAACCAACCAGTTCTGTACTATTTGGAAAAAGATGCACCAAAGCGAGGGTTCGTGCGCGAAGAGCTACAAGTCGTTCCACCAAATACTGAACTACCACCAAAGGGAATTCTGTTCGTGCCCCACCGATCTAAGATAGCAACTCACAAATAGAATCATCTAAGTCTAAGTTTTTGTGTCCATAGGCTAATGTATCGATTCCGTTTGCTGAAATCCAACGCTTAGAGTCGAATGGTGAGAGAGAGAGATCTTATTCATATGCATACCATACATCCTATGACCTTCACTTCGAAGCATATGCATTCCATGGCGGAATACTTTCTTATCTCGTAAGCACTCTTTGTATTGTTCGTGACGAATACGATGTTTAACAACTGCCTTCTTGGTACCTTTAGCTTTCCGAATCTCACCACCACCTACTTTCAAGATCGAGTATAGCTTTGATCGTAGTCCAACATATTCAACAATGGGAATACCTCCACATTCGTCTTTCATTTTGCCAAGTACTTTCTTGTTAGATACGTCATACAGAGGATGGTCTTTGTCGTAGTTGCTCGTATCGTATAGATGTTTGTTGATGGCAATGTCTGTATAGATGTCTTCTGTTTCGATGTGTAGTAATAGACTGTCAGTGTCGGTATAGAGCAGATTACAACGTTGCCCATACTGATTCTTTATCTCATTATAGTAGAAGTCGTACATCAAATGTTTTGAAAGATCTAGAATTGACATTCCAACATATACTGGGCGGTTTAGTAGTAACTTACTTCTATAGTTGTGTACGGCGGCTAGATCATTGTCAAAGATTGTGGATCGAGCATAACTAGGTTTATTCAATAAACGTTGTAGTTTGATTCCTTCTGAAGATCGCACTAGTTTGATATCTACACGTTTTCGTAGATTCTCCATTGTTTTACCAAATACGCTATTGTTCATCAGCTTGTAGAGATCCTGCTCGAAAGTGCTCTTCGCTTGTTTTCGTAGTTCTGTATTCATTCGTATGTATGGCTCCATCCATGGTGATTGGTCGAATCGTAGTGCTCTATGAATCTTTTTCAACCGCATACCAAGAGATAGATACAGTTGTAGATTGCGGTAGTGGAGCACATATCGTTCTTTGTTATATAGGTTAGGTACAGGTTTTTTCACTTTCAAAGATCCGTTGCCTTCATATAGTTTCTCAAATAGATCGATTTGATAATCTGATAACCAATCTTTATCCACTTGCATTTGCTCTGGGGCGAGTGGGTAGTCGTTGTGCGAGTTGTGAAGTTCTCGAGGATAATCAAGGTCGACTTCTAGAATGTATCCCACGTCTGAATCGATTTCGTGTTGGGTGATTTGTTCTTCTGTTGGTGTGCACCACTCAAATCCTCCTGTTGGTAGATATTGACTCATAGCCCATCCATAGAGATTGTTGGAATCGAGGTATATTATATGGCTATTTAGCTTATTGGGATCGAATCGGGCACGTTTGGGTTGTTTGCTTTGGCATAACGTTGAGACACCATAGATATCCCGCCACGTAGACCTTTCTCAACAAACACGGTGGGCACAAACGACCATAAAAACGGCATCAGTTCTATATTTTAAAAAGTTTTCAATGCAGACGATTGAATTTTGCTAGAAGGATGTAGAATGGCAAAAGAAATATAACCTGATTTTTTAAGCTATGTTACTACCATCGTGACGTCACAATGACGTCATTTGTCCATTTCTAATACGTTTCTTGCAACTGTTCATTATCTCTAAAAACGAAATGTCGTATATTGTTAAAATCTACTCGTGATGAGAATGAAGGAATCGTTAAGGAAATCAAAAGTTATGAAAGTTTGAATTTTTGCCTTTTTCCCGCCAAAATTTGGCGGGAAATAAACACCACAAAAGCATTTATAAAAACATCGCTTCATTCAATTTTTAGAGTTGTAAATATTGTTGCATGACATTTTGTCCAATCATAAAACACGTTGGTGGCTAAAATCGTATGTTTTTTGAATTTTGATTTTTTGTCCATAACCGGCTTAAAATTGAAGTCATATTTTCAGCAACGTCATTATGACGTCGTACTTTTTTATACATGCCCTTAGAAAAAAATCCTTTGAGTGATTTTCGAGTTTTAGTGATGAAATGCGCTAGTCTGGCACTCAAAACCCACATTATTTTCTTTTCTTGATTTTTTAACAATAGGCAGACTTATTTAGGTATGACACCTGACGTCACTAAATATGACGTCATAGCAACAGTCATTCCTCTATAACTTTTGCTATAATAGTCGTAGAACGGTCAAATTTGCGCCAAAGGAATGTGTGTCATGAAGGCCCTTTGATGGTGTAGTCTGTTTCTAACATCTATTAAAGGGGGAATTTTACCAAAAAAGGAGGCATCACTTATGACGTCACAACAACGTCATCATACTAACATAAAACACGTAAAATATGTAGTTTCATTTTGTTAACAAGTCACCAACATTTCTTCAAATTGAGACTATAAGTAAAGAAATGGTTTTAATTTTAATTATTTGTCCACGCTCACTGATGCCGATTTTGACGTACTTTATGCCCGACGTGAAATAGATGCATGTCGTAGTCGGTTAATAGTTCGAGCTCCACTCCAGTCTTCTTTAACAACGCATCCCACGAAAGTCCTGGGCTAGTGTAATAGTGACCCGGGTCCAATCCATAGTTTTGTATGCATGTCGTGCGAAAGTTCTCAAACACATCTGCTAGAAGAAGTACATCGGTTTGTAGGTAAAGGTCGTGGTAGTCTCCCAACGTCTCACAACTGAATACCTCCCAAACTTTTAGTGCGTGTTCGTAGTCTTCGTGGGATATGTCCTCTAGAGTTAGTTTACTATAGAATGCATCTTTTGGTGGAAGATAAGTCTCTGTAAATCTATCCCAAGAGTCCATGTACTCATATGGATAAACGCCCTTGCGAAGCAGTAACTTGTTTTTATCTGGGTCGGGCGTATACTTCGTAGTATGTCGAAAGGTATCTGGAGATGCACTTGCTACCAACTTACCAAGAGATGAAAGTAGAAATTGAATGCTATCTATGAACCGTAGGTTACCAAGTGAGAATGAAATGTATTTCTCCATATTGTTTGGAATACAAGAGATCTTACCTGACGTCTTGGATATGGATTGCATCAATAGGTGAGAATCATATCCACGAAGATTGTGGAATACGACTGGAATGGTAGGAAAGGTACGTAATTTGAGATTGCATGCATTGTGTGCGGCACCCCTAAACTCTCCTGTAATGTGGAAATGGTCGCGTACTCTATCTTTACCAAGAGGTTTCTGGCAGATATGACAAAGAATTGCTCTATTATAATCTCTCTCGTTTTTTGGTGACATACGTAGTGGCTTGGCAACTTGGGCTTTTATCTTTGTTTCTTCTTCTTGTATACATCGTAGAAAGCGCTCGATTGTATCCGTACCTCGATATAGTACTGGTGGTTCGCTATGACCATCGGAACGTACGACGATGTATGAAAAACCACAAGGAATATGTTCTTCTGTTTTAAGTGTATTGCTTTTTTCTGGGTCTTGGGAAGGTCCTTCGATCTTAGTAGTTAAAGCCTCAAGGTCGGCATAGATATAACGTAGTGAACTTTGAGCTGTTTGTGGACGTTCTGAAATGAGACTTTGTTATTCTCATTGGTAGGCATTTCAATTCGAATGGCTCGGTCATCAATGCCGTTACACTCTGGGATGTGCTTCGCAAGAAGAGCTTCGGTAGTATATCCATGTAGACATCGCTCGCAGAAGTGTTTCCTACATTTATGTTTTGTCTGATCGAATAGGAGGCGGTTGAAATCTACGATACAGCAGTAGTGTTGCAGACGACTCTTTGGGTCTTCTATAAGCAAGAGGTTAACGCGCTTGGAGAAAGTCTCCTTCGAGATGTGATGCACGATCAAGCACTTTTCCTTTGAATCCCAACCATATACGTTGATAGAGATCTTGTTTTGCTTCTCCAAACGTGGTATTTGTGAGATTGGTGTCGGTGAGTCCACTCCTTCGGATTTCACCTTATCTTTTCGATACTTTGATGTCCTCTGAGGATCTTTTTTGACTGGAAACAGTGCAACGCATATCGACCAAAGTGCGCAATGGTCATCATAGTTTTTCACATTGATCACAGCTTTCTTATTAGCTATTTCTGCAGGTAGTGGTAAGTATGAACCTCCGCGTAGTGGTTGATATAGAGCAATGTTTAACCATAGAATGTTGACTTTATCTATAACCCAGTTCGATCCTCTACTGATCCACTTCTCAATGTAGTTATAGATCTGAGCATGTGCTTCTACTATTACTCCACGGGTCTCAGAACTGTTGATCAAAACTGCTTGCGAACTCCGAAAGGTAGCTATCTCATACTGTATACCGAACCCTCAGGTTTGTCGAGACGGAGAGTTATGTTCAAAGCTAACTGAACCTTAATACTATTTAGGTCTCGTAGCTCTTCATCGAGTTTTTCGGTAATCTGCTTTCGCACACCGGATAGGAAAGCAACTGGGTCTGCTTCTAGAGGATCGCCATCTGGGACGTCCATCTTCCATCCTCGTAAATAGCCCTTAATGCCGGGCGCTTGAACGAATGTTAGTATATGTTCTGCCATGGTATATTATAGGTAAATTCATTGCCTGACGAGGGAATTCCATGTTAAATTTCACGCGAAAAACCGATATCGCACGAATCGCGAAGCGATGAGTGCGATATCGGTTTTTCAAGTGAAATTTAACGTGGAATTCCCGAGTCGGGCAATGAATTTTCTTTGAATCCCATTGCATCTAGTGATTTACGAAAATAAATAAAGAATAGTTGCTGAAATTCCCGCCACGCGCCAGGAATCCATTGCGCGGTAAACTAACGAGCGAATAGGAATCAAGCTAAAATTAGACTGAGCCTCAACTAAAAGTGTAGTTGTTGGCTCGTTGCTCATAAAATTTGGTTTTCCGACATCAAAACTGGATTTTTATGCTTGAAAACACCTGTATTTTATTTAAGTACACTTAATTTCGATCTAATCTTTACCAAGAAAGCGAAAGTGCATTAACTGGAGTCAAAATTGTGAAAGATTTAGAAAACCGGCGGCCTGTCGAAACCAGTTGTCGATAAGTGAAAATCTAAACTGAACCTGACAAACCGAAGAGCTGCTGCACAAGTATACGCATAAACTTGTAAGTATTAAGCCAGTGTTCCTTACTTTATAAGCAAATTCAGTACCAAATGTTAATGCTCAATTTCTGTCTCACAATAAATAAGCCTGTTTTTAAACTGTTGAATGTTTAATACTTGTGTTCAGTCCACTCGTTTCCAAAACTTTCCTTGTACCACGATTTTAGTACCGTTCTGTAGCCGTGCTTTTCGTCCTGTTTTTACTGTTTTCAGTCATTTAGCTTCTCTGTGTGAATATTACATTAATTAAATCAGCAAATTCACGAAGCCCCTGTCCAACTTTTCCGTTCAAAATCACACCTTTTTGCTGCAATTGTTTTTTGTCGATTCCTCGGATTAGCTAGAGCTCGAGTCGCTCTTGTTCAGTCGAGGGCCAAAACATATCATTTCTCGCAAAAAAAACGAAATAAAAGATATATAATTTTCATGTTCTTTGACTACTGTTCACTTTGTGAATATCCTGGTTTGTAATTTTAACATGATTTGTGTCTCTGTTCGCGATAATAAAAATAAACAAAATATTTACGCGCGGGCTTCCTGTACATCGTTTAATACAGCTTTTCAAACCGTTGAATTCCACAAAATATTAAACGCTTCGTTAGCCAATCAGCGCGCGATTTTGAGTCGTGCTATGGGATTCTACCTTATACTATCCTTTCTCTAATAGGGCATATAGTAGTATGTAAAGTGGGGGGGGGGGGGACTGGTCGTAGTACCTTCGTTTTTCGTTGTATGTCAATTTGCTGGCCCCCGAACCCACGACGTATTTGTTTGGACTTTGTAGACCACGATATGTCCCAAATTACAACATCTATGGTACTCAATAGATAATAAGTTGGGATTTGGGACATATCGTGGTCTACAGAGTCTAAGCAAATGCGGGGGGGCAGCAAATTGATATGCAACGAAAAACGTTGGTGCTGCGCCAGTCCCCCCACTTTGTATACTACTTTATCATATCGGAAATAGAAACCTCTATAACTCAGACGCAGCACTCAAATTAAGGAATATTTTACAATTTAACTATTTACTTGATGGAGAATCAATTTTAATGATAAAAAAATTGGGCTCATATGCACTTTATTAGGATGGTGCTATTTTTCTTTTTTACTGTCCAAAGTCATTCAAAAATAGAAGTTAACTCCTTACAGCACGAAGTGCAACCAATGTCAAGTACTGTATTTGCATACATTCATGAAGATTATTGAGTTAAAGTTTTGGAGAAAATAGAGTTGGCAACCAAAACTATAACCTGGCGATCAAAATATTTGGTTAGCTGCCAGTTAGCACTTTAATGGGAAAGTTAATTTGGAGCCCTGGCTTATAGTAGCTACTATACTCATAACAACAAGTACACTGTATAATTAATAAGAACAATGACAGTGACCAATGATAATAACACCTATAATAGGGCAATGAAGGTGGTAACACACACAAGGGATAGCCAGCATTTATATTGCCAGTTTCCAGTACTTGCATTGAATCCCAGGATGACAACATTGGAATTAAGAACTTACCACTGTCAGGGTCTAGTTGTCTCATACAGTTATTGCACAGATCATATTCACACTGTTGGCAGTGCCATGGTTTGTTGTCTTCTAACACCGAGCTGTGAAGTGAGCCACAGTTATCACACCACCAACCACCATTGAAGCGATGATACACAAAATTGGCATCTGCCCTCACTAAGGGATGTGGATGTGATGGAATATTTTGCTCTCTGAAGCAGTTGTGGCAGGCATCAAAGTCACACTGGACACAATGATGTGAATACCTATTGTTGGAAGGCAGGAAAGAGGCATAGTTATGAGAAAGCCCACAGAGAAATAGTGGGTCCTCAAATTATTATTGTTACAAGTAGTTGAAGTCAGTGACCCTGGAAATTTCAAGTTGCATTTGGAAAATTGACCATCAGTCAAAATTTATATTATTTAGTTAAGTCTATGCAGTGAAAGCTAATATAAGAGTCTATCTATCTATCTAGTGTAAACTCTGCATTTGATTGATTGTTGGCTAAAAGCAATTTTCCAAATGTGACTAGAAATTCCAGGGTTGCACTTCAATGAAAACAGGAATAAGTCACACATACAAAAACGAAATCTGTACTATTTATTTCCTTGCAACTTTCAGAGGGGTATGCATGTAATTCAATGGAATATGCTTTTCTTTTTCCAACAAAATATGAATAATATTAGTCGTATTATCAATATTTATGATACATGTTTGCTCGATTAAGTGCCAGGGGTGCTTATTTCAAATTGTGAGCAGGGGGGTTAGGTTAGGGTTAATAATGAAAGAGCAGTTGGTAAAGACTGAAGGGGCTACCGATGTTACATTTATATAGAACTTTATTATTTCTTTATTTATAGATCTCACAGAAGATGTTTGCTTTTTCAGTAACTGACCTTTCGTTTGATATGCTAGTTTTTAGACATAAGTCACACATCCAGTTACCACCAGTGTATGCATACACAAGGTTGGTGTTGGCCACTCGCAGTGGGTGCATGTGCATTGGGTGCTGATGCTCTGAGAAGCAGAATTGGCACAGGTCAAACTCACACAAAGAGCAGTGATACATGTAAGAATGGGTGTCCCTTATTTCCAGATTAGTGCGACAGCAAGCATCACATCGCCAGACACCTCTGGTTGTCTGGTAGTGAAGTTCTGAGCTGTTGACTAAGTAGATTGGGTGTTCGTGTGCCAGAGTGCTCTTTCCCTTTATGCATTCTTGGCAGAGATCATAGCTACACTGTATACAGTTGTATGGGAAATTCATTGGACCACTCTCTTTGTTACAGTTGTCACATTTCCAGCAGCCATAACATGACGGGTATGCAAATCTCGGGTCTACTGGCTTTAGCAGATGCTGGTGATAAGGTACAAGTACTAATGCTTGGGGATGCTGTGGTGAATCTGGAACAACATTCATCATCACCACCTTTGGTTTTAATGTTTTAAGTGTCTTGATTTTGGTCTGTATTCATAAGGTCATGTATTTCTGGAAAGGAAACAAAAATGTTCATCAACATCTGAATGAGATTATTATTGGTGCTGCAGATACAAAAAGAAAAGAAAAGCTCAAGAAACATTTTTTACTTTTTTTAACATTTACTGTAGATAAATTCTATATGGTACAATGTAGTTAGAAACAAGTGAATAAAACAACTGCCATAATTTGGAATAGAAAATATTTTCACTCCATGAAACAGTCAGAAAATTTGTCTGGTCAAAACTTGTCCCTGCCTTGACAAATAACCAACAAATTACAGTTGTTTCGCCTCGACATGTAAGTCATTTCACTCCTAAGTCGCTTTGCCCCCAATTAAATAATAAATCTGACATTTTAGAATGAGAAATTCCACATACAATGTAATCTTAATTGTTACAAGTTGGGGGTTAAAAACACCTGGGAACAAAATGACTTAGGGGCAAAATGACTAGATACATGCCCAACACAGAAACTTACTAATTTTGGTGTGATCTTTCATGTGATGAAGTTCAATTCTTAATCAGATTAATACACTCTGTCACATACATGTGCCTATATAACTATAACAATAGTTGAAACATAATTATCTTAATCACTGAAACTTTTAAAAGCATAAATTTATTAATCTCCTGGCTCATGTTACTTTAGTATAAATTTAATACCAGGAAATTATTGCTTTAGGCAGTGAATACATTCATTTTAGTATATTTTATATTAAAATATTTGTTTAGTTACATGTATATAAAGTTGAAAGTGCAAAGTCTTGGTTCACAGAGTAGTGGTTGTACAAAGATTAATGCTTAAACAAACTTTTTTAATTGCCAAGGTATAGAACTGTTTCAGTTCACTCAAACCTTACAAAACTATATGCTGTGCTTTACCTACCATCCATGTTCATGTAAATTAAAGCATCAAGTAATAGAGACATGATTAATCAGTGCTCAACACTTAAGCAGTAATCCACTGGCTCCAGGCTACCAAATATTCAAGTTGGGCTAGTGAGACACCCTTACCTGGCTAGTAGCTGGTTTTGTTTTTGTAGCAATTATTTTTTGTACATCGAGATCACAGAGTTTCCATTCACAGCAGTTGTGGGCTACTAAAATAAGTGTACAGGCTACTATATTTGATCAATCACTAGCCATTAGGACTAGTTCATAAAAAAGTTAGTTCAGAGCACTGTTAATTAATCCTTCTTACATGTATATAAGGCTCCTTAACCTCTAATAAAAAAAATGGATATTATATAAGCTTACATTGTTCACAGGAAGTGATTTTAGGTCCCTTACAAAAACAAACTATAGTTTTCAGTGTAAAAACTATAGTTTATCCTAATAAACTATAGTTTCCTAAAATAACTGTAGTTATTACAATAATTAACTATAGTTTTCCAGTGTAACTGTAGTTATATCTATAACTATACCTTTTCACATGATTAAGTATAGTTGTACATGTATGTTGAATTAACTATAGTTTTCCATAAAAAGTATAGTTTTTCTATTAAAGTATACTTATTCCAAATATAACTATAGTGTCTTCATAATAACTATAGTTATCTATTTTAACTGTACTTTTTATGGACCAAAATAATAGAAACATGCACAAACTATAGTTTTCAATGTAAAAAGTATAGTTTATCCTAATAAACTAGTGTCCTAAAATAACTGTAGTTATTACCATAATAAACTATAGTTAGACTTTATTAAGTTTAACAACAAATTGTTTACAAAAATACACTGGCCAAGTAGCATAGCTAATCGAGGCAGGTTAAGTGGGAAAAAATAGCAATATATAATGTTGACAAGATAGAAATATATATATATATATAATTTTATATATATAACAACAGTACATGTATAATTGTAAGGAAAAGGAGAAATGTTTTTCGTAACTGTAGTTATAATAATATCTATAACTATAGTTTTTGACATGAGTAAGTATAGTTGTACATGTATGCTGAATTAACTCTAGGTTTTCATAAAAAAGTATTTTTTTTATTAAAGTGTACTTATTCCAAATATAACTAAGTTTCTTTTGTACCAAAATAATAGAAACATGCATAAACTATAGTTTTCAATGAAAAAAGTATAGTTTATCCTAATTAAACTAGTGCCCTAAAATAACTGTAGTTATTACCATAATAAACTATAGTTAGACTTTATTAAGTTTAACAACAAATTGTTTACAAAAATACACTGGCCAAGTAGCATAGCTAATCGAGGCAGGTTAAGTGGGAAAAAATAGCAATATATAATGTTGACAAGATAGAAATATATATATATATATAATTATATATATATATAACAACAGTACATGTATAATTGTAAGGAAAAGGAGAAATGTTTTTCGTATCTGTAGTTATAATAATATCTATAACTATACTTTTTGACATGAGTAAGTATAGTTGTATGCTGAATTAACTATAGGTTTTGATAAAAAAGTATTTTTTTTATTAAAGTGTACTTATTCCAAATATAACTAAGTTTCTTTTGTACCAAAATAATAGAAACATGCATAAACTATAGTTTTCAATGAAAAAAGTATAGTTTATCCTAATTAAACTAGTGCCCTAAAATAACTGTAGTTATTACCATAATAAACTATAGTTTTCCAGTGTAACTTCATGTAGTTATATCTATAACTATATATACTTTTTCACATGAGTAAGTATAGTTGTATGCTGAATTAACTATAGGTTTTCATAAAAAAAGTATAGTTTTTCTATTAAAGTGTACTAATATTCCAAATATAACTAAGTTTCTTCAAAATAACTATAGTTATCTATGTTAACTACATGTATACATTTTATGTATATACCCAAAGGATAGTCAGAGGCATGGTATTTCTTTTTCCAAGAAAACATTGTTTTGCAGCATAATTATAGTTAATTCTATATTTAAATAAATATATATAACTATGGATTCCCCTACAATCATAAAAATGAACAGCTTTCTTAAAGAACAATATTTATAAGGGATAACCAAAATACACACATACATGTTTAAAATACTGTAACATAATTATAAATGATATATTCCTAGCTATTTGAACAAATGTTGAAAGAAAAGGGGAAAACATGGACTATTATTTGAATAGTTTACAACAGACAAAAACAAAAGAAATATGTGCCTCAGGTCCTGGATGACTGGCTCTATTAATTAAGAAAACATCCAGTCTGAATGAAATGGAATAATATGGCATGCATGATTTACTTATTATCAGTAATATGTTACATACACACACATGTAGGATATGTGCTACTGTGGGAACTAAAATTTTAAACAGCTCAAAGCTCGATTAGTGCTATAATCCTGGATAAAGCTAATAACCCATGGTTTTAATTCGTTCTCTTGTTGGAAGGTATTTGTTTCCAAATCTAGCAAAATGATTAAATAGAACAGTACTTATTTCTTCACTAGAACAGGTTCTAGCTTAACCTCAAGTATGCAGTTGACAATTAAGTTAGCAAATCAAACTAATGGGAAAATTGTCCTTAATCCTTATTCCTAGATTAGCTTATAATCGGGCTTCTAACAACCATGCAAATCCTGGGCAACCACATGTAAAAACAACAGACATACATGTACATGTAAGTCTTGTAGGCCTTTGAGGAATCAGCATCACTACTAGCTAGTGCAGTATCCTATGAAGACCACATGAAAAGGCTATGAAATTAGGCCAACCTACATGTATGAAATATCCCATGAAATATTTTCATAGCACTATATATGAAGGTTTCTTTTCATAGACCTATGAAAGATTCAAAGGCTATGAAATTTTATAAAGGGAAATCACATCCTATGAAAAATGTAGTACCCTATGAATTTTTGGGCTGACTTTTACATCCTATGAAATGACTATGAAATCAGTATACATGTACATTGTAACAAGAGGCTATGAAATGAAGGCACTATGAAAATACTTCGAAAACTGTAAGTTACAGTGTAATTACTAAATCTTTTCATAGGATATACATACTGTATACAAAGTTATACGCAGCACTTGCTTCCAAATTCGCATGCAGGTAGAACATTCATGAACACCATTACAAGCCATTACATGGTCAAAATTGTTGTGGATTTCACAAGGCAAAGTTTGTTTGCCACCTGACAGATCCATTTCCAGAGGAAACATACACCCAAAGATGCATCTCCGGCTTGATAGAACAAATTGGAACTTCAACCAATAATAAAGTGTTCTCTTGGTGATGATGAACACAACTGTTTCTACAAAAATAATGTAACTATCAGTGATAACTTGACAAGTTTTCTCCACAAAATGTGTGCACCACGGCCATCGCATACATTTACATGTATAAAAAATATACAATCATTTGTAGCAGGTTCTGCATGCAGGTATTATAGGCTCAGCTAATCTTCGGTTATGTGCTAGCTGCCACTAAATAAAATTCAATGTCCTGATCTTCATAGAATGTAGGTGGGACATTCTTTGGATTCATCCAGGTGTTCCTCATAATTTAATGTGGGTTCCTAATAATGTCAACTGTTTGATCCATCATTCTCAAAATATAATCATACTGCAATGCTGCAATATAATTCAAAAACAACCATTGAGATACATATATGAAGTGAGTATTTTTATATCAATATAGTTTAATTACAAATGTACAGGTACATGTATGGTAAGATCCTGGCCATGCAACCAGTTATTCGAAGTGCAATTAAGCATTTGTCAAGTTAAAATTGAAATTTTAACTTGACGAATGCAGATTTTTAGTTAAAAACTTATTAGATAATTGAGTACTATAAGTGGTACATTTATATTAAAATTGTAAATCCTAGATTGCAGGAATTAAGACACCTTTTACAAAGAGAATCGGAATCTTCAGCTAACATTCGATATCCTCTAAACATTTCTTTTACTTATTTTAGTGCATTTATCTAATTTAATCTAGAGTACAAATAAAGCTGTTGTTGTTGTTAACATTAATCTGGCTTTGAAAAACCAGGGCCAGACTTGGTGGTGAAACATGTCAAAAATCAATTCCGAAATTACACAGACGACTCAACAAACTGGAATATTGGCTTCATGCAAGATCAGATAATATACATGTACCAGGATCCTGGACTGATATATGAGCTAGTTTTTTTCCATGTATACATGTAATTGTATACCAATATATTCACTGGGCCAGTTTGGCTGGCATTTATTATTGTTATTTTGTTTTCTGTGGTGTGTATAAGTCATATAGGCTACCCTACAAGCAGAGGTTGGACAGGCAAAGAGATGAGAAACCTCTGCTCGCAGGGACGTAGATATAGACAGCATATATAGTGTATATTAAAATGAATACCATCAAGTTCAAGATAAAAAAAAATGGTGCTGGATAAGACAGTGATAAACATTAAGCCCAGACAATATAATGGTACCAGCTGGCACATTTTATGTTGTTCAAAAACCTATGTTAGCTGATTACAATATTAAACTTAACTCAACTTAACTGCAAAGGTACTTTTAATATTTATAACATTGTACATTCTTTAATAATTCGTACCTGTAGACCCAGGTCTTTGTTCATTAATAATGTTTGTTTCTTCGACTGAAAGTAATGAAAGCGAATTTGTTATATTCGAAATTTCGTACGAATGTTCGGAGATATTTCGATACGCAAGAAACGAATTTACCTCGAAATTTCGCACAGCATTTCGAAGTTTCGAATTAAAATTCGAATGGTTCGAAAATTCTTATTGAAATTTCGAATAACTCCGCTCGAAATTTCTTAGTGGAACTGTACAATTCGCTGCGATATGGTAAACGTGTAAACAAAGCAAAATCAACGCAAATACAAGAGTGCCGTGGACTCAAACCATTTTTCGCACTAGGTGGAAACTGTTCAGATACGCAAATGAAGTAAAAACTTTCAAAACGTTTCATTCTGTAAGCATCTCGATTTCTAAAAGAAAATTTAATCTGTAGAGAATATTTGGTGCGATCTCAAAGCAAAACAAACACTGCGGATCGACTCATTAATTATTCAAATCAGTTCGCGGAAATTGTCACACTTCTGTGTCGCGGAATTCAAGACCTCGTTACCTTTGAAAACGGATCCACATTAAATAAAAAGAACTCCAGAATGTTATGTTTAGTAGACGTTATCATTTGCAAGCAAAGTTCAGAAGCTTTGTGGTGATTTAAACTACAATGCAATAAAATCACACTTCCCGCTAAGTTCGCGGCACTCTTGACGTCTTGTTGTGTGAAAAACCAGACAATTTAGTCTCCACGGCTCAAAGCACATGTCAACAGAGAATCCTTCTATCTCCAAAAAGCTGGCTTCTTCAATTGAAAACATACACAATTATTACTAAAACAAAAATTCTGAAGGATTGTCAGATCTGAGTTGAAACTACAGAAGCTAAAGTTTATCAGATGAGCTAAACACCAAACCAGCGCTGGGAAGGCTGTTTCGTAACGCAATCCTGTATTTTGGTGACAGAATGCACAAATGTCAAGATCACTGTTAGAACGTTTTTAGTTTTTTAATAGTCCTTCGTGAAAGCTCCAGAGGCTTTGATTGAGTAACAGATTGAGTGCATCGTTCGAACGGATTGCTTGAAAAGTTCGAACAGTTTGAAAAGTTCGCTGGAGTTCGCTGGAATTCGATTGCTCGTTACTGAGATGTATTATTCACTTACATGTAACTCACGGAAAGTTTGGTTATCAGATGTACATTTAGTAAGGCTGCCTTTATCGTTAATGAGCAATGAGGATTGCGAAGTTTCACATCTTGCTGTACAATCGATTCGAAAATTCGACCCATCGTAATTTCGATTCAACATTTCGAATCGAAATTTCGCTCGAAATTTCGCCATAATGTTCGAAAGAGTGGAACGAAATTTCGAAGTTAAAGACAAAAGGCAAATCGAAATTTCTTTGAAATTTCGGAAACTCTTAAACTTCGAAGTATTTCTTCGAAATTCGATGAATTTCGTCGAAATTCGCTTTCATAACTTTCTGTCAGTAGTGTACATGTAGCTTCAAGTTCAACTGGACCGGGACACGGTTTCCGGGAAACTGTTGGTTCGACAACAATGACGAGTTCGCTAGATCTATTCCAAGGAAATTTGAATCGTCTCTCTACCAACCAAGAAGCACTTTATGCTCAGGAACATCTATACGCTACATGCAAAGGATGAACGCGAACAGAAAATTATCGGAACTGTTTGTCGATCTCTCACTCAATCCAAAGTATTCGATCAAGCTCCTAACAATCGCGTTCCTCCTACTCTGGGAAGTTTTGTTTGAAGAGTTCTTGTTTTGTTGCCATTTAGTAACTTTTAGTTTAAACTGATCGCCATCCTGATGCTATGTTTTTATAAAAAAGCAGTGCAAATGGATGGCGCTTTCTCCATCGTGTCATGATCATGTTGTTTATAACTTACGAATTAACCTTTGGAAACATCCGGGTATTAATATACTTTCAACCAATCACGTCGCGGGGAATACCTGGTATCGTGTTCAGTTATTTGGCGCTCAAATGCTGAAGTATAATATTTATCTTCAACCGTCGTATCCGTTTGCTGCAAACTCTCTACCTTTATGTTGCTGTGGTTTTAGCATTATCAAACTCTGTTTCTTATATAACAATCTCCAGGATTCCTCGAGAATCGAAGGTAAGTACAGCATTCTCTATTTCGCCCAGAAAAGCATGTTGATTACACTTTAATTACAACCGATTTCAGTGTTCCGCAAAACATGTTCTCGATTCAGGTATTCGAAGTCTATAATTTGAGTATTTGGAATAAGCACTTAATTATTTGATTCAGTATATACCTCAAAACCAGGATAAACAAGTGAGCCTGTTTACAAAACATGTCTGTGTTAAATAAGTAAGTTCTTAATCTTACAGTGTATCGAATGAAATACTTCAAATAGGTTCTAAATAATTATCTCACCGCGCACCGCTCTCTGTGGGCATGCAAGTTTTTACATTTTCCAGTTGTTGTACATGTACCTCGATCACCCTTGCCCCATGGCAAAGGGTTTTTCTCTTTGCCTTATACTGGCTCACATGTAAACGACTAATAATACTCTGTAGTTTATAATAATAACATGTAGCTCTATTGAAACTTTTTTGGTAGGTACTTCATGTATGCCGTTATGATTAAACCCAGATGTTTTCCACAGACTTCCTCACTTTGCCTACTTCGGCTTATTTAAAGTGCATATCACCCTTTTGCAATTTTGATAGCTTATGAACCTCCGAAAAGTTTTGAGTACTTCTGTGAAGAAAGTTTTGGTATAAAGTGAATACTTTATGTTCTACATGTATGCTTGTTTGAAGTCGTGTAAATGTGACCTTTCCTGACCCATGACCACGCAAGTAAAAGCCTGGGTCGAAACCTGGGTAGACGTCATCTTGACATCATATAATTAATTCGGCTTTGCAATCATTTGAATAAATGCTTAACATGTTGACTAAAATGACTTTTTTCTTTACCAACAACTAAAAAACTGTGTATATTTTCTATGCATCGATGTTGTTGTGATAAAAAGGCGCCATGGAGAATAATGCATTAATGAGATGACGTCTACCCAGGTTTCGACCCAGGCTTTTACTAAAGCGGTCATGTGTCAGGAAAGGTCACATTTACACAATTTCAAACAAGCGTAGAACATAAATTATTCACTTTAAACCAAAACTTTCTTCACAGAAGTACTCAAAACTTTTCGGAGGTTCATAAGCTATCAAAATTGCAGAAGGGTGATAGGCACTTTAAGAGAGTACTAGTGGGGCTTATAATGTGTACGATATGTGTGTATTAATAATTATTAATAGCCCTTTGTACATGTATATAAACAGTAAGTCAATTTTTTCTGATTATAAGTTACTTAAAGTGCATATAAGCCCTGGCCAATTATGCTTTTTTTTTAAAGCTTAGACCTTAAAAGGTAGAGAAAAAATTCTGAAATTTCTAAATAAAAATGTTTTCATAATTTTTTTAGCGACTAAACTTCGAAATGTAGAATAATTTCCGCGCACCTTCGGAGACTGGGACGAGAATAAAACGTGACATCATCAACAGAACTCGTCTCTTCGCGGCTTTAAAATGTTGGCTTATTTGCAAAATAATTGAATAGGTACCAGAGAAAGATGATAATATCGCGCTAAAAGTTTCGAAGAGCTTTATTCGGCAAGGTATTTCATGCAATAGCGCATCGAGCGTGTTCTGTTGATGACGTCAAACTAGACCCAGTGCCAATTTTGTAAAGCGCTCTAGCGCGCTTGATTTTCATCCACAGGCAACCCAAGACACGTTTTTGGGCAACTTTGAATGGCCAATACACCATGACAAATAAATCAAATGAACTTCTTATTCCGGAATCCTTTGTCTATGGCCTCTAGTCTCTTCGTAAGAAATATAATTAGACAGGGCTTATATGCACTTTAATATTGATGGGTCTGTATGTTGTTGGTTTCTTGTAGGGAAAAATATATAGAAAGAGCAAGAAAGCTAAAACTTGAGCTGAAGAAGTCTACACAGGAGGGCTATTAGTGTGCTGAGTGAAAATCAGTGAGATTGTACAAGTGATTTGTTTGCTTGAATACTACAAGAATGTTGGTGGAGTTCGTGGAACAAGCTATAAACTAAAGATTGGGTTTACGATTAGGATTGTGCATATAATGGTCTGTTTATATCCAAAGTCTACACGTACCTTACAACTGTAGGATTTCCTTAATTTTAGAGCCATAAGTGGGGTCCATTTTGTCTTCATCTTCACCCAATTTATAATAAAATTATGCATCCAGTATTTTGTGACCCTGACAGTGGCTGTGAGGTGCATCGCTAGATTGATTTCATGTAATTTGTAACCAGGGGAGAGGTGATAATCAGAATATTATGGTATAAGGTTTAAGTTACTGGGGTTCATTGTTTTTCAGTGTGGGACACTGGGGATGTATATTGTATCAGAGGTAGTATATCCAAGTTTCTAATATTTATTGTTTACAAAAAATTAATACTGTGCACAGAATTATAAGTTAGAATAATTAAGATAAAATTATAATTATTTTTTTAAGATTCCTGTGCCCTTTTCATGTGTTGATGATGGTATGCAATACATTTCAAAATATTATTTTGCATATCACCGGTACAGTTTTTCTCATACAAGTATAAGGAGACTTTGCTTAATTTGCAAGTTTAATCAAAAGGCATAATATTATAATAATTTATTATTTCAAGTGGAAAACTTGCATGCCATATATTTGGGATGTTCAGCTGAGAGTATACTGTATATATATAGCTATATAATAAATGATTGTATGTAACTATTTACTAAGTTCTATTATTTATTTATATTATATCCAATCATTAAATCTTTTTATCTGTTAATTACCTAATACAGCTATGATACACCCCTTAGCTTATTGCTCCTGCATGTATGTCTGTCCTATTTCATAGGTTTAAAGTGAAGATCGAAACATTTCATAGGTTGTACATAAAAGACTTTCATAGGAATAGCCTATGAAAATTCCCTGTGAAATGGGACAACAGTTCAATTAGTCATATTTCATAGGAGCGGTCTGTGAAAACCCTGTGAAACTCTGGATATTTCATAGGTAATTGTTATGAAATCAATTCATAGGTATTTCATGGGAAGTATTTCATATATATTTCATAGTTAAGTTTCATAGGGTATTTGATAGGTAATATATTTCATAGGTTTTTCATAGGTTGAAGATTTTCATTACATTCATGGTGTTTTCCTATGAAACAAGACTATGAAATGGGACAATGGTTCATAGCTTTTGTTCATAGCACTTTGGAAAAATGCTATGAAATACCCATGAACATCCCCCACCTTCAAAGGGTCTTTCTTTGAAAACACTATGAAACCACTATGAATAAACATGGGGTTTTCATGTGGTATTCATAGGATACTGCACTAGTAGTGTATATACTAAAACCTTAAAGTCCATATGAACCCAATTTTTTAATCAGTATAAAATCGATTCTCCGTCAAGTTAATAGTTAACTGTAAAATATTTCTTAATTTGAGTGTTGCATCTATGAGTTAGAGGTTTCTATTTCCAATATGCTATAATTTATGTGAGGATTCATTTATACAAAAATGTGCTGTCAGAGAGATGTATATTTTTCTAAACATCCATGCAATATTTGGGCCATAATTATATTCATTTGGTGATTTTACCAAATATTTTGTAAAAATCAGAAAGTTTAATTCACAAGGAGAAAGAAATGACATTTTGTTTGCCTTACACATGTCATTACATAATTAGCATATTGGAAATAGAAACCTTATTACTCATAGATGCAACACTCAAATTTATAAAGATCTTACAGTTGAACTATTTACTTGATGAATAATCTATTTTAGAATTGATTTGCAGATGTACAGTATTTAGCTTCAACATAAAACAAAATTGCATGGGACATATGCACTGCACGACTTTTAGAGTCTGATGCCCATGCATTGATTATTTAAATAAACCCCCTAAATGCTTGTCCTGCCCTTCAGTGTTTTAAATGAGGTGCACATTCAATCTGAAATACATTCATTACCAACATTTAAAGGGGGACCAGATAGGGTTTAGGAATTAAGCTTCAGTGTCTCAACAATTATGTCTGTGATTGTTGTCTAGAACTATAGGCTGAGCTCCTTTTGATAACAGTTATGTACTTAAAATATGGATACTGAATGGACTAGCTGGCTTAACCATGAATAAATAAAGCCATATATATCTATCTATCAGCTATATATATATATAGCTTGCCTAAACTAGCTTGAATTTATAAGAGAGCTGGATGAAACTGATCAAGCAGAATCTTAATTCAGAGGTTAACATGAATGAGGTATATATATGTGTATCTAAACAGTGTACATATATACAGGATATATATAGCTACATTGTATATAACAGAATACTAAATATTTTATAGACTAATTGGCAGTGTATATATATTTTGATCTACGAAGATAATGCCACAGTATAAAATATTGCTGTACATGCATGCATATGCTGTACATATGATTGTATCTTTCAGTGAATTAATTGTTTGTGATACTCATGTATGTAAATTTTATAGTTATCATTTCTTATTACTGATATGTGCATATACTGTGCTTCTTAGAGTCTGAGTATGAAATTAAATATACCATTGCCCATACAACCATGTTTACTGCTTTATAATGTAAAATAACTACATTGTAATTATATTGCAGCATAAAAACAGTTGTAAAACTACAGTTTTGAAGTTAGAAAACAAATGTTATTCTAAAAACTACAGTTATGTATTTAGAAAGCTATTTTCTAAAAACTAGTTTTATAAGTTAGAACTATAATTAAAAAACTATAGTTTTAAAGTTAGAAAACTATAATTATTAAAAACTATAGTTTTGAAGTTTGGTAGGAACTGTAGTTATGAAAACTATAGTAAAATTGTTATCAAACCTATAGTTTTACTAAACTATAGTTTCCAGTGTTCCAAATACTTTAGTTCTTAAAACCATAGTTTTGAAATTTTGTAGGAAACTGTAGTTCTGAAAACTATAGTAAAATTGTTACCAAAACTATAGTTTTACTAAACTATAGTTTCCACTGTGTTCCAAAATACTTTAGTTTTCTTAAGCTATAGTTTTTTGTAATTAAAAACTATATTCTATTTTTTTGCAAAAGGTATCATAAAAGATTTCCCTCTCTTCTGTTATTTATGTGTAAACAGGAAGTGAAAGTACTGCAGTGTACATTGGGGATTTTAACAGGTATAAGTAAATTATTACTCATTTGATGAAAACAACTACAAGAAATGATAGCATCTAAAATTGGTCAAGGAAAGCCATGCAAAAAACCCACAATTCTTATTGTTTAGAATACATGTACATGCATGCACATGTAGTTAGATATAATATACTCTAATATTTTAATTAAGTTAATTGAAATGCAAAACATTTGCAAGTAAGCATATATATGTCGATCCCGGGCAAATTTTAATTTAAGTTTCACAAAAGCCTATATTGCTACAGCTACAAATTATTGCAACGGTAAAACTACTAACACTTTTATTTATATATATTTTAAAGAAGTTATTCTCAATCTACTCTAGCAAAAACATTATCGTTGGGAAACGCATAGCACTGTGACAACGCCATTTTGAAGCTGAAAGTGAACACGTTTTTTTCTGCAGTTCTTTAGCACGTCAAAGTCCTTTTCAAACATTAGTTCGATATGACGCGAATGAAATTTCTTGGAAATTGTTGTCATATATAACTTTTTCTATTCACTGTGGACATGGTACTGGCGCTAGCGAAGAAACTGTACGCCATCTTGAATTATAATTGTAAACACTGAAAGTCTTACCTCGTTTGTGGGATATTTCTGAGAGATTGGGGAGTTGTTTCGTCGCAAATCAAAGCAATGTTGCTAGAAAAACACATGCAGGTAAGCAGGAAGGGAAAGTTTCAGCTTGCGGAGCTTGCAAATACACTCTATGCATTTGGAGCAGCACTATGAAAGCAATCGAGTATCGTACCGATCAGATTCAGAGTGCTTATCAGGGGACTCCCCACATATTTTGTAAAATGCGTCATATCCGATTAGGCGAAACGAACACATAAGTAGGAGAGGGGTAAAATATAAAATTGTTAATCGCAAAGCTCTTGCTGTCCTTTAAGTATTTCTCTCTAAAAATAAGACGTCCATTTAAAGAGTGAACTTATTACTTTTTATGAAAATTGTTAGGACTTTTTCTTTTAAGGAGAATGGAATTCGACGAGCTGAATGTGTACTACACTTTCCGGGGATGCCTTAGTAAAATAATTATTATTATGTCAGTCGCTCGAAATACCGCGACCAAAATTATTGATATGAAAACGTGATTATGTAGATTATTATACATTTCCGAAGCGTGAAACGTACCAAGGTGTCAGCCTCTGGTAGGCTGTGAACAGGTGAATCATAGCATCTATCAGTCAGATCTGTCTTCAAGTGTTTGGAACCCCAATTTTATACACATATATCGTTCCTTATCCGTTGATATTTTCCCTTTCTTAAAAAAAATATTTTGGAGTGATTCTTGCGAATTTTAATAGTAAACTGCACTCAATTGGACGTCCTATCACAAGTAATTGAATTTGGCGCGAACTGGAAGTTGTCTGCCTGACAGGATTGCTGTTTCTGAGTTGTGTGGGCAACGTCAAGATAAATGGTAAGTAAAAGTTTGGAGTTTATATGCAGGAGATATAAAATGTGGCAACTGATTTTTTCCAACATAATTTATCGTAAAATATGTGAAGAGTTTGTAAAGGTTAACTTTATACACCCGAATGTGAAGTCTCCACTAACCAAAAAACGTTCATCTTCATGTAGCTAAAAATCTAGCCGGACCCTCCAAAATATTATTGACATTTTCTTATCATTTCAACTTTATTCTTCACATTTCAGAGAAATTCAACTCTCTTAAAATTGCCGCACGTATGGTAAAGTCGTATTATATTTCATTGCCACACAAAATTTAACTTGCGACCTGGTTACTTCATCGAGGATAAACACAACTTGAAAACACCACACGGCTGCTTGTTGTTTTATTATTTCAGTTCCAGAGAATCAGTCATTCAAGTCCAGTATAAATCTTTGAAATCGATTTATTTTCCTGGAGTGTATTTCTAATTGAACGTTTTGCTTTTTTTACGTGCTTGTTCGAGAAACGGGATAGAAAACGCGGTAGAGCATTTATCTTGAAATCTAGCCGAACCCTCCAGAATGAAAACTATCTGAGTGCACTCTATATGCTTCAAAATATATTTTAGTTACAAGGTTTTGTCTTTAAAAATTGCTTAAATACTGTTTTTAGTTTACTGAAAACGTGCGACAGCAACCGCGCGAGCTCGAAACTTATTCGAACGAAATGAAATAAATTGATAAGCGCTTCGATTGAAGTCGCGTTGGCAAGGAACCCGAATTTTATATATTAGTACTGCCTTTTCTTAGGCCCTGTTTATATGAAGGAAAGTTGGCTCGGGGGGGAGGGTCACCCTCCCCCCCGAGCTACCCTGGGCGAGCCAACTTTTCATACATTTCTTTATAAAACGAAGTCAACCGTCTACATGAGAAACCGCAAACTTGGCTCGGGGGGGCGGGTGACCCTCCTCCCCGAGGCACTCGGTTCACAAGGTAGGGTGACCCTGGGGGGCGAGCCAACGTTTTCTCATATAAACACTTTGGCTCGCCTAACCGGGCCAACTCGGGGGACACAGAGCATGCGTAATCCAATATTACGTGCCCAGACTCGCTCAAGACAAAGTTGTCTCGGGCACCCGAGACAACTTTTCTTCCATATAAACGCTCGGTAAAGTTGGCTCGGGAGGGAGGGTGACCCTCCCCCCCGAGCCAACTTTCCTTCATATAAACAGGGCCTTAGAAGAATAGTACCTCATCTATTTATCGTTAACTTATTAAATTTGTGAATGCATTAATATTCTGCCATAATTTGCAAATATGTGACTGTTTGTACAGGAAACTTGATAAAGGTGTCGATTTTGCACATACATGTACTGTACTTTGTTACAACCTGACTTGCCTCAATTTAAACTACCGAATATTATAAAGTACCATTCATATTTACAAGTCTTTCAAACTAATTTTGTGTCATTTTTGGTCACAAAATCTCATGATATCAGAGTACAAATTAATAATTTTGACCCTTCAGAAGTGCAGAGTCTTACGAGTCAAGCTGTGGGTGTACCATTATCCCCCCCCCCCCCCCCCCCCATTATCTTGTCCATTGTCAATATTTGCATGATTACTTCAATGGATAATAACATTCCTTACTACCTCCCCTAATTATATTACTTTATTTTGCAGAGTTGACTGTGGCACTGAACTGATAACACAATTTATAAATAATGGACACTGTTCCCTTTCTTGTTCAAGTTAATACGGTCATATATAACTGGTCGGGAGTGTGGTCAAAAATCTTGACAACCCTGCAGAGTTACAAAATTCCTTGAACTATAGTCAGGGTCATAAATTGAGGAATTATTTCCCACTATTGCCCTTAATCCTCACGCCTAGCTTAGACAAAATACAAATGTAGAAGTTTTGTTAGTAAAGGATATAATCTTCAAGTATGTGGGGTAGGTTGTAAACAGGATAGGAAGAAACCTGTAGAATTATTACTCTATGTACATGTAGAAATTAAAAATAAAGATTGCCTGATCTCATTAAACTGCATGCCATGTTTAATAGTCTGTTCTTTTGATCATCTGTGTCTACAGAATATATATATTTTTATAATATTAAAGAGCCCTCACTTAAGCTATACAATTCAAATTTTTTAGTTTTCAAACAGGGTTTTGATTGGTAGAATTAGGAATAACGTCCCCATTTGTTCCTCTTAAATGTAGCCAAAAAGTGTTTATTCTGCTTTCTCTTTTTAAGGTTTACTCTTTCTGGCTGTGCATGGCTAAACGGTAAACATATATGACTCCTTTTTAGTGGTCTTTCAACTTTTTTTCTGTTCAGCACTTACAAGCTGTTATTAAAAGGGACATGAGGAAACAAATTGGTATAACAAAAAGCCGGTATCCTGAGGACTTTCCAGGATGTTTTGTTACATTGTTTTGCAATATATGATACGAATTTAGTATGGCTCTCCTCGGTACCGAAGCAGCTCGGATAGAAATTTTAATTGAACCTCAATTTCGAGTAAATTCAACATCTTTTTCACACCTCCAACAACAAACTCTACAAGGACTCTCAGGAAAAATTCGTGTTGAACAAATTGAATAAAATGCAGGGAGGGAAAAAAGGAAACAAAATCGTTCGAAGCACGCCGCCATATTTGTTTTATTTTCCTGCAAAATCACACAGGAAACCCGCGCGGATAAGTTCTAGCACATGCGTAGACATAATTCCCTGCTGCTGGTACAGTACTTTGTAAAAGCCCGTAAGGGTTTCTTTAGCCGTATCAGTTACATGTATGATGATACTGTGAAAAAAGTAATTTCGTCAATATAAACACTGATTGATTGATTCAGCGCAATATCCGATAATGAAGGAGGCTTTTAACACCTCATCATCAGACTTATTTCTCAGCACGACCTTATTTCCTGGCCGAAGCGGAAACATTTCGCAAAATTTATGTGTTTTTTTAGAATTTGAGAAAATTTTATAGGGGGTCCATGGACAGGTGGTCCATGGACCGGGTCCACGAGGGGGTCCATGGACCGGGTCCACGAGGGGGTCCATGGACCGGGGGTCAGTGTTTTGTACCTACCCTCACTCGGGCCACATGAGATTGAAGATGAAATACACTTTCATTTGAAATCCTCTTAGTAACAAATCGTGCTTTAATTCGCCAGTGAGAACGTCATAAAAAAACGTCTGGTCTATTAATTGCTTTTATGTCCTTCCCTGAATTGTGATTATATATGATGGACCTGCTGTCAATGTTGAGCTCGGTTTGCTGGACAGAAACACAAAACTACTGAGTTGGATTAATCTGGCTATGTGCAAATTCTGAGCACATAGCCGCTTTAATAACTCATTAATATTTATATCATGATTACAGATCTTAATTTTAGAAAAATATAATTTGCCCAGCAAAGGTGGGGACTTAAAAGCGACTTAGCACCCTTAGCACAAGTAAGAAGGTGGCACGGACCATGGGGAGGAGGAGGGTTGAAAAATGACAAAGCTGTTAGGTCGAGTGTAAGCAGCAGACTAATCTCACAAGAGTTTGACCTCATGCTGTATTGTAAGCCCCTGTAGGGGGTGTGAATAATAGACTCCCACTCCGCATGCATTGTGCACGTGCTTACCATGTGCTTTGTATAGTATTACATTACCAATACGGGTAGGACATAAAACTTTTATTGTCAAGCCAATAACCTCTTTATGTCCTTCCCTGAATTGTGATTATATATGATGGACCTGCTGTCAATGTTGAGCTCGGTTTGCTGGACAGAAACACAAAACTACTGAGTTGGATTAATCTGGCTATGTGCAAATTCTGAGCACATAGCCGCTTTAATAACTCATTAATATTTATATCATGATTACAGATCTTAATTTTAGAAAAATATAATTTGCCCAGCAAAGGTGGGGACTTAAAAGCGCCAAGGACCTTCTTGGGATAAAGAAGGTAACCCCACCCCAACATGACAGCAGTTCCACCTGGCAGAATAGCATGCTTGCTAGCTATTGTCAGGCTATGAATTTGAACAGCAACTCCATAATGGTGTAGAACAGTGCCCCTGCTACTGTCCGACTATAAATTAATGTACATCGATGTACTGATATATACATGTATGTAGAGCATACTTTATAAAGTTAACAAAACAATAGTGCAGAACAGTGCCCCTGCTACTGTCTGACCATAAATTAATGTACATTGATGTACTGATATACAAGTACGGCATACTTTATAAATTTAACAAAACAATGGTGCTGAACAGTGCCCTTGCTACTGTCCAACTATATATTAATGTACATTGATGTACTCATACTTATGTAGAGCATACTTTATAAAGTTAACAACACAATGGTGCAGAACAGTGCCCCTGCTACTGTCTGACTATGAACTGACTGTGTCACTAATATAAACAACATCTGATGCAGAACAGCTAATAGTGCTCATGTCCAACTAGGAACTGATAAACTGATCTTGTCACTAATATGATCGTGCAGAACATTACCCCTGCTACTGTCTGACTTTGAATTGATAAACTAAGCATGTTACTAACATGAACAACATTTTGGTGCAGAACAGATCCCATGTTACTGTCTTATTATAACTGTTACTCTACTCCTACACGTCATATGGGAGAATGCCAGGGAGGCCAGAAAAAACCTATCAAAAACCCTTTGGGATAAAAGGAAATCTGGGTGGAGCCAAGGCAATAAATTTCTCCAGTCCCTCCACAGGACACAAAACTTAATTATTTATTGTAAGTTGACTGAGAAATATAAGAAACAGCCCCTGCGATGACCCAGGATTCATCATGTTGCTTGTAAACTGGCAGTGCAGGAAGACCAGAAGCTAGTACTGACAGGGCAGACTTTGCACGTACAACTGCCTGTGAAACCACAGCTACCATGCCAGTTGCTGACCATCAATGGATTGTACAATGGGTTGTTGGTAATTACCAGTAGTAGGGATTGCTCTCTTTCCCTGGACACCAAGGTTCTTCGTTGTCACATGTGTAACCAATTTACAGCAGAAACAAAGGCACAGCTTCACCCTCACACCATGAGTTGATGGGGCCTGGCAGAACGTGACACTCTGTGGAGGAAAATAAAAAGAGGCAACCACGAGGGCAAGCCCTCTAAAAAGCTTAGTACAAGGGTGAAGTGACCTTGATAACAAAAGGCCTATCAATTTAACAAAACCTGAATTTTAATATTTATAACCATCACATTAACAACAATAGTAAAAGCAATATAATGATAATATAATAACATAGCAGTAGCAGCAATAATAGTAAGAACAATAGTAATAATAACAATACATTGTACCAATAATAATTTATTGGTATAGTGATGATGACAATAATGAAATTAGTGATAACAATAATAATAACTAATAATAATAATGAGTGATCATTATAACAGTTATGAGCCATCACATTAATAATAGTAAAAGCAATATAATGATAAATATAATAACATAGCAGTAGCAGCAATAATAGCTAGTAAGAACAATATTAATAACAATACATTGTACCAATAATATTTACTGGTATAGTGATGATGGCAATATAACGAAAATAGTAATAACAACAACTAATAATAATAATAATGAGTGATCATTATAACAGTGTTATGAACCTGTCTTTCAGCTGAATTGCAACAGCACCAATGAATTCACAGTAAGCACTAAATTATATGACAACACCAAAATCACTCTGAGTGATTAATGTAACACTCAAGTTTGAAATAAATGCAATCTTCTTCAAACTGATTGCAAATGTTGCTGGCAATGACAACAAATATTCCTTACATCCCTTAGGTTTCCTACAATGTATGTCTAAGTAAATTATAAAGATAGTGGTAGTACAAGAAATAACTGTAAGAACAGCAAGAGTAATAATTGTCTTATTAAGGATTGCTCATTCCTGCACCCTATTGTTGTTTGCTCCTGTTCTTTGGCAAACCACCACTTAATAATAATATTAACAATAAAATAATAATAATAAAATCAATAATCATAACAACTATAATAATAACACTAACAATATTGATAAGAATAATGGCTGGCACCTAGCCCTGGTACCACAGCATGGCAGCTGGGAATTGGAAGCAGCATGGCATTAACATCCAGGAGGCATTCTACAAAATAAAAACAAAAAGAGGGGGCACCCGGTCCACCACTCCAAGAATTAGTTAAAATCGAGTATTGTAAGCTACATTTGTATAGACAGGTACAAAACATGTAACAAAACATAACCATACATAACCACAATGAACATATATTCACAATTACGACATGAGCGCAGCAGGGTAAGCATGGCAGACAGTACAACACAATGTCGCCGCAAATTGCAAACCCCATATGCTGCAAAATAATATCTAGGCATACTGAAAACAACATGTGGTTGGCAATGCAACAACACACAAGTTTAGTTGCTCTAGCCTAGTTTGGCCTAATGAAAACACAGTGCAGTTGGCAATGCAACAACATGCACTGTGCTCCAGCCAACAGAGTGATAAACACTGATGAATACAATAATAATAATAATAGCATTTATTAAGTGATGCAAATGGATAGGTGAATGTCTAATCAATATTTAAACACTAGGATAAGTAAACATGAATAAGCATGCATGAAACATAAGTAAAAATCAGCATGTGTATGTGAAGTGTACCCATGGATGAATACAATGCAACAACATGCACTCTGCTCTTAAGCACACAGAGATATAAACACAGATGAATACGATGATGAATGTAAGTATGCCCATGGATGGATACAATGTAAAAGGCATATATAACAAGAACAACAAATAACGACGTTCACAATTACAACATGAGCGCAGCAGGGTAAGCATGGCAGACAGTACAACACAATGTCGCCGCAAATTGCAAACCCCATATGCTGCAAAATAATATCTAGGCATACTGAAAACAAGAAGTGGTTGGCAATGCAACAACACACAAATTGCTCTAGCCTAGTTAGGCCTACTGAAAACACTGTGCAGTTGGCAATGCAACAACATGCACAGTGCTCTAGCCCACTGAGATATAAATACTGATGAATATGATTATATGGATGTGATGTATGGATACAGTGTAACAGGCATATATACAAGAACAACATAAAAAGTTTAACATTCACAATTACTACATGAGCGCAACAGGGTAAGCGTGGCAGACAGTACAACGCAATGTCGCCACAAATGCAGACCCCATATGTTGCAAAATAATATCTACAATGTAGGCATACTGAAAACAACATGTGGTTGGCAATGCAACAACACACAAGTTGCTCTAGCCTTAAATTAGGTCTACCGAAAACACTGGCAGTTGGCAATGCAACAACAAACACAGGGTTTTAGCCTAGGTGAACATGTACATGTTGACCTATTTACAAAGACATAGTCCAATAATAGACCACATGACACAGGGCACAAAGTATGAAAGGAATGTGGTATGATCAATGACCTATTATGATCACGGAAACGAAGGTATGCGCACTGACCAATTCTCGCAATAAAAGAAACGGAATAAAATAATTGTCCCATTGAATTTAACTATCGCTGGAAGCCGATTTTAGCTTGCGAAGGGCCAGTAAAATTGCCCCGCGATAACTGCGGTATAACGAATACGAACTGTAACAAGAGTAATAGGTAATAAAACAAAATTAGTATATTATTATAATCCACGGAAACGAAGGTATGCATGCGCCCTGATCAATACGAGCGATAAAAGAAACAAAATGCAGTAGACGGCCCATTGGATTTATAAAATATCGCTGGAAGCCGATTTTAGCTTGCGAAGGGCCTGTATAACTGCGATATAATTAAGAATATTGTCCAGCACTATTCAGATAAACGCCATGGCCATGAAAGTGATGGGATGTCTCTGTGTTTCCAAGTAAAGGCCCATTTACTTATTATAATCGCCCAAAATGACCGGTAAATAATCGGTTAAGAATAAGCGCTTGATCGTGAAACTCAACACTGGGATAACCGCTACCTAGATGCCGGCCCGATAAACTTGACAAACGCCAAATATAACGCGAACATTGAACTTAGCTCGTACGTGCGAACTGAAACCGCGAAACTAGTTCTTCGATCGAAGAACTGATCTCCTCGGGTCTAGCAGCCTTCAAATCATTAGTTCCAATTTACAGAATCAAAATACCAGACGCTATTACCGAAATCACATCGAGATCGCGAGGCTTAAAGTCTAAAACTGTCACGGCTACCGCCGACGCCATGCAAGCAAACAATGCTAGAATCGCGCGATCGTCAAAAACAGCCTGAAGATATCGCTGCAGGCGCTTCACGAAAGAATGTCCTAGGATGAGTACCGTAGGCAATTGACCATTCATGATTACAGAAGTCTGCAGAGAATGAACAAGGGGATTGTTACATACCTTGAAAAATGACAAAGCTGTTAGGTCGAGTGTAAGCAGCAGACTAATCTCACAAGAGTTTGACCTCATGCTGTATTGTAAGCCCCTGTAGGGGGTGTGAATAATAGACTCCCACTCCGCATGCATTGTGCACGTGCTTACCATGTGCTTTGTATAGTATTACATTACCAATACGGGTAGGACATAAAACTTTTATTGTCAAGCCAATAACCTCTTTATGACATGACTATGATATAACGCAGGATTTGAACAACAGAATACTGGCAATTCAAGTGTATAAATGCAATACAATGACATAATCAGACTTTGAATTTGATTGAAAATAGAACAAAAACTCGGGGAAATGTCCGGCTAAAACTGTATGAATAAATGTGAAATGAAACATAAATTTCATAGCAAGAAAAAAATTGTAATTCCTAATGAGAAAGCTCTTCTAAGTCCGCTTCTCAAATTCACAGACTGTTTTACAAAAACATTTGCGCTTATCGACACAAGAGTTCAGTTGAACTTTCAAATAATTTATTCTGAGGTACGCATACTCTAAATCACAGAGATGTTAAATAAAGCGATAATTAGAAGAAAAAGTACATTAACAGACAAACTGAGAGGAAATTTATTCAAATCTAAAAGAGTTTACTTACAGTACTTACTTAACTGAATCTTTCGTTTTGGATCTTTTGGTAGTGTTGTTGACAACATCCCACCTTCGTGCACATATGCACTGAATCGGAATGAAAGTCGAAACCTACCTCGAACTTAACTTTCAGCTAACCTGTTTCCTTTCATTCCACAATGAATAATAATCTCATAAAGTAAGCCCGTAGCTTTCAATAAATTTGCCAGTGTCTGAATGAAACAGCTAGATCTTTTCCAATTTCTCTCACGAGTCACGGCAGAAGACAGTCTCAAGCTACAAAACTTGAATTTTGATCCTCTTCACAGTAACGTAATTTAACGTCTCAGATCAATTCCTCTCTCTTTGCTGGCATTTCATGCTTCTTGTTCGTGTAGTTGCCCCACTGAGCCGTAACCAGAAAACGAGCACAGCACTTCAGTTGGCATACACTGCGTACATCTGCTTAACTAAGATTTGTAAAAATCTTAGCGGATCATGTAAATATTCCGCTTGGCTCAATGAGGGTTTCTGCCCTCAAAGTTCATTTTTCGTTTCAGTTTTCCCCATATTTGCAGACATGTATAATGTCTCGAGCTCTCAATCCAGTAGAAAGACTCTGGTTATTCTGTCGTAAGACATGCCTTAGCTGTACAAGACCTGACCAAATTTAGGTTGTATTGCATAATTGCCCACGATAGAATAGATTTCTGACAATGACTCATTGAAATTGATATCTCCTTGTCTCGCCTAGTCTGAGAGCTTTGAACTTTCTTATCTGAGCGCGCCTGACGAAATCTAACCTTTGTTTGCGTGACCAGCACAGTGCAATCTGATTGGTGTGAATTTGACCTTTAACGCATGCGCAGAAGACTTGCTGCACAGAATAAAAAAAAACAAGAGCCCATCTGGGCTTCCACTCGGGCCACATGAGATTGAAGATGAAATACACTTTCATTTGAAATCCTCTTCGTAATAACCAAAGGGAAGAATTATTAGCTGAATTTAGAAGTCTTTAGGAGTGGCCGGTAGCGCGGTGACTTTCATTCTCTGCTCCCCAAGTATATGTAATTTAATATTTTTGTTTTTCTCGTATGTAAATTAAAGAAGTTGACATTTTAATTTAAACACTACTTATTCAAGTAACACACATTAGTCTTCTGTTCTGTTATACTGCAGGTTCCGATTGTCTCAATTGTATGTTTATATTTGTACCATATTATAAGTTGTATCCTGTCCATCCTGTGATGGAGCTAGCAATGTCAATTTGTGTGCCTCTATGTAAATTTATCTGCTGTTCTTGCTATAGCGATACTACTGTTTGTAAACACGACGTCATTTATATATTTGCATATATAATGAGTAGTATATAAAGTGGCGGTCCTGGGATTAGAGTGAGAACACTGCTCTATTTTACTGTCACTTTTTATATTTTACTGCTAACATTTTCTTATTTTACTTTGGATATTTTCTATTTTATTGCTCACTTGCGTCTTGTCGATTTTTTTGCTCCAAAAGCAGCAAAAAAGAAGGTATGGGGATCCTTATTTTTTTTTCGCTCCGGTGCCTCGTTTTTGTTGTCGCACATGCCAGGCCTTTGGAAGACAAGGCACCAAAGTTGGAATGCGAACATGTGAGAACACCTATTGAACAAATGAGAACACAAGTATATACCGATAGGAATACAACCATGCCAGGAAAAAGCGAAATTCCCCCTTCGGCCTACACGGAGATACGAACAGGCGGTCTAGGATACCGAGAAGCTAGAAGGAGATACAACATTGGGCACAAACGATACAAACAAATCCAACAAGGAGAGGAGGCTTCCCCTTCTATCGTACCACCTTCAATTTCCTTCCGAAAGCTCGTGCAGGACACCAGTGGCGAGTTTCTAGACATTCTACTAGACCTACTACAAGCCCGCCCAGACCTATTTCTATCCCACAAAGAATACGAAGTCTTGTAGGGGCAAAAGATGCAAAGCAGTCCTACACTTTTGTCCATCTACGAGATATCCCTCGACAGCTTCGCGAGCTCTATAGGCTACAGTACCACTATTTCCTAGCATCTGGGTATGTACAAGGCATCGTACGTAGATATGCGAGTCCACGAAAGTGGTAGGGCCGGCTTCGTATCCTTCGAGTGGCTTCTACTGCCAGAAAACTACGAATGGTTTCTACAACCAGGATTCTACGAGCGGCAGCCCGCAAATTCGCTGGAACCGGATGGTGGTGCACAAGCATCGGCAGTCGAGCCCCTCGATACTACTTGCCGCTGTGGATCCAAAGACCATATAACCCATAGCAAAGTGTGTATACTCGAAAGGCAAGGCATACAAGAGACACCCAGTTCGGATGATCTGGAGAAGCAGCAAGAGACCGAGGAGGTGCAAACCGCTCGCTATATCGACGCCACAGAGGAGCAAGAGGACCTGTTGCAGCTACCAAAAAAGATTCTGCACAACAAAGCAGTGTGGAACATCGAAAACAAAGACGACATGTGTTTCTACTGGTCTATTCGAACGGCCACGAAATTGCGAACCCTCCAGGAGGCATGCCATTGCGACCGAGGAGACGATTGTGTTTGGCAACGGATATAGGCTATGCAATACCAACCCACCGGCAGCAACGCAATTAGCAATACCAACCCACCAACAGCAAAGCAATTAGCAATACCAACCCACCGGCAGCTAAGCATCGCAATACCAACACACCAGCAGCAAACCATAGCAATACCAACCCACCAGCAGCAAAGCATCGCAATACCAACAAACTAGCAAAGCACAGCAATACCAACAAACTAGCAAATCACAGCAATACCAACCCACTGGCAGCAAAGCATAGCAATACCAACAAACTAGCAAAGCATCGCAATACCAACAAACTAGAAAAGCATAGCAATGCCAACAAACTAGCAAAGCATCGCAATACCAACACACTGGCAGCAAAGCATAGCAATACCAACACACCGGCAAAGCATAGCAATACCAACACACCGGCAAAAAGAAAGAAAACAAACGACAACGTATAGGTACCGACCAATAGATAGGAAAACAAATGCCACCGCAACTAGATAGAAAAAAAAAAACAGACAAAGCAATAGGCAAAGCAAAGCAAAGCAACGAACAAAAAAGCAAAGACAACAGACAAAGCAATAGGCAAAGCAAAGCAAAGCAACAAACAAAAAAGCAAAGCAACAGAAAAAGCAATAGGCAAACCAAAGCAAAGCAATAGAGAAAGCAACAGACAAAGCAACAGGCAACAGGCAAAGCAAAGCAAAGCAATAGACAAAGCACTAGACAAAGTAACAGGCAAAGCAACAGGCAAAGCAAAGCAAAGCAACAAACAAAGCAATAGACAAAGCAAAAGGCAAAGCAACAGGCAAAGCAAAGCAAAGTAAAGCAAAGCAACAAACAAAGCAATAGGCAAAGCAAAGCAAAGCAATAAACAAAGCAACAGCTAAAAGAAAGAAAACAAAAGACAACGTATGGGTACCAACCAATAGATAGGAAAACAAATGCCACCGCAAATAGATAGAAAACAAACAACAGACAATTAAAGCAATAGGCAAAGCAAAGCAACGAACAAAAAAGCAAGGCAACAGACAAAGCAATGGGCAAAGCAAGGCAAAGCAAAGCAAAGCAACAGACAAAGCAACAGACAAAGCAACAGGCAACAGGCAAAGCAAAGCAAAGCATTATAGACAAAGCAATAGACAAAGCAACAGGCAAAGCAACAGGCAAAGCAAAGCAAAGCAAAGCAAAGCAAAGCAAAGCAAAGCAAAGCAAAGCAAAGCAAAGCAAAGCAACAAACAAAGCAATAGACAAAGCAACAGGCAAAGCAACAGGCAAAGCAAAGCAAAGCGAAGCAACAAACAAAGCAATAGGCAAAGAAAAGCAAAGCAAAGCAATAGACAAAGCAACAACCAAAAGAAAGAAAACAAACGACAACGTATGGGTACCAACCAATAGATAGGAAAATAAATGCCACCGCAAATAGAAAGAAAACAAACAACAGACAAAGCAATAGGCAAAGCAAAGCAAAGCAACGAACAAAAAAGCAAAGCAACAGACAAAGCAATAGGCAAAGCAAAGCATAGCAACAAACAAAAAAGCAAAGCAACAGACAAAGCAATAGGCAAAGCAAAGCAAAGCAACAGGCAAAGCAAAGCAAAGCAACAGGCAAAGCAACAGGCAACTGAGGCAAAGCAAAGCAAAGCAATAGACAAAGCAATAGACAAAGCAACAGGCAAAGCAACAGGCAAAGCAAAGCATAGCAAAGCAACAAACAAAGCAATAGACAAAGCAACAGGCAAAGCAACAGGCAAAGCAAAGCAAAGCAACAAACAAAGCAATAAGCAAAGCAAAGCATAGCAACAAACAAAAAAGCAAAGCAACAGACAAAGCAATAGGCAAAGCAAAGCAAAGCAACAGGCAAAGCAAAGCAAAGCAACAGCCAAAGCAACAGGCAACTCAGGCAAAGCAAAGCAAAGCAATAGACAAAGCAATAGACAAAGCAACAGGCAAAGCAACAGGCAAAGCAAAGCAAAGCAAAGCAAAGCAAAGCAAAGCAAAGCAACAGACAAAGCAACAGGCAACAGGCAAAGCAAAGCAAAGCAATAGACAAAGCACTAGACAAAGTAACAGGCAAAGCAACAGGCAAAGCAAAGCAAAGCAACAAACAAAGCAATAGACAAAGCAAAAGGCAAAGCAACAGGCAAAGCAAAGCAAAGTAAAGCAAAGCAACAAACAAAGCAATAGGCAAAGCAAAGCAAAGCAATAAACAAAGCAACAGCTAAAAGAAAGAAAACAAAAGACAACGTATGGGTACCAACCAATAGATAGGAAAACAAATGCCACCGCAAATAGATAGAAAACAAACAACAGACAATTAAAGCAATAGGCAAAGCAAAGCAACGAACAAAAAAGCAAGGCAACAGACAAAGCAATGGGCAAAGCAAGGCAAAGCAAAGCAAAGCAACAGACAAAGCAACAGACAAAGCAACAGGCAACAGGCAAAGCAAAGCAAAGCATTATAGACAAAGCAATAGACAAAGCAACAGGCAAAGCAACAGGCAAAGCAAAGCAAAGCAAAGCAAAGCAAAGCAAAGCAAAGCAAAGCAAAGCAAAGCAACAAACAAAGCAATAGACAAAGCAACAGGCAAAGCAACAGGCAAAGCAAAGCAAAGCGAAGCAACAAACAAAGCAATAGGCAAAGAAAAGCAAAGCAAAGCAATAGACAAAGCAACAACCAAAAGAAAGAAAACAAACGACAACGTATGGGTACCAACCAATAGATAGGAAAATAAATGCCACCGCAAATAGAAAGAAAACAAACAACAGACAAAGCAATAGGCAAAGCAAAGCAAAGCAACGAACAAAAAAGCAAAGCAACAGACAAAGCAATAGGCAAAGCAAAGCATAGCAACAAACAAAAAAGCAAAGCAACAGACAAAGCAATAGGCAAAGCAAAGCAAAGCAACAGGCAAAGCAAAGCAAAGCAACAGGCAAAGCAACAGGCAACTGAGGCAAAGCAAAGCAAAGCAATAGACAAAGCAATAGACAAAGCAACAGGCAAAGCAACAGGCAAAGCAAAGCATAGCAAAGCAACAAACAAAGCAATAGACAAAGCAACAGGCAAAGCAACAGGCAAAGCAAAGCAAAGCAACAAACAAAGCAATAAGCAAAGCAAAGCATAGCAACAAACAAAAAAGCAAAGCAACAGACAAAGCAATAGGCAAAGCAAAGCAAAGCAACAGGCAAAGCAAAGCAAAGCAACAGCCAAAGCAACAGGCAACTCAGGCAAAGCAAAGCAAAGCAATAGACAAAGCAATAGACAAAGCAACAGGCAAAGCAACAGGCAAAGCAAAGCAAAGCGAAGCAACAAACAAAGCAATAGGCAAAGCAAAGCAAAGCGAAGCAATAGACAAAGCAACAGCCAAAAGAAAGAAAACAAACGACAACGTATGGGTACCAACCAATAGATAGGAAAACAAATGCCACCGCAAATAGATAGAAAACAAACAACATACAAAGCAATAGGCAAAGCAAAGCAAAGCAACGAACAAAAAAGCAAAGCAACAGACAAAGCAATAGGCAAAGCAAAGCATAGCAACAAACAAAAAAGCAAAGCAACAGACAAAGCAATAGACAAAGCAAAGCAAAGCAACAGGCAAAGCAAAGCAAAGCAACAGGCAAAGCAACAGGCAAAGCAACAAGCAACAGGCAAAGCAATAGACAAAGCAATAGACAAAGCAACAGGCAAGGCAACAGGCAAAGCAAAGCAAAGCAAAGCAAAGCAAAGCAAAGCAAAGCAAAGCAAAGCAAAGCAAAGCAAAGCAACAAACAAAGCAATAGACAAAGAAACAGGCAAAGCAACAGGCAAAGCAAAGCAAAGCAAAGCAACAAACAAAGCAATAGGCAAAGCAAAGCAAAGCAACAGACAAAGCAACAGCCAAAAGAAAGAAAACAAACGACAACGTACGTACATTGTATGGGTACCAACCAATAGATAGGAAAACAAATGCCACCGCAAATAGATAGAAAACAAACAACAAACAAAGCAATAGGCAAAGCAAAGCAAAGCAACGAACAAAAAAGCAAAGCAACAGACAAAGCAATAGGCAAAGCAAAGCAAAGCAACAAACAAAAAAGCAAAGCAACAGACAAAGCAATAGGCACAGCAAAGCAAAGCAAAGCAACAGGCAAAGCAACAGGCAACAGGCAAAGCAAAGCAATAGACAAAGCAATAGACAAAGCAACAGGCAAAGCAACAGGCAAAGCAAAGCAAAGCAACAAACAAAGCAACAGACAAAGCAACAGGCAAAGCAACAGGCAAAGCAAAGCAAAGCAACAAACGAAGCAATAGGCAAAGCAAAGCAAAGCAACAGACAAAGCAACAGCCAAAAGAAAGAAAACAAAATACAAGGTATGGGTACCAACCAATAGATAGGAAAACAAATGCCACCGCAAATAGATAGAAAACAAACAACAGACAAAGCAATAGGCAAAGCAAAGCAAAGCAACGAACAAAAAAGCAAAGCAACAGACAAAGCAATAGGCAAAGCAAAGCAAAGCAAAGCAACAAACAAAAAAGCAAAGCAGCAGACAAAGCATTAGGCAAAGCAAAGCAAATCAACAGGCAAAGCAAAGCAAAGTAACAGACAAAGCAACAGGCAACTGAGGCAAAGCAAAGCAAAGCAATAGACAAAGCAACAAACAAAGCAACAGACAAAGCAACAGGCAAAGCAACAGGCAAAGCATAGCAAAGCAACAAACAAAGCAATAGAAAAAGCAACAGGCAAAGCAACAGGCCAATCAAAGCAAAGCAAAGCAACAAACAAAGCAATAGGCAAAGCAAAGCATAGCAACAAACAAAAAAGCAAAGCAACAGACAAAGCAATAGGCAAAGCAAATCAAAGCAACAGGCAAAGCAACAGGCAAAGCAAAGCATAGCAAAGCAACAAACAAAGCAAAGCAACAGACAAAGCATTACACCCAAAAGAAAGAAAACAAACGACAACGTATGGGTACCAACCAATAGATAGGAAAACAAATGCCACCGCAAATAGATAGAAAACAAACAACAGACAAAGCAATAGGCAAAGCAAAGCAAAGCAACAGGGAAAGCAACAGGCAACAGGCAAAGCAAAGCAAAGCAATAGACAAAGCAATAGACAAAGCAACAGGCAAAGCAACAGGCAAAGCAACAGGCAAAGCAAAGCAAAGCAACAAACAAAGCAATAGACAAAGCAAAAGGCAAAGCAACACGCAAAGCAAAGCAAAGCAAAGCAACAAACAAAGCAATAGGCAAAGCAAAGCAAAGCAATAGACAAAGCAACAGCCAAAAGAAAGAAAACAAACGACAACGTATGGGTACCAACCAATAGATAGGAAAACAAATGCCACCGCAAATAGATAGAAAACAAACAACAGACAAAGCAATAGGCAAAGCAAAGCAAAGCAACGAACAAAAAAGCAAAGCAACAGACAAAGCAATATAGGCAAAGCAAAGCATAGCAACAAACAAAAAAGCAAAGCAACAGAAAAAGCAATAGCCAAAGCAAAGCAAATCAACAGGCAAAGCAAAGCAAAGCAACAGGCAAAGCAACAGGCAAAGCAACAGGCAACAGGCAAGGCAAAGTAAAGCAATAGACAAAGCAATAGACAAAGCAACAGGCAAAGCAACAGGCAAAGCAAAGCAAAGCAACAGGCAAAGCAAAGCAAAGCAACAGGCAAAGCAACAGACAACTGAGGCAAAGCAAAGCAAAGCAATAGACAAAGCAATAGACAAAGCAACAGGCAAAGCAACAGGCAAAGCAAAGCATAGCAAAGCAACAAACAAAGCAAAGCAAAGCAACAGACAAAGCATTACAGCCAAAAGAAAGAAAACAAACGACAACGTATGGGTACCAACCAATAGATAGGAAAACAAATGCCACCGCAAATAGATAGAAAACAAACAACAGACAAAGCAATAGGCAAAGCAAAGCAAAGCAACGAACAAAAAAGCAAAGCAACAGACAAAGCAATAGGCAAAGCAAAGCATAGCAACAAACAAAAAAGCAAAGCAACAGACAAAGCAATAGACAAAGCAAAGCAAAGCAACAGGCAAAGCAAAGCAAAGCAACAGGCAAAGCAACAGGCAAAGCAACAAGCAACAGGCAAAGCAATAGACAAAGCAATAGACAAAGCAACAGGCAAGGCAACAGGCAAAGCAAAGCAAAGCAAAGCAAAGCAAAGCAAAGCAAAGCAAAGCAAAGCAAAGCAAAGCAACAAACAAAGCAATAGACAAAGAAACAGGCAAAGCAACAGGCAAAGCAAAGCAAAGCAAAGCAACAAACAAAGCAATAGGCAAAGCAAAGCAAAGCAACAGACAAAGCAACAGCCAAAAGAAAGAAAACAAACGACAACGTACGTACATTGTATGGGTACCAACCAATAGATAGGAAAACAAATGCCACCGCAAATAGATAGAAAACAAACAACAAACAAAGCAATAGGCAAAGCAAAGCAAAGCAACGAACAAAAAAGCAAAGCAACAGACAAAGCAATAGGCAAAGCAAAGCAAAGCAACAAACAAAAAAGCAAAGCAACAGACAAAGCAATAGGCACAGCAAAGCAAAGCAAAGCAACAGGCAAAGCAACAGGCAACAGGCAAAGCAAAGCAATAGACAAAGCAATAGACAAAGCAACAGGCAAAGCAACAGGCAAAGCAAAGCAAAGCAACAAACAAAGCAACAGACAAAGCAACAGGCAAAGCAACAGGCAAAGCAAAGCAAAGCAACAAACGAAGCAATAGGCAAAGCAAAGCAAAGCAACAGACAAAGCAACAGCCAAAAGAAAGAAAACAAAATACAAGGTATGGGTACCAACCAATAGATAGGAAAACAAATGCCACCGCAAATAGATAGAAAACAAACAACAGACAAAGCAATAGGCAAAGCAAAGCAAAGCAACGAACAAAAAAGCAAAGCAACAGACAAAGCAATAGGCAAAGCAAAGCAAAGCAAAGCAACAAACAAAAAAGCAAAGCAGCAGACAAAGCATTAGGCAAAGCAAAGCAAATCAACAGGCAAAGCAAAGCAAAGTAACAGACAAAGCAACAGGCAACTGAGGCAAAGCAAAGCAAAGCAATAGACAAAGCAACAAACAAAGCAACAGACAAAGCAACAGGCAAAGCAACAGGCAAAGCATAGCAAAGCAACAAACAAAGCAATAGAAAAAGCAACAGGCAAAGCAACAGGCCAATCAAAGCAAAGCAAAGCAACAAACAAAGCAATAGGCAAAGCAAAGCATAGCAACAAACAAAAAAGCAAAGCAACAGACAAAGCAATAGGCAAAGCAAATCAAAGCAACAGGCAAAGCAACAGGCAAAGCAAAGCATAGCAAAGCAACAAACAAAGCAAAGCAACAGACAAAGCATTACACCCAAAAGAAAGAAAACAAACGACAACGTATGGGTACCAACCAATAGATAGGAAAACAAATGCCACCGCAAATAGATAGAAAACAAACAACAGACAAAGCAATAGGCAAAGCAAAGCAAAGCAACAGGGAAAGCAACAGGCAACAGGCAAAGCAAAGCAAAGCAATAGACAAAGCAATAGACAAAGCAACAGGCAAAGCAACAGGCAAAGCAACAGGCAAAGCAAAGCAAAGCAACAAACAAAGCAATAGACAAAGCAAAAGGCAAAGCAACACGCAAAGCAAAGCAAAGCAAAGCAACAAACAAAGCAATAGGCAAAGCAAAGCAAAGCAATAGACAAAGCAACAGCCAAAAGAAAGAAAACAAACGACAACGTATGGGTACCAACCAATAGATAGGAAAACAAATGCCACCGCAAATAGATAGAAAACAAACAACAGACAAAGCAATAGGCAAAGCAAAGCAAAGCAACGAACAAAAAAGCAAAGCAACAGACAAAGCAATATAGGCAAAGCAAAGCATAGCAACAAACAAAAAAGCAAAGCAACAGAAAAAGCAATAGCCAAAGCAAAGCAAATCAACAGGCAAAGCAAAGCAAAGCAACAGGCAAAGCAACAGGCAAAGCAACAGGCAACAGGCAAGGCAAAGTAAAGCAATAGACAAAGCAATAGACAAAGCAACAGGCAAAGCAACAGGCAAAGCAAAGCAAAGCAACAGGCAAAGCAAAGCAAAGCAACAGGCAAAGCAACAGACAACTGAGGCAAAGCAAAGCAAAGCAATAGACAAAGCAATAGACAAAGCAACAGGCAAAGCAACAGGCAAAGCAAAGCATAGCAAAGCAACAAACAAAGCAAAGCAAAGCAACAGACAAAGCATTACAGCCAAAAGAAAGAAAACAAACGACAACGTATGGGTACCAACCAATAGATAGGAAAACAAATGCCACCGCAAATAGATAGAAAACAAACAACAGACAAAGCAATAGGCAAAGCAAAGCAAAGCAACAGGGAAAGCAACAGGCAACAGACAAAGCAATAGGCAAAGCAAAGCAAAGCAACAAACAAAAAAGCAAATCAACAGACAAAGCAATAGGCAAAGCAAAGCAAAGCAAAGCAACAGGCAAAGCAACAGGCAACAGGCAAAGCAAAGCAATAGACAAAGCAATAGACAAAGCTACAGGCAAAGCAACAGGCAAAGCAAAGCAAAGCAATAAACAAAGCAATAGGCAAAGCAAAGCAAAACAATAGACAAAGCAACAGGCAAAGCAATAGGCAAAGCAACAGGCAAAGCAACAGGCAAAGCAAAGTAAAGCAACAAACAAAAGCAAAGCAACAGACAAAGCAATAGGCAAAGCAAATAGCTAAAGCAAAGCAAAGCAATACACAAAGCAACAGGCAAAGCAAAGCAAAGCAACAGGCAAAGCAACAGGCAACTGAGGCAAAGCAAAGCAAAGCAATAGACAAAGCAATAGACAAAGCAACAGGCAAAGCAACAGGCAAAGCAAAGCAAAGCAAAGCAACAAACAAAGCAACAGACAAAGCAATAGGCAAAGCAAAGCATAGCAACAAACTAAAAAGCAAAGCAACAGACAAAGCAATAGGCAAAGCAAAGCAAAGCAACAGGCAAAGCAAAGCAAAGCAACAGGCAAAGCAACAGGCAACAGGCAAAACAAAGCAAAGCAATAGACAAAGCAATAGACAAAGCAACAGGCAAAGCAACAGGCAAAGCAAAGCAAAGCAAAGCAACAAACAAAGCAACAGGCAAAGCAACAGGCAAAGCAAAGCAAAGCAAAGCAACAAACGAAGCAATAGGCAAAGCAAAGCAAAGCAACAGACAAAGCAACAGCCAAAAGAAAGAAAACAAAAGACAACGTATGGGTACCAACCAATAGATACATGTAGGAAAACAAATGCCACCGCAAATAGATAGAAAACAAACAACAGACAAAGCAATAGGCAAAGCAAAGCAAAGCAACGAACAAAAAAGCAAAGCAACAGACAAAGCAACAGGCAAAGCAACAGGCAACTGAGGCAAAGCAAAGCAAAGCAATAGACAAAGCAATAGACAAAGCAACAGGCAAAGCAACAGGCAAAGCAAAGCAACAAACAAAGCAATAGACAAAGCAATAGGCAAAGCAAAGCATAGCAACAAACAAAAAAGCAAAGCAACAGACAAAGCAATAGGCAAAGCAAAACAAAGCAACAGGCAAAGCAAAGCAAAGCAACAGGCAAAGCAACAGGCAACTGAGGCAAAGCAAAGCAAAGCAAAGCAACGAACAAAAAAGCAAAGCAACAGGCAAAGCAACAGGCAAAGCAACAAGCAACAGGCAAAGCAATAGACAAAGCAATAGACAAAGCAACAGGCAAGGCAACAGGCAAAGCAAAGCAAAGCAAAGCAAAGCAAAGCAAAGCAAAGCAAAGCAAAGCAACAAACAAAGCAATAGACAAAGAAACAGGCAAAGCAACAGGCAAAGCAAAGCAAAGCAAAGCAACAAACAAAGCAATAGGCAAAGCAAAGCAAAGCAACAGACAAAGCAACAGCCAAAAGAAAGAAAACAAACGACAACGTACGTATGGGTACCAACCAATAGATAGGAAAACAAATGCCACCGCAAATAGATAGAAAACAAACAACAAACAAAGCAATAGGCAAAGCAAAGCAAAGCAACGAACAAAAAAGCAAAGCAACAGACAAAGCAATAGGCAAAGCAAAGCAAAGCAACAAACAAAAAAGCAAAGCAACAGACAAAGCAATAGGCACAGCAAAGCAAAGCAAAGCAACTTACAGGCAAAGCAACAGGCAACAGGCAAAGCAAAGCAATAGACAAAGCAATAGACAAAGCAAAAGGCAAAGCAACACGAAAGGAAAGCAAAGCAAAGCAACAAACAAAGCAATAGGCAAAGCAAAGCAAAGCAATAGACAAAGCAACAGCCAAAAGAAAGAAAACAAACGACAACGTATGGGTACCAACCAATAGATAGGAAAACAAATGCCACCGCAAATAGATAGAAAACAAACAACAGACAAAGCAATAGGCAAAGCAAAGCAAAGCAACGAACAAAAAAGCAAAGCAACAGACAAAGCAATAGGCAAAGCAAAGCATAGCAACAAACAAAAAAGCAAAGCAACAGACAAAGCAATAGGCAAAGCAAAGCAAAGCAACAGGCAAAGCAAAGCAAAGCAACAGGCAAAGCAACAGGCAAAGCAACAAGCAACAGGCAAAGCAATAGACAAAGCAATAGACAAAGCAACAGGCAAGGCAACAGGCAAAGCAAAGCAAAGCAAAGCAAAGCAAAGCAAAGCAAAGCAAAGCAAAGCAAAGCAAAGCAAAGCAACAAACAAAGCAATAGACAAAGAAACAGGCAAAGCAACAGGCAAAGCAAAGCAAAGCAAAGCAACAAACAAAGCAATAGGCAAAGCAAAGCAAAGCAACAGACAAAGCAACAGCCAAAAGAAAGAAAACAAACGACAACGTACGTACATTGTATGGGTACCAACCAATAGATAGGAAAACAAATGCCACCGCAAATAGATAGAAAACAAACAACAAACAAAGCAATAGGCAAAGCAAAGCAAAGCAACGAACAAAAAAGCAAAGCAACAGACAAAGCAATAGGCAAAGCAAAGCAAAGCAACAAACAAAAAAGCAAAGCAACAGACAAAGCAATAGGCACAGCAAAGCAAAGCAACAGGCAAAGCAAAGCAAAGCAACAAACAAAGCAACAGACAAAGCAACAGGCAAAGCAACAGGCAAAGCAAAGCAAAGCAACAAACGAAGCAATAGGCAAAGCAAAGCAAAGCAACGAACAAAAAAGCAAAGCAACAGACAAAGCAATAGGCAAAGCAACAGGCAAAGCAACAGGCAAAGCAAAGTAAAGCAACAAACAAAAGCAAAGCAACAGACAAAGCAATAGGCAAAGCAAATAGCTAAAGCAAAGCAAAGCAATACACAAAGCAACAGGCAAAGCAAAGCAAAGCAACAGGCAAAGCAACAGGCAACTGAGGCAAAGCAAAGCAAAGCAATAGACAAAGCAATAGACAAAGCAACAGGCAAAGCAACAGGCAAAGCAAAGCAAAGCAAAGCAACAAACAAAGCAACAGACAAAGCAATAGGCAAAGCAAAGCATAGCAACAAACAAAAAAGCAAAGCAACAGACAAAGCAATAGGCAAAGCAAAGCAAAGCAACAGGCAAAGCAAAGCAAAGCAACAGGCAAAGCAACAGGCAACAGGCAAAACAAAGCAAAGCAATAGACAAAGCAATAGACAAAGCAACAGGCAAAGCAACAGGCAAAGCAAAGCAAAGCAAAGCAACAAACAAAGCAACAGGCAAAGCAACAGGCAAAGCAAAGCAAAGCAAAGCAACAAACGAAGCAATAGGCAAAGCAAAGCAAAGCAACAGACAAAGCAACAGCCAAAAGAAAGAAAACAAAAGACAACGTATGGGTACCAACCAATAGATACATGTAGGAAAACAAATGCCACCGCAAATAGATAGAAAACAAACAACAGACAAAGCAATAGGCAAAGCAAAGCAAAGCAACGAACAAAAAAGCAAAGCAACAGACAAAGCAACAGGCAAAGCAACAGGCAACTGAGGCAAAGCAAAGCAAAGCAATAGACAAAGCAATAGACAAAGCAACAGGCAAAGCAACAGGCAAAGCAAAGCAACAAACAAAGCAATAGACAAAGCAATAGGCAAAGCAAAGCATAGCAACAAACAAAAAAGCAAAGCAACAGACAAAGCAATAGGCAAAGCAAAACAAAGCAACAGGCAAAGCAAAGCAAAGCAACAGGCAAAGCAACAGGCAACTGAGGCAAAGCAAAGCAAAGCAAAGCAACGAACAAAAAAGCAAAGCAACAGGCAAAGCAACAGGCAAAGCAACAAGCAACAGGCAAAGCAATAGACAAAGCAATAGACAAAGCAACAGGCAAGGCAACAGGCAAAGCAAAGCAAAGCAAAGCAAAGCAAAGCAAAGCAAAGCAAAGCAAAGCAAAGCAAAGCAAAGCAACAAACAAAGCAATAGACAAAGAAACAGGCAAAGCAACAGGCAAAGCAAAGCAAAGCAAAGCAACAAACAAAGCAATAGGCAAAGCAAAGCAAAGCAACAGACAAAGCAACAGCCAAAAGAAAGAAAACAAACGACAACGTACGTATGGGTACCAACCAATAGATAGGAAAACAAATGCCACCGCAAATAGATAGAAAACAAACAACAAACAAAGCAATAGGCAAAGCAAAGCAAAGCAACGAACAAAAAAGCAAAGCAACAGACAAAGCAATAGGCAAAGCAAAGCAAAGCAACAAACAAAAAAGCAAAGCAACAGACAAAGCAATAGGCACAGCAAAGCAAAGCAAAGCAACAGGCAAAGCAACAGGCAACAGGCAAAGCAAAGCAATAGACAAAGCAATAGACAAAGCAACAGGCAAAGCAACAGGCAAAGCAAAGCAAAGCAACAAACAAAGCAACAGACAAAGCAACAGGCAAAGCAACAGGCAAAGCAAAGCAAAGCAACAAACGAAGCAATAGGCAAAGCAAAGCAAAGCAACAGACAAAGCACCAGCCAAAAGAAAGAAAACAAAATACAAGGTATGGGTACCAACCAATAGATAGGAAAACAAATGCCACCGCAAATAGATAGAAAACAAACAACAGACAAAGCAATAGGCAAAGCAAAGCAAAGCAACGAACAAAAAAGCAAAGCAGCAGACAAAGCATTAGGCAAAGCAAAGCAAATCAACAGGCAAAGCAAAGCAAAGTAACAGGCAAAGCAACAGGCAACTGAGGCAAAGCAAAGCAAAGCAATAGACAAAGCAATAGACAAAGCAACAGGCAAAGCAACAGGCAAAGCAAAGCATAGCAAAGCAACAAACAAAGCAATAGAAAAAGCAACAGGCAAAGCAACAGGCCAATCAAAGCAAAGCAAAGCAACAAACAAAGCAATAGGCAAAGCAAAGCATAGCAACAAACAAAAAAGCAAAGCAACAGACAAAGCAATAGGCAAAGCAAATCAAAGCAACAGGCAAAGCAACAGGCAAAGCAACAGGCAACTGAGGCAAAGCAAAGCAAAGCAATAGACAAAGCAATAGACAAAGCAACAGGCAAAGCAACAGGCAAAGCAAAGCATAGCAAAGCAACAAACAAAGCAAAGCAACAGACAAAGCATTACACCCAAAAGAAAGAAAACAAACGACAACGTATGGGTACCAACCAATAGATAGGAAAACAAATGCCACCGCAAATAGATAGAAAACAAACAACAGACAAAGCAATAGGCAAAGCAAAGCAAAGCAACAGGGAAAGCAACAGGCAACAGGCAAAGCAAAGCAAAGCAATAGACAAAGCAATAGACAAAGCAACAGGCAAAGCAACAGGCAAAGCAACAGGCAAAGCAAAGCAAAGCAACAAACAAAGCAATAGACAAAGCAAAAGGCAAAGCAACACGCAAAGCAAAGCAAAGCAAAGCAACAAACAAAGCAATAGGCAAAGCAAAGCAAAGCAATAGACAAAGCAACAGCCAAAAGAAAGAAAACAAACGACAACGTATGGGTACCAACCAATAGATAGGAAAACAAATGCCACCGCAAATAGATAGAAAACAAACAACAGACAAAGCAATAGGCAAAGCAAAGCAAAGCAACGAACAAAAAAGCAAAGCAACAGACAAAGCAATATAGGCAAAGCAAAGCATAGCAACAAACAAAAAAGCAAAGCAACAGAAAAAGCAATAGCCAAAGCAAAGCAAATCAACAGGCAAAGCAAAGCAAAGCAACAGGCAAAGCAACAGGCAAAGCAACAGGCAACAGGCAAGGCAAAGTAAAGCAATAGACAAAGCAATAGACAAAGCAACAGGCAAAGCAACAGGCAAAGCAAAGCAAAGCAACAGGCAAAGCAAAGCAAAGCAACAGGCAAAGCAACAGACAACTGAGGCAAAGCAAAGCAAAGCAATAGACAAAGCAATAGACAAAGCAACAGGCAAAGCAACAGGCAAAGCAAAGCATAGCAAAGCAACAAACAAAGCAAAGCAAAGCAACAGACAAAGCATTACAGCCAAAAGAAAGAAAACAAACGACAACGTATGGGTACCAACCAATAGATAGGAAAACAAATGCCACCGCAAATAGATAGAAAACAAACAACAGACAAAGCAATAGGCAAAGCAAAGCAAAGCAACAGGGAAAGCAACAGGCAACAGACAAAGCAATAGGCAAAGCAAAGCAAAGCAACAAACAAAAAAGCAAATCAACAGACAAAGCAATAGGCACAGCAAAGCAAAGCAAAGCAACTTACAGGCAAAGCAACAGGCAACAGGCAAAGCAAAGCAATAGACAAAGCAATAGACAAAGCAAAAGGCAAAGCAACACGAAAGGAAAGCAAAGCAAAGCAACAAACAAAGCAATAGGCAAAGCAAAGCAAAGCAATAGACAAAGCAACAGCCAAAAGAAAGAAAACAAACGACAACGTATGGGTACCAACCAATAGATAGGAAAACAAATGCCACCGCAAATAGATAGAAAACAAACAACAGACAAAGCAATAGGCAAAGCAAAGCAAAGCAACGAACAAAAAAGCAAAGCAACAGACAAAGCAATAGGCAAAGCAAAGCATAGCAACAAACAAAAAAGCAAAGCAACAGACAAAGCAATAGGCAAAGCAAAGCAAAGCAACAGGCAAAGCAAAGCAAAGCAACAGGCAAAGCAACAGGCAAAGCAACAAGCAACAGGCAAAGCAATAGACAAAGCAATAGACAAAGCAACAGGCAAGGCAACAGGCAAAGCAAAGCAAAGCAAAGCAAAGCAAAGCAAAGCAAAGCAAAGCAAAGCAAAGCAAAGCAACAAACAAAGCAATAGACAAAGAAACAGGCAAAGCAACAGGCAAAGCAAAGCAAAGCAAAGCAACAAACAAAGCAATAGGCAAAGCAAAGCAAAGCAACAGACAAAGCAACAGCCAAAAGAAAGAAAACAAACGACAACGTACGTACATTGTATGGGTACCAACCAATAGATAGGAAAACAAATGCCACCGCAAATAGATAGAAAACAAACAACAAACAAAGCAATAGGCAAAGCAAAGCAAAGCAACGAACAAAAAAGCAAAGCAACAGACAAAGCAATAGGCAAAGCAAAGCAAAGCAACAAACAAAAAAGCAAAGCAACAGACAAAGCAATAGGCACAGCAAAGCAAAGCAACAGGCAAAGCAAAGCAAAGCAACAAACAAAGCAACAGACAAAGCAACAGGCAAAGCAACAGGCAAAGCAAAGCAAAGCAACAAACGAAGCAATAGGCAAAGCAAAGCAAAGCAACGAACAAAAAAGCAAAGCAACAGACAAAGCAATAGGCAAAGCAACAGGCAAAGCAACAGGCAAAGCAAAGTAAAGCAACAAACAAAAGCAAAGCAACAGACAAAGCAATAGGCAAAGCAAATAGCTAAAGCAAAGCAAAGCAATACACAAAGCAACAGGCAAAGCAAAGCAAAGCAACAGGCAAAGCAACAGGCAACTGAGGCAAAGCAAAGCAAAGCAATAGACAAAGCAATAGACAAAGCAACAGGCAAAGCAACAGGCAAAGCAAAGCAAAGCAAAGCAACAAACAAAGCAACAGACAAAGCAATAGGCAAAGCAAAGCATAGCAACAAACAAAAAAGCAAAGCAACAGACAAAGCAATAGGCAAAGCAAAGCAAAGCAACAGGCAAAGCAAAGCAAAGCAACAGGCAAAGCAACAGGCAACAGGCAAAACAAAGCAAAGCAATAGACAAAGCAATAGACAAAGCAACAGGCAAAGCAACAGGCAAAGCAAAGCAAAGCAAAGCAACAAACAAAGCAACAGGCAAAGCAACAGGCAAAGCAAAGCAAAGCAAAGCAACAAACGAAGCAATAGGCAAAGCAAAGCAAAGCAACAGACAAAGCAACAGCCAAAAGAAAGAAAACAAAAGACAACGTATGGGTACCAACCAATAGATACATGTAGGAAAACAAATGCCACCGCAAATAGATAGAAAACAAACAACAGACAAAGCAATAGGCAAAGCAAAGCAAAGCAACGAACAAAAAAGCAAAGCAACAGACAAAGCAACAGGCAAAGCAACAGGCAACTGAGGCAAAGCAAAGCAAAGCAATAGACAAAGCAATAGACAAAGCAACAGGCAAAGCAACAGGCAAAGCAAAGCAACAAACAAAGCAATAGACAAAGCAATAGGCAAAGCAAAGCATAGCAACAAACAAAAAAGCAAAGCAACAGACAAAGCAATAGGCAAAGCAAAACAAAGCAACAGGCAAAGCAAAGCAAAGCAACAGGCAAAGCAACAGGCAACTGAGGCAAAGCAAAGCAAAGCAAAGCAACGAACAAAAAAGCAAAGCAACAGGCAAAGCAACAGGCAAAGCAACAAGCAACAGGCAAAGCAATAGACAAAGCAATAGACAAAGCAACAGGCAAGGCAACAGGCAAAGCAAAGCAAAGCAAAGCAAAGCAAAGCAAAGCAAAGCAAAGCAAAGCAACAAACAAAGCAATAGACAAAGAAACAGGCAAAGCAACAGGCAAAGCAAAGCAAAGCAAAGCAACAAACAAAGCAATAGGCAAAGCAAAGCAAAGCAACAGACAAAGCAACAGCCAAAAGAAAGAAAACAAACGACAACGTACGTATGGGTACCAACCAATAGATAGGAAAACAAATGCCACCGCAAATAGATAGAAAACAAACAACAAACAAAGCAATAGGCAAAGCAAAGCAAAGCAACGAACAAAAAAGCAAAGCAACAGACAAAGCAATAGGCAAAGCAAAGCAAAGCAACAAACAAAAAAGCAAAGCAACAGACAAAGCAATAGGCACAGCAAAGCAAAGCAAAGCAACAGGCAAAGCAACAGGCAACAGGCAAAGCAAAGCAATAGACAAAGCAATAGACAAAGCAACAGGCAAAGCAACAGGCAAAGCAAAGCAAAGCAACAAACAAAGCAACAGACAAAGCAACAGGCAAAGCAACAGGCAAAGCAAAGCAAAGCAACAAACGAAGCAATAGGCAAAGCAAAGCAAAGCAACAGACAAAGCACCAGCCAAAAGAAAGAAAACAAAATACAAGGTATGGGTACC